>MNCI01023564.1:130455-154696 GCA_015680685.1 Gnetum montanum | reverse complement strand
TGGCAGAAGAAAAAGAGAAGGCTTTCTGGGTTGCCTCTATGGCACAAGTGCAAACTTACATGCATGCCAAGGTACTCAAGGCCTTACAAGAGGAGAAACTTTAGGTTGTACTTCAATGCTATCAAATCCTAGACCTGGAGTGCAAGAAAAGGGAAAGACACCTATGGAGGAGTCATCGCCACCAGGAACTACATGAGTTCCAAATTTTTGTAAATATTCTGTGTGTTGTGTCTTTGTTTTGTTTTCTTCCCACACTGCGGCATCATCCCATTTCTTTTTCCAGTTAATAATCCCATACCTATCCACTGTGTAATCACTGTAACTCAAGGACGAGTTTTCATTCAGTCGTGGGGGTATGATGAGACCTGAATTGCTCATAGTGCTGGCGGTCGCCTTAAGGCACCCACGTTGTATCATGGGTGGCGTTGTATCATGGGTGGCGTTGTATCATGGGTCGCGATGTATCATGGGCCGCGATATCGCGTATGCGATATCGCAGTCAGCCGCAATTTCTATAAATAAGAGGCGGCTCTCCCTCATTTCCATCCCAGTTTTAGTGTAGCGAAGCTCTGGCAGTTTGATCCCTCCAGAGTTAGAATTTTCCCGTGTCTGCCCGCAGTGTGGTGAATGTGATTGTACGGTGTCTTTATTCGAGTGTGCCGTACTTGGACACGCACATGACCGGCAATAAAGATCGAGATTACTTCATCATTGCAGCATTCACTTAGTTTATTTATTGTTATTTATTTCATGTTATTTATTGCTTTCATAGCGCGGTGTAAGTACGACTTGACTACGAGCATCTACGGGTGTGTACGGCTAGTTAAGGAATCGGTTACTTATCGCGATTAGTCTCTCAACCCTAAACTCCTAGAAGCGGAACGAGTTCGACTTGATTACGAGCATTTAAGTGTGACTGCTTGGTAGCCCAGTGGTGTAGCTAGGGGGATCTACGCTTGGTAACCCAGTGGCGTATTTGGGGTCTGCGCTTGGTAATCCCAGTGGCGTACCTAGGCCTATGCTTGGTAGTCCCAGTGGCAGTCGTGCACGAAGTCCAAGATGTGTACGGTTGATCAAGGAATCGGTTGCTCGTCGCACTTAGGCTAGATTAGATTTTCTTACCCTTTTCCTCTTAGCTTAGATTTAGTTAAATATTATTTTCCACTGCCATCAGGAGTAGCATTAGAATTAGAACACATCATACACCTCATCTAGACTAAACCATACGTGACATATGCAAAACTAGTCTAGATGGGAAGACAGCGAACTGCGACCTAAGGCTAACTATCTAGGTGCCACAACTAGTCCATCTGCGGAGTTGGACCGGATCGTGCGTGCGACGCTCATTTCGTATGGTTGAGTGTAGGGGTACCTCGCCACTCATCACTTTCTATGATCTGTGATCACTTCTATGGCTCCTATTGCATCTTGGTGCTACATGATCACAACCGTGGCTCCTTCTGTAGTTTCAAGCACCACTTAGAATGATGCAAAATTTCCAAAAATCTATTGTGACCATTGGTCCTCTTCTCCTAATTACAATGATATATGTTTACTAATAAGATTTGTGGAAATGGTTGGTTGAATGGCATTATCAATGACTTTATACAGATTGGCCTCCTCACAAGTTCCCTAATTGATGGTCTCTACAATTTGTTGCAGATGACTTATTGATGGCCTGTAATCCTAAAATGACAGTGGTTGAACTTGCTATTTCTATTGCTCTTGTTGCTACTATTGCTCACGCTATTACTACTACTCTTTTGTTTGTTGTACAATAGTTTGAGTAGTTTCCCCAATGTTTGTCTATTCTTTCGCTTAATCCTTCTTTGGTGACACTGTCTTGAGCATTTCAGCATAGGAAGCATTTTGAGCCTTCCTGAGGATGTCATTGGTGTACCCTAGGATTCCAACATGTTTGGATAGATTTTTGATGAGGCAAGGAAATGGAAGTATCAGCTTCCTGCCTTCTTTTCCTTAAACTGTGTTTGGATTTCCATGAAGTAGAGTTGTGTGAGATTTATGTTATACTTTCCCATCAAGATCACACTTTCCATGGCTGCATATGTTGATATTCTATGTAATANAAGTAAAAATTTTAATAATTCCTAAATCCATGATGATTGTATATGGCCTCGAAGAGAGGAGCAATAAGAGGACCCTCACAACCAATGAGCAAAAGACCATGAGGCCATGGAAGAGGCTAAATTGAAGAACAAGATCCACAAGTAGTGCATGCAAAGCAAGAGGCTCAATCTTTCAGCATTCATCAAGAAACTCCTACTATAGAACACTTGACCCAAGCAGAGGTAGCATATCCAAAAGCACCAAAACAAGGACAGTGCCTTAAGCTATCACTAAACTACCTCCAAGCCATCCAAGAGAAAAAAATCATGACTATAGTGATCGTGGAGCTAAAATTTAGCCCATTTATAGTGTTTTCTCCAAAACTGATGAGGATGCAACTCCAAGCTTCATCGTTATGGTCCACGCTTTTAAATAGTGGAGAATGGTATTTGGGAGAGACCTATCAATTCTGGCATAATAAAGAAGAATATGCAACAGTTAATATTGAGGGAGTCTTAGTCTCCTATTTCGNTTTAATTAGATGAAGTTTTTAGTGTATTATGATTGTAGAGTTAGAAAATTCTTCAAAAAGAAACCCCATAGGTATTAATTTCCTTATAACCCTTCACAATTATCCATTTTGCTCTTGTTTATGACTTATAATAGTTGGTATGGTTCATTAAGAGAATTATTTAAGTATTTTTGACTTTCATGTAATTAATTTTTGTGAAAAAATTTTAAATTTCCATTCACACTTACCTTTATAATACCTTTTGGCTATTAGAAGTGTCTGATTCCAATTTTAGCAATATCATGCTAAGCACCAATTGTGGAGCTTAATGATTAATAAGGTTCAAGAATCACATAAACTGGAGCTCCAAGTGTGGAGTTATGAAGGGTTGAAGTTGGGAGGTTAGAGCTCTTAGTTCAAAAGAAAAAATGGCAAAAACTCTCTCCTCTTCAAAAGTTAAGAATGAAAAAATTTGCTAAGTCCCTCATGTATATATATTTTTCCTGGGTGCCATATCAAAGGCAAAAATTTCAAATTTTTTGTTGATTTTTGCATGGAAAAAATGAGTCAGTTTGAACATTGGGAAGATATGAAACATGTTTAGAGGGCTTAAGCTATGAATGATGCATATGTTTTAAAAATTTGGCATAGATAGTGCATAAAAAAGGAATCTCGAGCTATGAAAGTATAGTAAGTGCTTATGAGATGGATGAGATGGGTAATGAATTCTTGTTGTATGAACGGATGTATGGAATTGATAATATTTATTATTTTTGAAAGGCTCAAGATGATGTGGAATCCCTTGCCAGGTATAAGATAAAATAGTTATACAATTGGATCCTTCCCAAAGTAGGCTTCAGTCCTTAATGCCCTTGTATAGCCATACTTAAAAGTATCCTTATGCACTTAAAGAATTGAATGTAACACATACCTATTTTGCAAAACACACATGTTAATACCACCATTTTGGGAAAATGTCACCATGCTAAACAAAACCTTAAATTATAATGATTCATACACTGATATGAGATGGACTTAAAAGGGATTGCAAAAATCAAGACATGAGGTGTTTCACCATAGGCATAATGAATTCTTGTGTTTTATTGGTGGTTAAAGTAATCATTACCCTTTTTGTCCAAGAGTCAAATCAAGTCTAGACCACATTCCAATGATATTGCATTATTTCATCTCATAGAGATACAACCATAAGACTACCACTGTTCCAAGGAGTATTACCACTTGGCATATTCTCCAAGAAAAGAGTTTATTCATTGCATGCTTTATTATTTTTCTTGATTCTTGATATGCCGTCCACCTTTAGGCATGGGTAACATGTCTTTCCATTGAGACCCCCAGAAATTTATTCTGTGCATGAGCTTTATTTTTATCTATGTCATCCTTACCAAAGAACTATCTTTAGGCATGGGTAACAGGTCTTTCCATATTAAACCATATTATGAAAACGCTACTGAAATGTGAAAATGTGATTCAAAAATCTCACTATCCATATGTTTTATATGCAAATAAATATAAAAAAAATTGGGAAAGATAACTTTTTCCTGTTGATATAGATTAACAAAAAAAAACATCTAAACTATGGGCCATGTGATGAGTGGCAAGTAGACCCTACGTCCAACCATACGAATCACTAAGTGTTCATGCACGATGTGGTTGAATTTCTTGGACTTATAACCTTCTAAGTACATTGGTCTCTTAGAAATGAAACTAACCATTGCAATCATTATCTTCCAAGTTACACTTGTGAAATGAATAAAGATATTTAATTGCTAATTTAATCTAACTAGCTAACACTTAACTAATCCTAACATTAGCATTCGTTTCCACTTTCCATACACATCTTGAACACATTTAACACTATTGTGTTACTCAACGTTAAGCATTATTGGGATTACCAAGGGTCAAGTGTATGCTCAAAGTGGTTGTACTTATGTGCTTAATTAATTGTTATTTAATTTAGCTTAGTATAGCTTAATTAATTACTTAATTACTTAAAACATTAAAGAAAATTTCTTAAAATATTAAATGCATAAAAGGAATAATTAATCTATTTCAAAGTACTATAAGGTTTATCAAAAAGCTCATTTTTATTGTCGCACACACTATCGTGCTCAAGTACAATAGTTCTTGAATAAATATTTGTACACTCTTTCACTCCTACTATGGGCACTTCGAAAAATATTCCAACTTTCAAGTAGAAAAATTGCTAGAGCTTCGCTACAACTATTAGACTTATACCATAAATGTAGCTAGTGTGCACACATTCATAGGCAAAATAGGGAGCCCTATCAATGGGTAAGCATCAACAAGTAAAACCCTATGTGAACAGGATCATGTCAATGACATCCCATCGATAGGATTATCTTGACAACATCCCATCAATGTGGCCAACCATGATATCCCATCACATCAATGGCATCCCATTGACAAGGTTATGTTGACGACATCCCATCAAGCAGCTCTCTCATCTTGAAAACCATAACTGAGAAACAAAAAACACATTCAAGTTGCTGCTACAGGTTTCCTTGCTGAGTTGTAGGCCAAAAAATATCCAATAACCAACTTCCTAGAAAATGCCCAAAACCTAAAACACGGAGTCAAATTTTATTATGTCTATGAAAATAAAGGCTGACATACCCTGCTGCTCAGAGAGCTACCAAAGTTGCTAGAATATGAGCATAGAGGCATGTTGCTTCATTGAGTGTAACAATAAATGAGAATAATGCTCAAATGTATAAACTATGTAGTTATGATGCAATGCCCCAACCCAAAAACAAACTGAAATCCAGAAATCAATGGTAAACTGTGCAATGAAAGTGATGAGAGGTAGAGCATAAATCATGCAATAGCTTCCTCAGAAATCTCTTCCTTCGAACATTCAACAACAACAACAACAACCACAAAATCCCCTTTGGCTGTCGGTGCCAAGTATTTCTAACCAAAAACTAGCACAACTTATTCTGCTAATATTCCTCAAAATCCTTACTCTTTGTGTCTATTATCCTGGCTTCAATTGGATTCTTAGATTTCTAGTCAAGATTCAAGCATGGTTTCTTGACACCATCAATGTATCAGCTGCTCATATCCTACAAAGATCTCTTCCTCCCTGCCATGCAGGATTTTCTATGTAGACAGGGAGACCCAAGATGCCCCTCAATATTTTGTATGTCTATGTGAGTGTGAATTTAGAATTTTTAAATTATTAATTAATTGAATTCGCCATAGCTGGAGACCATGTCATAATAATTTGTTTGTAATAATATATGCTACCAGAAGAAGGGGAGGTGGGGGAATGATGATATGAACTGGATCAAGATTTTGGAAGTTGAGGAGCCACTGCTACTTCATTTTGATAGCTTTTTTGCTACTGGTGACTTGGCTGAAAATTCAAAACTCTCCTACAATTTGTGGTGTCATTCAAAATTCCTTTCAGCAAGGGATATTTGTGGGCAACCATGTGCTAGTCATGATAGATGTTCTTATTGTATATTTGCCTTTGTTTTGACTGGTGTGGAATTTTTTTCTTTTTTTGGCTATTGCTGTTGCTGAATATTTCTACCTCAAATTTTTCCTAAAGGGAAATCATGACACTGTTTGTAAATAGCATGGCATAATATTCTTCATGTTTAGTCATTTAATGCCCTGTTCAGAATGGGATGATCTGCTAATAGGGAAGTTGCTGGAATTGTACCCTCAATTTGCATGCACAGAAGGTTATGATCTAACATGAGGGACCTTGTTGGAATTGTACTCTTAATTTGCATGGACAAATAAGATCCACACTAATTCCAACTTTTTGCATTTGACATTTATCATTGAATTAAAAAATGAGGCTGGCTCTCCAACATTATCGATGTAATTTTCTTTTTACTTGGTGTGATTTAACATTTAACATTTATTGGGTTAAAGCCTTGGTATAAAAACCTTAATTTATAAGTTCAATTTTATTAGTTAATGTTAAGTTGTATATTAAAAAATATACTAAAAATAATTCAAACTTTTCTATTCAATAGATTTAGATAGGTAGAAAAGTTCATTTCCATACAAAGTATGGACTTCAATTATCATTATTATTAAAGGTGCTTATTCCTAAAATTACTTTAAAAATGAGTAATAATTTTAAAAAAATTCAAAATACAACATAGAAAAGAGATTTCAAAGAAAAACCTAATAATTTTGGGTATGAGCCTTTTGGTTTTGTGTAGTATAGTGCAACATCCCAACCACGGTAGTTTTGTGTTGTTTGGAACAAAGGCATGGTCTACATTTAACTTCTCGGGTGCCCATGGACATCTATAGAAGTGGTTATGCAATGGCATTATGGCAGGAGCCTGCTTTAGGGAGGAAACCACTTGCATAACTTTTATTGATCATGGCTTTGAACTAGCCTTCATATCTTCCAGAATGTCAATGATGGTTTCTTTGAATTTATGCATAATTTTGGAACTACTTCTCATTCATTTCATTAATTTTTCCTACTTTTCTATTTTCATATCCATTAATATCTCTTGGTCATCTTCAAAATCAAACGTTTAGTTTCAATTATTTGAAAACTTGTGTGCTTTTAGAATTACTCTTATTAGTCATGGAGGCTAGGAATGTTTGCTTTAGAATTTTTATAACATCCTATTTTCAAACATCATGGTAATTAATAGTAATTGATCAAAATAATGTCAAAAGCTTGATGATTTTAGTTACCTCATAACCTTGGGCATAGTATGTTGTCATCACCTTGTGCTTAAATGAAAACTAAGGGATCAAAAAAGGGTTAATTATTAAGAAAAATTTACCAAAACTAATGTTGATCCTTTGGGGACTATAGGCGATGCTAAAAAAACACCTAAGGAATAAGGTCTTTTACCAATCATGAAAAAAAAGCCAAGAGGAGGACAATGGAGGATATGCCCTTAGACAAATTGTAGCACATACAAGATAGTAGCTTAAGCATCGCATGTTTGCTAGATCCATGGGATAATGAGAAAAAATTTCAATCCATCCTTTAAGAATGTTATACATAACTAGAGAAGCATCAACACGATAATCAATATTGGAAGTCTGCCACTACTAGCGGCAATAAGAAGAATCATCTTTAGCAGATTTTTGAAGACCTCTGCAAATTTGTAATCTTCAATGTTTGTCCAATCTTTGTGTCACTCTATCATTTTATATGCATCCACTAGAATAAAATTTTGTAATGTAGCACTCAATTTTTTATGTCAGTTTTTTTATGTCAAGTGTTAATTAATAATCCCATGCCTTCTTCATTTTGTAAAGGAACTTGAGAACAAGTTTTTATTCAGTCATGGGGATATGATGAAGTGTCAAAGTGTCACATCAATAGGCCCCCATCAACATGGCCTTGTTGATTTAGAGTTTGCTACATTTATGAGGCCTCGTTAACGCAGTGTCTATTTTTGNGCTACTAGGATTACCAAGCGAATATGTGTTTACACTCGAAACTAGTCNATTTTCATGCATGTTAATGAATTAGTAGAATGAGTGCGACTAGTTTCGAGTGTAAACACATATTCGCTTGGTAATCCTAGTAGCATTATTGCTTGGTTTGCCCAATAGCATAGAGCTTGGTAATCCTAGTAGTGGATACGTGGGTTTAGGACATGTATGGCAAGTTGGGCATAAATATTCATTGCCCATAGGATAGTTTAGACTTTACTTTCTATTACTAATTAGTTAAATAATTGATTTCTTTATTGTCATGAAGAGTAGCCTAAGGATGAAACAACATCAAGAATCATATGCTTCACTTTGGACTAAACCATACATGCCAAAGCTACTACTAGTCCAAGTGAGAAGATAGCGAACTACGATCAAGGCATAATGATCTAGTTGCCACAACTAGTCCCATCCATGGAATTCAACTAGATCATGTGTGAATGCTTGTGATTCATATGGTTGGACATAGGGGGTACCTCACCACTCATTAGAAACATTCTATATCACTTTTGGGCTAAAGCTATCAATACAATATGTTATGTCTCCAATAAAGTTCTGGTAAGAAGATTTACCACCAAAACTCCATATGAACTTTGGACAAGTAGAAAGCCTTCAATTAGTTACTTTCATTTTTTGGATGAAAAATGCTATATTTTGAACAAAAAAGATTCTTTGAGAAAGCTTGATCCCAAAACCAATAAGGGGATTTTTCTAGGATACTCTATAGTTAGTAGGGCATATAGGGTGTTCAACAAAATAACTAACATTGTGGAGGAAACTATAAATGTGAAAATAGATGATAATTTTGATTGTGGTTCAAATTAGTACACTTATGATCAAGAAATTCCTATTCAAAAAAATTCTACCACTACCTATATAGAAAGTCAAAAGGATTTTGAAATGGAAAGTGAACATGAAGATGCTACTCAAGCTCAACTCAAAATGCCTAGACTCTAAAGATCACATTCCCTTAATGATGTTATAGGGCAACTAGAAGAGGGAATAAAAACTAGGATTCAAACAAAAGAAATGTATGCCTATGCTACCTATATTTCATAAATTGAGCCCAAAAACGTTAGAGAGGCAAAAATAGAGAAAGGTTAGATTTTATTCATGCAAGAAGAGTTACATCAATTTATCAACTATAATGTATGGGAACTTACTCCTAAACCTGACAATAAGTAAATTATTAGAACAAAATGGATGTTTAGAAACAAGATTGATGAAAATGGAAACATTATCAAAAACAATGCTAGATTAGTTACTAAAGGTTACAACCAGTAAGAGGGCATTGATTTTGATGAAACATATGTTCCTATAGCTAGGCTTAAGTCAATCATATTTCTTCTAGCCTATGTAAGTATCAAAGAAATCAAATTATATCAAAAAAATGTTTAAAATGCCTTTTTGAATGGAACCATTCAAGGGGAAGTATATGTTGAGCAACCTAAAGGATTTCCAGATCATATTCATCCAAATTATATCTTTAAACTAACAAGGACACTCTATGGACTCTAGCAAGCTCCTAGAACTTAGTATGATAAACTCTCACAACATCTTCTATCTAATGGTTTTAAAAGAGGTAAGGCTGATGTGACTTTGTTTCTGAAACAAGATGGTAAGGATCTACCTGTTGTTCAAATTTTATTTTGATGATATTATTTTTTGAGCTACTAATGAAATTTTATGTAAGAGGTTTTCAAATCTTATGCAAACAGAATTTGAAATGAGTATGATGGAAGAACTCAACATCTTGGATTCAAGTCAGTCAAACTAAAGATGGGATGTTTATTTATCAAATAAAATACATCAAAGATCTATTACAAAATTTCAATTTTCCTTATGTAAAAGCTAAGGCAAAACCAATGACTACACACTTCAAGATAAGCAAAGATGAACAAGGAAAATCAATTGATCTCAAGATCTATAGAGGTATGATTGGTAGTTTACTATATCTAATTGCCAATAGACCTAATATTTATCTAAGCATTTGAATTTGTACTAGGTATCAAGCTAATACCAAAGAATCTCATATGAAAGTTGTCAAGATAAATTTTCATTATCTAAAAGGCACTACTAATTGGGGACTTTATATCCAAAGAACTCCACACTTGATCTTGCTGGATATTGTGATGCAGATTGGACAGGCTATACAGATGATCATCAAAGCACAAGTGGTAGCTGCTTCTTTCAAGAAAAGAGTCTTATCTCTTGGGCAACCAAGAAGAAAACTTCTATAACACATCTATGGTGGAAGTATAATACATTTTAGCTAGAGGTTATTGTGATAAATTCTTTGGATGAAAGAAACACTCAAGGATCTAAGGATCAAATCATACAACACACCAATTTTATGTGACAACAACAAAACTATTAATATGACTAGAAATTATGTTCAACATTTCTATATGAAGCATATCAATCAACTTGGACATAATGGTTAACCTACTAATGCTTTCACCAAGCCTCTTGATGAATGAAGACTTACTTCTCTATGTAAAGACATGGGGATATGACAATGTCCTATCAATTAAGTAATATATATTTTCTAAATATATAAATACAAAACATAAAAAAGGGGAGGAAGAATAGATCTTATATTTAGGGGGAGTTTCACTTTGAAACTTCTTTTTGATGATGTCCAAAAAGGAGGAGTGTTATGTGTTATTGACTTTATTTGTCTATTAAATTCTTGCTATTATTTTTTTGCTAAACCCATTTTCTCAAGTTATTGAATTTATTATGTGTTTTGAACATCACCAAAAATGGGAAGATTGTTGATCTTTTAGTATATCAAAACCCTGAAAATTAGAGAATTTGAAAGTATGCTTATGGGATCTTACAAGACTAAGAAATGTGAATAAAGGAGACCTAGACAAGAGCATGAATTGACAATCTAGCATACTAAAGTCCAACAAGAAATGCAAGGATTTGAAGAAAATCACAAGGATGCAAAACATCTCGATTCCAAAGAAAATGTTTTGGAGACTCCTAAGATGTCTCATTCTATTGCGGATGCTCTGGTCTCAAGAAAGAGATTTCTACAAAATAATAGACATCTCAAGTTAAGAAAAGATATTTCAAGTAAGACATCCTTATCAAGACATCCCAAAATATTTTAAGACATCTCAACCAAGATGTCTTAAGTAAAATTAGATTTCTCACCTACAAGATGGAGAAACCTAGTAAGATGTTTTATGCTTGTGAAAGACTTATCAAGTAGCCATTTGTAACCATTATCTGATAGACATATGATGTTGACAAGGCTATAAAAGAATGTGATACCTTTATGGGAAAGGCAAGCATTGATCATGTAATTAAGCAGTCATTATATTCATCTTTTGAGATATTTTTCACTTCATATTCTTATCATTTGTTGTATTTTTTATTATTATTTGAGCCAAAACTAAGGAATCATAAGCTTAGTTCATATTCTTCCTTGATCTTTCTATCTCCTATTGTAAGCCTTGAGGGGTCTTATGTGACTTCTTAAGAGAAGAAATCATTTGAGCTTATTGAAACCTTGAGGGGTTTGGTGTGTTTATAAGAGAAAACACCCATAGTAGAGCTCAAGAATTTTTAAAGGTTATGATGCCCTTGAAACCACATTTTTTAAGGAACAAAGTCTTAAGGTGTGCAAGGATTCTACCCTATGAGTGTGAATGTACTTAAGTTGGAGAACCACGTACAATTATTGTATAATAATTTGGATCAAATTGGGTCTCATTAGCTAGAATTTATTCAACCCCCCTTCTAAACTCTCAATCCTTAGCAACTTCTTTTTATAGGCTCATTATGTGATCTTCCTTACACATGTCCAAACCATCTGAGCTACCATTCTTATAGCTTATTTAAAGAATGATCATACTTGCAATTAGAAAATAACTTCACAACTAAGCTTCTAAATAAAATAGAGAATAAGTAGTGATCACCAAAAATAATACTATTAATAGTTCATTGAAAGTGGCTGAAAATTCTAAATGTCAATTTCTAAGCAAGTTCTGCAACTAAGCATTCATAAAAGACATGTGAAAAGGAGTTTTCAGCTCTACAAAGATATCACGAAGAAATAATTTCCAAGACAAGTATCAATATGAAGACCTTTATGTATTATACATCATAAAAATTTATAATGTTTTTGATAAGTGAACATTTTTTAAATATCTCTTGTTAACAATTGCATCTTTCAAGCCTTATAAAATTTTTTATCAAAGGTTTAGAGGATGGGGTGGGAAGCAAGGTAAAACATTTATCCCTTTTAATGAATCATTCAATAGGCTACGTCACTGGGCATGCATCGACATAGCTTCATCGACGCATGGTTAGATTTGTCAACATAGTATCTAGTCTTATCTATATAAATGCATGCACCAACCACATTTATGGCACATTAAGTTGATAGTGTAGTTGAGCTCTTGCAGTTTCTTTCCATTATAGTTAGAGTATTTTTTGAGTTCCCATAGTAGGACTTCAAGGATTGTATGGATCCTTATTCAAACATTAATGTGCTTGAACACCATCATGTGTCAGTAATAAAGACAAGATTCTTGGAATTCCTTGCAACACTTAAGAATAGTTTAAATGTTTTCATTCATGCATTTTATTACTTACGCATTTCATATTCATGTCCTTAGTTAATTAATACACTCAATAATAACACATAAGTATGATCACCTTGAACATACTATTAACACTTGGTAATCCTAGTGGTGTTATCACTTAGTTCACATAGTAGCCTAACACTTGGTAATCTAGTAGCGATTACAAGAAGTTCAAAATGTGCATGGAAGGTGGGCCTGGATGCTTATGTTAGGATAATTAAATTAAAGCATTAGATAGTTAAGTAGTTAATTTACAATTAATTACCTTTTTTTACACTTAGATTAAATCAAATAAAATTTAAAATATTAATAAAGTCATGTGCCTTGGCGTATATATGAACTTACACAAATGAAGCCAAGAGGACAACAATCATGTTCCTAAGTCACTATCTTTGCCCATTGGTGCATTTATGGGCTAAGTACATGGAATTCGACTAGATCATTGGTGTAATTCTTATTATTCATATGGTTGGGCGTAGGGTCTAATTATTGCTCATCACCTTTCTTAGTCCTTTTAAGTCATTTTATCCTATAGGAGAAGTCTCATTGAAATTTTTTATAGCAAAAGAAGGATACTTTCATAAACTACTAATTGTTAGAAATATCCAAAGAATTAAATTCTTATTTATATAAGAAATTTTGTGTCTGTCTATTCTAAAATATGCCTTTGTATTCTAAGTAAATAATGTCTCACATTTCTTTGATAGTTTGATGTAGAGTGAGTCTAGAGGAAATGACATCAAAGACCTATTAAGGATCATTAAGGATGCTAACCTATTCTTTTTTCTCTTATTTCCATATTCTCTAAGTTGAATTTTGTTAAGTTTTTAATATTTTTAAGAATTTTAAAACCTATGTAAATAATTTTCCAACAATCATTCTATTCATGAAGACCTTGCATGAGTTTGGTCCATAACATGAAAACTTGGGATCCATTAAATATTATGGGACATTTTGGAATATTGTTTGCATTCATGTTAAAATTTAATACTAAAGTTCCTTAGCTTTAATATAATTTTTAGCTTATCCACTTATGAAGTAGAACTCATTATTATGTCTAAATGTATTCAAAATATCATTTGGCTGAAAACACTCATGGCATGCACTAGATTTTATGTTGACTTATCAATCAAATTCCCATGTGATAACACAATAGCTATCTAGCTGTCTAATGAACATGTGCTTCACAAAAAATCTAAACACATAGACATAAAATCCTATTTCGTAAAACAAGAAGTGATGGAGAGCAACATCAAGCTAATCCATGTTGAATCAAATAGCCAAGTGGTTAATCTCTTAACAAAATATTTCTTACCTTACAATGTTGAGTACCTTAATGATAATATAGAAATTAAGAAGATAGAAGACAAAAATGAGCAAATATACCTTGCATCTAATGTCAAATGAGGAACTGATATGATTAGTGTAATATGCCAAGAAGCATTCACAAGTTTAAAGACTAAAGATGATGAAAAATTAGGCAACTAAAGTTTTTTTTATTTATATGAACTAATTGGTAGATGTAGCTCTATTATAGTCCTAATTCATCATAATTTTTCATCTTTTAGTACTTTAGTTAATGAGAAAATTCTTGCCCATCATTCTTTGATTTGGTCCCATTGTTTTCCTATCAGTATAAGGGCCTAAACAAGATGTAATGCTTTTGCAAGTTGGCAATGAAAATTTAATTTAGATCTCTCAAAAGTATATGTTCTACCTTTAACATTTCGTCATTTCCATCAACAATCATCCATTATTATTCATTTCATCACCATGTCGGTTCTAGAAAATACTTAGGTAACTCACACTTCATCCACTCAACTAGCCCAATATGTCAATTTCTAGAAAGATAAAGATATGAATTCAATAAGTCTAAGTTGAAGGTAATAGAAGGCCATATATACATATGAAAGTGTAGTAAAATCAAGTAAATGCATTTGGAAAAAGCTCTAAATTCACGTGAAGATAAAGATCAAGTCAAGTTAAAATAGCACTTTTGTAACATAGGGACCAAAACCATGTAACTTTTATTTTAATTTTTATTCCATATAATACAAGATAGGAAATTCAATTATTTTTTCATTTAGGAAAAATTGATAAGTTAATGTAATTAGAGAATGATCACAATTTCTCATGTCTCTTGAATTTCCAGCCCATTTTTCTATAAAATAGCCTTGTCCCATCATATACTATTATGACCCTATCATTTGGCTATAAATATGATGGAAAATCATGGTTGTAAGTGATGTCCTAAATGCAAAATGATGTTAAAAAAATAAGATTAAAGATATTACAAAATTTTCTCTATTCGTCCCATTATTTTATCATTGTTTTTTCAATTTATTAATCATCAATTATCTTCACATCAGCAATTCCACAATTTATTCCATAATCCCATATCCTATTCATCATCCATTGATGAGAAACAGGTATCCCCAATGCCAAACCATACAAGTCACAAGCGTGTACATATGATTTAGGTGAATTCCTTGGATGGGACTAGTGTGGTATCTAGATATTTAAGTGTTGATCGTAGGTCGTTGTCTTCCCACTTGGACTACTCATAGCTTTATCACATATTGTTTAGTTCAAAGTGAGGCATATGATTATTGATTTTGTGTGACTAAGGCTAAATTATATGACAGTATGAAAATTAATTATTTAATCTAATTAATAATAAGAAGATAAATCCTAAACTATCTTAATGGCAATGAGTGTCTATTCTTAGGTTACTATACACATCATGAACTCATGTATCCACTACTGGGATTACCAAGTGCTAGGATACTGGGCGAACCAAGTAATAATGTTGCTGGAATTACCAAATGACTACGTGTTTATGCTCAAAATTGGTCATGCTCATTTCATCGATTAATTAAAGTGCATGGAAACATAAATATCAACTAAGATGATGGAAAGTAAATTGCATTAAAAGTAAATCTATTCTAAGTCAAAGTGCTACAATGAATATAAATCAATCTCAATCTTATTACCATTCATGAAATATATCCAAGTGTAATGCCACTTGAATAAGACTCTATACAATTGACTTAAATCCATGCTAGGATCACTTACTGACTGTTTGCTAAAACTACAAGAGTCTAGCTATACTACTCACCAAATGGTGTCCAATATGTGGTAGTGCTTGCATATTTATAGATTTTGGATGACGAAGCATTGACACATTACACCAATGCATCTAAAATGCATTAATGAGGATGCATTAATGTGGTTTCATCGACGCATATGCATCAATACATCTACGATGCATTGATAGGGATGTATTGACAAAGCTACAACAATGGGGATGTGCTAACAAAGTTACTTGACATATGATGTTTCATTATACCCCCACAACTAATGAAAAGCTCATCCTTGAGTTATATGTAAATGGGTGATATTCCATTACAAAAAATTGTGGGGTAACCAAGACTAGATGGATATTCACTGCAAAACTTGAGTGCTGCATTACAAGATTTTATTCGAGTGGATGCATTATAAAATGACAAAGAGACTAGACATACATCAAAGCTTACAAAATTGTAGAAGTCTTCAAAAAATTTACTGATGATGAATCTTCACGTTGTTCCTAGCAGTGGCAGTTTTTTCAACCTTGGTTGTTATGTTGATGTTTCTCTTTTACGTAGAATGTTCTAAAGGATGGACTAAAATTGCTCCTTATCAATCCATGGGTTTCTAGCCAGTGAATGTATGATGCTTGGGCTTTAATTCTTATATATGCTACTTTTCCATGAGCATGTCCTCCTCTTAGCCTCTTTTTCTTCCCTTGTAAAAACCTTTAACCTTAGACATTTATATTGGAATTATCCTCAATCACCAAAGGATCGACATTTGTTTTGGTAAAATTTTTGCTTCATGATTAATCATTTTTCAAATCCTTGGTTAGCTAAAACTTAGAAAAATTCAGCATTAGACTCAAGGTGATTATAGAATATTGTTCCCAAGGCTATGAGGTAACTAAAATCTTTAAGTTATTTAAGTTATTTTTATTATTTTTATTACTAATTACTAAAGGTTTAGTTGATAAGATGGCCAAGAAATATTGAATTTGGAGGATAGTTCAATATAAAAGCATTAAAAATTAATAGAAATTGATGAGAAGTAGTCTTAAAATTAGACATAAATTTAAAGAAGATGCTCATGTCCTTGAAGATGTGAGGTATGATTTAGAGCCATGATTAACAAAAGCCATGTAAGCGAATCCTTCCCAAAGTAGGCTCTTGCCTTAATGCTCTTACATAACCACTTCTATAGATGTCCGTAAATGTAGATCATGCCTTTATTCCAAATAACACAAAACTACTTTGGTTAGGATGATGCACTATACTATACAAAACCATTAGGCTCATAATTACATGTAGCAAAGAGGTGAATAATGGGATGAGAAGGGATTGTAGAGATTAGGATGTAAGGTGTTTAACCTTGTCCCCAATAGGTTCTTATGTTAATTATGGTTAAGATGACTGTCATACCTATCCATCCAAGTTTTAGACCATCTTCATACCATTAACAGTGACCTTGCATTGACATACCCCTTCTTGCCTATTATCATGAGTCTACAACAACTACAAAGGACAAACATCACTCTAAAAAGAGAAGAAGGAAGGAAGGGCCTTGGTTAGAGGGGTGCCTTCAGGCATGAGTAACATGTCTTTCTAGCCTCATAACCAATGCTTGTAGCCCATTATTGTATCTAAGGGGCGTGCTTAGAATTCCCATGTTTTTTTTTATTTTTTGTTTTTCTCTTTTTTTTTTCATGGAAACCACACCATGCAAAGACATGCTTCTTGTTATAGTCAACAATAGGAGTGATGATATGTTCCATGAGGATTCATAGGCCTTAAGAAGGAATTCAAGAAGAGAACTCAACAAATGCCCTTTAAGGACACATATTTTTCCATTTCCACTTGGTCTTTCCTCCTTTCTTTAAGGCACAATGATCATTAGTTAGTTTTAGTTTCATGTAAGAAGAATCATATTGCTTTTATCGTAAGGACCTCTTATTTATGGAATTTGAGGGATGAATAATGTGGTCTCACTACATTACACAAAACTCTTATTTATGGAACTAGAGGGATGAATGATATGGTCTCACTACATTACATAATTATTTATCGAATCATCTTAATAGCATCGGACAAAGACCCAACACATAGCATTGAATTATGAATTATGATTGACAATATCATTATTAAGAAAAACTTAGTAGACATCCATAAAACATAAAAGAAATGACTTAAGAAAAGAGAAAATTAAAAAGAAAAGAAAAATAACAAGAAATGGAAAACATATTAATAATTAAACAAATTTTAAATAAATTGAAAAATAATTAAAATATTGTAAAACAAAAAGTGAAAATACACTTATCAATTCTTGATTCAAGATGAAGCATCTCTCCAGTGACCAAAATCATGGGCAAGCATTCAGAAAATGGACCACACATTCCTTTACTTATACACCATAAGTTTTCCGTTTATCATCTTTAGTGATTTAATTTTTTTTTGGTTAGCACATTTAACATTAATGATAATAAGGTTTTAGTCATTTGGAGACATAAATTCAGTTGGACTAGAAGGTGTTATCTTATTAGATGGTCCAGATATGTTTTCTTTTTTATTTTCTATTTTGGTTCTTAGATCTCCATGTTTAACAATTTCTTCTAGTGTATAGTTAAAGTGTAAGATGTCTTTTTCTAAGTTCTCTATTTAGTTCATTTTCTTAGAACTAGAACTAATAAGTAGGTTGGAGGTTTCCATGCATCTTTTGAATGGTTTGGTATTCTCATTTTCTTTCCACTAGGTGTCTTTTGGTTTAGTTACTATTGTGTAGACATATTTTGCATACACACTTATTCCTTAAGTTTGTTGTGGGTTGGTATAGCAATCATATTAATACTTTGAACTTCCAACTCACAATTGCACTCTTTATCATTATTAGTAATGCATGAAATTTCCTTTCTCTTCACAATGATAGGTTCATCTTTTATGTTTTGTGTTGTAGTGGTGATGGTTGTTGGCTTTTGAATAGGATTAAAAGACATTGTTTTTATGAGGAAGGAGATTGCACTAGATTGTCCTTGTGCTAGTTCTGATGAGTTAGTAGGTCTACCAATTTTATTCACATGTGTGGAAACTATCCTAAAGAAAGGATGTTTCTAAGACTTTTGTTGAAATCTAATAACATTATCATTCACTTGTATGTTCATGGCATAAGTGGCATTATTTTGTTGAGGTTATGAAGCAAATCTTTCCTGCATTATTTAGGGTGACATATGTTGGAGGGAAGTCTGAGAGTATTAAGGATGCAATGGATGATCAGACTCATGAGATGGTGATCCCATAGGAGATGTTGTTAATTGATGGTATTCAAGAGAGTAGTAATAATGAGTTGAGGCAAGAGAAGTAGAACCATTAGGAGAAACAGGTTGTTGAACATAATATTCATAAGGGTTCGGTTGGTGATAGGGGTATTGCTAGTTTGTTAATGACATCTCCCATGGCGATTGGTTTTGCCACTATTGTTGATAATAGTCCTAAGGTTGATAAGAAATCCCACTAGTATAGTACTATTGGTTTTATAATTGCCTTGCAAGTAGGGTAATCTCCTAGCCATTTTCTTTTTTATGAACTTGGGATATAAAGTAAAAGCCCTAGACTCTTATAGATGTAACATAACTTAGCAATAGTCCTTTGGATGTTCATATTGATAGATGTCACATTCATCCTCACTTGAATCTAAGTCTGAAACCTCTTCTACTATAGCTATTTTTCCTTTTTGTTAATAAGTGTTCTTACCTATGTCCTTGTTCCTTTTCCTCTTCTTATGTTGACCACTTTGTCCTATTTGCTTTACCTTTCACTCTATGATTTTCAAGTTGGTTGTAACTTTTTCATTCATCAACTCTCACATCTTATCTACCTTTACTTTAATTTTTGCGATAAAATCTTGTATTAGTAGGGTTTTATGTGAAATTAACTCATCAAGAGTCGTCTCTTTTTCTTGATCATAAATATGGACCTCCATTTTAAGTAAAGTTGGATCCCAGTTATATTTCTCTACACTTTCCCTTTTGCACAGCTCTCCTTCTTCTTTTGCCACCTATTCAATTAGTCTTTATATCTGATGGGTTATCAACTCTGATAATTTTCCTTGGGTGATCCCCAGGGGCTTCCTTATTTTGGTACAAACCCATCTATGATGTGATGAAGCTACTCTTTCTAAGAAAATCCATGGCCTAGGCATCTATGTAGTAGAGAATAGTATCTACCCAAGGCTGCATCAAGGGATTCATGGTTCTACTACTTCCACCCTTCGATTTATTTTCTTAGATTAGATACTCATGAATAAGTTTGGTATTGTCATTGAAGAGCTTAAGCATTGTGGACCACCGATGAATTGAATTTGGTTCCAATGATATTTACCAACTTTCAACTTCTTCGATTAGTGTTCTAGGAAAGAGCCTAAGCTTTTGCCACTTACTTTGAATGTTTTGTAAGGTGTAGGCATTATGGAAGCTTGTAAATGATATTGTAGATTAGAATTATGGCCTTCTTTAAATTTAGAAATGTTATTCATATTAAGCTGTGTGATGTAAATTTCCCTTTGATGCCTATGAGGTATTCGAACTACCTTTCTAATTTGTATCATGCTCCTAATAGCCAACAAGGGTTCATCATCATCAAACATATCATGGTCATAATTTTTATAATTGGAAGTGAGAGTTTCAATAAAATAATTAGCATATTAGATCTGAAAATACATTAGAAAAGCTCTGGAGAAATTATTAGAATGCTATAGATCTGAATAAAATATTAAAGGCAGAAAATATCATGTTGTAGCAAATCAAATAAATGTTGTTAAATCACTGAAAAAATCGATGTAAACTCTAGTAAAGGTTTTCTATAGAAGTAGAATGAAAACAATGAAAGAAAATAACACAAGAACATAGAGATTTATGTGGTTTGGGCCCTTTTTACCCTACCTTCACAACAATGCTAATATGCCTTCTATTCTACTCAAATCTTAAGGACACAAGTCGTCCTTATAGCTTTCCCAAGCACCCAATTTGTTACTCCAACAAATCCCAGATCAACATCAAAAAGCCTCTTGTTTCTAAGGTAAAACCTCAATACAATGTTTCCACATCAAAAACACACACTTAAAGGCTACCCCAAACCTTTTATTTATAAGGAAACATTAGGACCAAATCCCAATCCTAACACATGTGGGATAAAACACATCCTCACATAAACATCACTTTACAAACTGATCCCTTTGTTTTTTCTATATCATTATTTAAAAATGCAACATCCTTTTTAAAACATAAAAGGAAATACAACAAATAATACTAATGTATTTATCTTCAGTTTTCCAACAAACTCCCCCTTGAAGACAAATCCAACCAACCTTCAAGAGATGTGCACTTTTGATTAAGCTTCAACTATCCCAAGCTTCTCCCTACAGAAAATTTGTTTTTCAGCTATCATTGGTTTTGTTAAAGCATCAGTAACATTAGGCTTTTATGTACCTTCTAAACATGCACCAAGCCATCCTCTATGATTTCTCTTATTAAGTGGAACTAAATATCTATATGTTTCATCTTGGCATGAAAGGAAGAATTCTTTGCAAGATGGATTGCACTCAAACTGCCACAAAACACAGCATACCTTTGTTATTTTAATCCAAGAGATTACAAGAATCTCTTCATCCATAACATCTCCTTGCATGCTTTTGTGAGGGCTACATATTCTGATTTAGTTGTAGATAAAGTTACTAGTGGTTGTAGACATGACAACCAACTCATTGTTACACCACCAAAAATAAATCTGTGCCATGTAGTGGAACATCTTGTATCATTATCAGTAGCAAAGTTTGCATTTACAAAACCTTAAATGTGCATATTAGCATCTCCAAAACACAAGCAATGTGTTTTTGTGCCCTTTAAATATTTTAGAATCCATTTTAATAGCCAGCCAATGATTCCACCCATAGTTGGTCATAAATCTACTAACATCTCCAATGGCATAAGCAATATTAAGATGTGTACAAACCATGGCATACATCAATGACCCAACAATAGAAGTATATGGGACATTTTTCATCTTTTCAAAATCCTCTTTTAACTTTGGATAGTCCTCCTTTTATAAATTAAATTGTGCTAAAAGAGGTGTACTTACAGGTTTTGCATCCTCCATGTTGAAACATTTTAGAACATTTCCAATGTAATCTTCTAAACTTAGCCATAGCTTCTTCCTTTTTCTATCCCTATAAATATTCATTCCAAGAATTTTCTTTGCTTGTCCCAAATCCTTCATAGTTAATTCTTTGCCCATTTCCAGTTTTACATGTTTTATTTCTGCCATGTCATTTCTAGCAATTAAAATATGATGAGTGGCAAGGTACCCCTACACTCAACCATACAGAACAAGCGTAGCACGTGCAATCTGGTCGAACTCTACAGACTAAGTGCCTACATGCCCCATGGAACACTTGGGGTTAATCATTCGTTGTCTTCCCAGACTTACTTGTGGTTGTCATGATGTATGGTTAAGTAAGTCCGAGGTATATGATTTTGATGGTCTTTTATGTGTTTTTCTCCTATGCTATTGAGGTGAAGGGTTGAGAAAGCTAACTAACTCTAACTAAGGACTAAGTCTAAATTAAATAGTGTCAGCATCCATTCCCACTTACCGTAGACACCTAAACTATGTAACCGCGGCTACCAAACGCTAATCATTACTGGGATCATCATGCGTAATGCACGTGCTTGAAGTGGTCGTACTGAGGCACTTAACTAGCCTAAACATGATAAGCATCCATTCCTTGGCTATCCGTACATATCCTTGAATGCTCGTAACCAAGTCGTACTTATCCCACGTTCTAGGAGACAAGGGTGAGAGAATCTAATTACGATGAGCAGCTGATTCCTTGATTAGCCGTACACATTCGTCAATGCTCGTAATCAAGTCGTACTCATGTCGTGCTACTGCAGGTAATAAATAACATGTAAGAAATAACAGGTAATAAAATCCTATTCCATGCACTGCAAGGTTTATCCACAAAGCTCTTCTTTATTGTCGTACACAACTTGCGTTTAGGTACAAAGCTGCTGGAATAAAGATCCATTCACTTGAGCACATGGAAAATATTCTATCTCTGGAGTGATCAATCTACCAGAGTTTTTCTACTTTTAGCCTAGGATGGGAAATAAGGGGAGTTTCACCTCTTATTTATAGATTTAGCGGTGGACTGCGATATCGCGTACGCGACACCACAGGGGAGGACGCAATATCGCATATGCGATATCCCATGGGATGCGATATCGCGGCTCATGCGAATTGCATCTCATCATACCCCCATGACTGAATGAAAACTTGTCCTCAAGTTCCTTACAATAATATCGGGAAGGTATGGAATTATTGAGGGGAATGGAACTAATGGGATGACATGTGAACGGATCATCATTACCAAACTTGACAAAACTAGTGTTCATGACAACAAGTATGAACACCTTATTACAATGACATCAGGCCTTTGTTGGCAGCTGAGAAAGAGAGAGAGAAAGAAGTCTTGCTGTTGCCAACGCCAAGATTGCATCTTTTGTTGTCCATCCGTAAGCGCGCCATCAATCTTGCTCCTTGCATAGCTACTTCAGCGCTGCTCCATTCCAAGTGTTTGCTCCAGATCCAATCCGTTGTTTGTATGATCAACATCNTATGATCGACATCTGCACACACAACACAATCTTATATTAGCAAGGGGTAAATGAATCATGATGTAATTGATACCTTGCTTCGGTGTAAGTTCATTGGCTAGGTTGTGGTATGGCTAATACGAATCTGGGGATATATTAATGATGACTACCAAAGGTGTAGGGGTTAGGAAGAAAATCAAAAATTTCGGGGCTAGGAGAAAATCGAAAAAATTAGGCCCCGTACCCCCATGATTAATCGCAATTAGAATGGAGAAAGGAAAGGAGTAAGAAAGATAGATAAAAAGGGACAACTAAAAACATCAGTGAAATGGATATCAAGATGGAAATGAACAAAATAAAATTAAGTGCAAAATGTTAAGGGAAAAAATTTAACTAATGCTTCAAATNAGTCCGTAGGCTCTGGGAATGTTATTTGGAACAAGAGTTAAAGTCTTAACCGTAAGAATTTACCAAAAAGAAAACAATGCATCAACCAAAATATATGCACTAATGATACAACCGGCAATGAGGTGAACAATGGAGAGAATGGTGGAGATAAGAGAATGGAATGGAATCCTAAGAACAAGGTGGTGTACATCCCCTTGTGGATTTTATAATTAATGTAACTTGGCAAGTCTCATTCCAACTCCGGCCTCAAACCAACCACATCGAGTGACTTCGCATCAATGCATTTTGCTAAACCATCCTCTTGAAGAAACAAGAATGCGTTCCCCAAGAGTCACCACCATTCCGACGAAACAAATGAGAGAATGGGAAGTGAGAAGGGCCTTAGTTAGAGGGAATACTTTTGGTTCCATAACTAGTGCTTGTAGCCCAATTTTATTCATCTAAGGGGTGTGCTTTGAATTCTCACTT
>MNCI01023564.1:50107-123585 GCA_015680685.1 Gnetum montanum | reverse complement strand
TCAATGCTCGTAATCAAGTCGTACTCATGCTGCGCTATTGTAGGTAATAAATAACATGTAAGAAATAATAGGTAATAAAATCCTATTCCATGCACTGCAAGGTTTATCCACAAAGCTCTTCTTTATTGCCGTACACAACTTGCGTTCAGGTACAAAGCTGCTCGAATAAAGATCCGTTCACTTGGGTACTCCTACTGTGAGCACATGGAAAATATTCTATCTCTGGAGTGATCAATCTTCCATAGTTTCCCTACTTTTAGCCTAGGATGGGAAACAAGGGAAGTGTCACCTCTTATTTATAGATTTGACGGCGGACCGCGATATCGTGTACGCAACATCGCAGGGGAGGATGCGATATCGCGTACGCGATATTGTGGCTCATGTGAATCACGTCTCATCAACATATCAACATACAACAACAACATTGTAAACTTACCCAAAACATCTCTAGAAAAATATAGACAATGGTCTAGATTATTTCTCTAATAATTTAGATTCTTCATGAAGGTATCAAACCTTTTATACCATTACCTATGAGCTTGTTTCAGACCATATAAGCTCTTTTTTAGTCTACAAACCAAACCTAAACCTTCTTGTTTTTCATACCCTTCTGGCTATTTCATGTATATTTTCTCCTCCAAATCTCCATGGAGAAATGTTGTTTTTATGTCAAGCTATTCCAATTCTAAGTCCATGCAGGCCACCAAAGATAGCACTAAACATATAGAAGAGTGTTTTACCACTAAAGATAAAATTTCTTGAAAGTATATGCCTAGTTTCTGTGCATAGTCTTTTACCACCAACCTAGCCTTGAAACTTTTTTCCCCATTAGCCTCTGTTTTAATTCTATATAGCCACCTGCACTCCAAGGGTTTTCTCTCTTTTGAAAACTGAACCAGCTCCCACATTTTGTTCTACTGGAGTGATTCCCATTCACCATTCATAACTACCTTCCACTTTGTAGCATCAATACACATCATAGCTTCCTCCATTGTTTCTAGTTCATCACTATCACTGTAAAGTACATCATTTAGTGAGGAAGAGTACCTGTCAGGAGGTCTAGTAACTCTTGTTGACCTTCTAACCCAATGAGAAATATCTCCAGCTTGTTGTTCATCATCTTCTTCCTCATTTCCTTGTTGTCCTCCATTTTCTCCTTGTTGTCCTAAGTTCTCAGCTTGCTGCCATGTAATTTCAACATGTTGTCCAATGTTTCTAGATATGAAAAATCCATGAATTTCATCATTTTCAACTTCTTCAATCACCCTAAAATAAGTTCTCATGTTATCTGAACCATTATTATCATTGTATTTTGTTTACAGCTCACTAAACATCATGTTTTCTCTAAATTTAACATTCCTTGATCTTACTACACATTTCAATTTAGGGTCCCAAAGCTTGAATCCTAAATCATCTTCTCCATATCCAACAAATATGCAACGTTTAGCCTTATCCTGTAGCTTAGTTCTGTTCTCCCTTAGAATATGCATAAATGCCTCGCATCCAAAAATTCTTAAATGAATGTATGAAATGTCTTTACCTCTCCAAATAGCTTCTAGAACAACATTATCAATTGAAGAATGTGAAGACCTATTCACCAAATATGCTACAATCTTAACTATCTCTCCCTAAAACATCTTAGGTAGGCCAGCACCTAAAACCATTATTCTAGCATGATCCAACAATGTTTTGTTGCATCTTTCAACAACTCCACTTTTTTGTGATTTATAGGAGGGGTACAAATGTGCCTAATTCCTTTGTTGTTGTAGAAATCAGCAATTACTTTGGAAGTGTACTTTCCATTATTATTATTTTGCAAACATTTTATTTTCAAACCTATTTCATTTTCTACTCTTGCAACAAATGTTTTGAAAACTAAAAACACTTCATCTTTTGATTTCAACATATAAACACAAACCTTTCTTGTACAATCATCTATGAAAGTTATAAAATAAACAAATCCACCAAGAGAAATGGAAGTCATAGGACCACAAACATAATAATAGACCAATTCTAACTTAATTTTCTTTCTGCTATTCAAATCCCTATAGAAGTTTACTCTCCTAGATTTCCAACTAAACAGTCTTTGCAATCAGTTTGGGCATAAGAGAATATAGAAATGAGAGACTGATTTTAAATTACCTTTAAGCCTAACTAGCCAATGTATCCAAGACATCTATGCCACACTTCAAAACTTTCTACATTAGAAACTACTACAACAAAGTTGCATGAATCTACCATTAATGTATATAAGCTGCCCTCCTTCTTTCCTTTTAGAATGGTCATGATTCCCTTTGAAATCCTCTAATGTCCACCTTCCCTATTAAAATCCAAACCTAAATCATCTAGTTGTGAAACTGAAATCAACTTCTTTGTGACTTTAGGAACATGTCTAACGTTATCTATTGTCACCTTTGGCATCCTTTCTTGTTATAGACTTATACTTCCAATTCAAAGAACTTTTAAAGCTTTTTCATTAGCAACATATACAAAACTAGATTTAACTTCATGATAAGATGTAAAACAAGATTTATCTAGACAAATGTAAAAAGAGGCACCTAAGTTAATCAACCAAATGTTACTACTACCTCCAGTTTCCAGCATTGTACATAGTTCTTAAACCAAGAAACTAACATTTTCTTCAACTACATTTACCTCTAATGTTCCTTCTTCTCCTTTTTTTTATCTTTTTGTGTTTTCCATGCAAAGCAGTCCTTCTTTAAATGATATTTCTTCTTACAAAACCAACACTCTTGAGTTTGAGTTTTACCATGTGATACACCTCTATTCCTACTTCTTCCCCTACTTAGAAAACGTCTCCTACTCCCTACTCTTTCTTCTACTACATGAACATTTCCAAATCTAGAAGACTCATCTACTCTTCCTTATGAATCCTGAAGGGTAGACACAACTTGTTTAAATGTCATAGATAAAACAATCATATAAGTAGTAATAGATGTTACAATTCAAGACCAAGAATCAGGTAAGAGGTCTAACAGAGCATAGGATTTAACTAAATATGGAATAACAATTTTATATTCTTCCAACTTATTCAGATTTTCCATCAACTCATCCAAATGATCTTGAAAAGACACATTAGATCTCTTCTTACATCTAAATACTTTCTGATAAACATGAAAGGTATTCAAACCTAATACTTTATCAAACCTATTCTTCAATGTTTTCCATAAATCATGTGGATCCATATCAGATTTAATTGACGCTAAGATCCCATTGCTTAGGGTTGGATGAATGAAAGATAATGCCTTAGTCTTAATTTTTCTCCAAATAGCATTCGACATTCACACTAGTTGAGAGGGTTCTAGGGCCTCCTGGCACTCCTTTTGTGCTAAACCAACCTTTATCAAAATGCCCCAAATTTTGTAGTTCTTTCCTACTAATCTTTCCATTGTTTGCAGCCTCTCCATCTCTTCAGATCTAGCTCTGATACCAATTGTTATCATCGAAAGCGATAGTTTCAATAAAAAAATTAGTAGATCAAACATAAAAATACACTAGAGAAGCTCTAGGAAAATTATTAGAACGTTGTAGATCTAAGTAAAATGTTAAAGGAGAAAAATATCACATTGTAGTAGATCAAATAGATGCTATTAAATCACTAAAAAAATAGCTATAAACTCTAGCAAACGTTTGCTGTAAAAGTAGAATGAAAATAATAAAATAAAATAGCACAAGAACACAAAGATTTACGTGGTTCGAGCCCTTTTTACCCTACCTCCACAACCATGCTGATCTACCTTCTATTTTACTCAAATCTTCAGGACACAAGCCATCCTTATAGCTTTTCCAAGCACCTAATCTATTACTCTAATAAATCTCAAATCAACATAAAAAAGACTCGTGTCCCCAAGGTAAAACCTCAATACAATGCTTCCACATCAAAAACACACATTTAAAGGCTACCCCAAGCCTTCTATTTATAAAGAAACATTAGGACCAAATCCCAATCCTAACACATGTGGGATGAAACATATCCTCACATAAACATCACTTTACAAACTAACCCCCTTTTTTATATTAATATTTAAAATGCAACATCCTTTTAAAAACATAAACGGAAATACAACAAATAATACTAATGTATTTGTCTTCATTTTTCCAATAATAATTTCTATTTCTATTTTTCTAATAGTGATGGTCTCGTTTATGCTTACTTTGATGGCTTTCATCTTGTCTTTGGTATCTATTTCTATCTTCATCTTGACCCCTTAGTATATCTCTATCTTCATACCTACGTTCATCTTCATTAGAACTAGATGTTGAAGATAAAGAGGAAGATGGTGAACTAAAGGAATCACCATGACTCATATATCCCCTCCTATGATCCCTTGATTCATCTATTCTAGCTTTGGAGGAGGTCATAGGTCTTGAGATCCTCCTTATTCTAGGATTGGTTCCATCTCCTTTAGGGTTGTCCATGATAGTTGAATGTAGTCCTTGAATATAGTAAGGATCATAATGAGCATATGAGATCTCTGCTTCTAGTGATTCACTCTAATTCTCTTTAATATAGATCCTACCATTTCTTCTACTATTGTTCTCATCATGTAATGGGTTATTGGCTCTTTGTGAAGGAGACATGTTTTCCATTAATAATGTGTGTGTGTAACTTAAAATATTAATTAATTTTTTCAAAAAAAAATATTAATGCTTTAACAACAATTGGTTATAATATAAATAATTTACATTACTAGCACCATCCCCAACAATGGTTCCTATGATGAGCGATGGGTATCCCCTATGCCCAACCATATGAATCACAAGTGTGTACGTGCAATCCAATCAAATTCTTTGGATGAGACTAGTGTAGTATCTAGACCATTAAGTGTTGATTATAGGTTGTTGTCTTCCCACTTGGACTACTGGTAGCTTTATCACTTTTAGTTTAGTCCAAAGTGAGACATATGATTATTGATATTTTGTATCTAAGGCTAAATTTTATGAAAGTAAGAAAATTAATTATTTAATATAATTAATAATAAGAAGATAAATCCCAAACTATCCTAAGGACAATCAGTGTCTATTTCCAACTTTTTGTACACATCCTAAATTCACATACCCACTATTATGATTACTAAGAGTTATGCTACTAGGCGAACCAAGGAATAACATTGTTGAGATTACCAAGTGAATATGTGTTTACACTTGAAACTAGACATGCTTATTTTGCCGATTGATTAACATGCATAGAAATATAAATATTAACTAAGAACATGCAAAGTAAATTACATTAAACGTAAATCTATTCTAAGTTAAAGTGCTACAATGAATATGAATCAATCTTGATCTTATTGTCATTCATGAATTCTGTCTAGCTACAATGCCACTTGAATAAGACTTTGTACAATTGACTTAAATTCATGCTGTGAGCACTCATTGATAGTTTGCTAAGATTATGAGAGAAAAGTACAAGAGTCTAGCTACAATATTGACCAAATGGTACCCAATACACAACAAGTGTTCACATATTTAGAGATTCTAGGTGATAAAGCATTGACGCATATGCACCAATGCATCTAGGATGCATTGATGAGGATGCATTAACATAGCTTCATCAATGCATATATGCCAACACATCTAAGGTGTGTTGATGGGAATGCATTAATGAGGTTGCATTGATTGGGATGTGTCAATAAAGTTACCTAACATATGGTATTTCATCATGCACTATCACATTCTTAATTTGAAAATTTATCCCATTGTAGGTTCATCACCATCCTCTTTTTCATCAAGGTATTTGCATCAATTTTATTATAGACTTAGTCTAATAGCAAATCTAGAAGTTTAAAATTCATAAAAGTGAGACTCTTCTACTCCCCATGAAACTCATCGTACTTAATTCAATTTATCAATTTATATTGTTTAGCTATCCAAGGTGACTCCAACAAACCAAGTTTAGTTCAAATTTGATTTTAGAATCTTGTGTTTTCTACAACTTTTAGTTTGCCCACAACTCATGGTCAAGTCATGGTATTGTAGGTTTCTTAGACCATGAGCTCATGACGACTTGTGATATCCAAATTTTCAATTCTTCAAATACCATGATCCATGGTTCACTTATGGTATGATATCATGAGACCACCACAACTCATTGTCAACTCATGGTACAAACCATGAGTTGTGGTTGACTTAGAATTGTAGTTATGATTTATGGTTGCTGCATGTTCATAATTTTAGATCAAGAAAATTTACCACAACTCATGGTCTAGCACCATGACTTATGGGACACTCATGGTCAACCACCACAACTTGTGGTCTTCCAACAATTGCAATTTTAGATCATTGATTATCACCATGTCTTGTGAAGCCCTCATGGTCTACTTGTGGAATTATCAGATTTCTCAATTCACTATTTTCCATCATATTACAACTTGTGGTCCTAATGTGGCCCCTAATCATGACTCATAGTTAACTTATGATGATTTCAAATTTCTCAATTTTCATCAGTATTTTTTAGAATTTGAATTTTGATTGAGGGTTCATGTAGCAAAAATTCCTTCACATCTTAGGTCATCAATTATCCATTAACCATCATCAATTCACATTTAACCAATTCCAACAAGTTTCTACAGCACTTTCACAACTTAGCAACTCTAATTCAACAATTCATTACATTCAAATTGAAGGAATTTGATCAAGAAATATGATCTTACTACACAATGTTGGTGTTAAGGACCTTCAATAAAGTTGTCTAAATTTATTTTTTTTTTACTCTCTTTGTTGTAGAAAATAAAACAATATATTTGTTACTTTCTTCATATCTTCAAATCTCATTGGAGTCTTTGGGTACCATTACACTTTTCACTTTGCAATAAAAGGGAAGTATTAAAATTTATCCTAAATGTTGAAGGGTAAAGCTAAAATTTGAACTTCTAATGGAAACTAATAGAGACATTTTAGAATCTTAAATAACTTGACTGTAGGTACACTAAAGACATATATACAACATAGTACATTGAAATAATTACAAAGGAATATAATAATATCTCAAATGTGACTTAAACTAACAACCTCTTATCTAACAAGATAATGAACTAAGCACTTGAGCCATCTATAACTACAAATAAGATTATTGTTTGTAATTATCTTCCAATCACTAAGATTACTTAAATATTTGTAGAATTAAGGTAGAATATACAAGTATAGAATGCATGATTCAAACATCAAACCTATTGTCTACATAATTCATGTTGATAATGGAATTGATTAAATATGATGTTATTCATAGAATAAACTAGCTTGTTAAATAGTACGAAGAATTTGATTATGACAATAAGATTTTGAATTTATATACAACAATAAGAAATAAGGACCATCATTTGAAGTGATGATAAGATGCTTATTTCTTAAGTAAAAGACTTGTATTTGAACTCAAGCACAACCACTCGAAGAAATTAGCCTTTCACTCATCTACAAACTCTCCCAAAACCTTGGTGGGATGAGTATTATAGCTCTAAGTAATGATCCTTTTATATAATAGATAGAAAATTAAGGTTAGTGCCAAATGAAGAATGGTTAAGATGGATATGATATCTTTTAAAACCTTCTAAAATAATGTCATCTAAAAGCTATATATATATATATATATATTCTGGGTTCGATACCCAAATTCCATAAACTTTTCTTTGAATCAAATATATCAAAACTAATGTAAAAATAAAGATCATGAGTGTGGATTGTAACAAGTAGGCTGGCTCACGCAATTGGCAACCAGAGGTGCTAGCTACCAACACCCCTTCTGTTCAGAACTCATTTTTGTTTTTTCACAAACACACCTTCTTAGCTCTCCTTTGAATACTAACAAAGTTAGACAATAAAAATTCTATCATCATCAACATTTTATTATTATTATGATTTTGAAAAGATAGTAGAATGTAAACTTCATCTCAGATAAGCTCTAGGCCATTGACAAGAAAAGGTTATTTTTGGTCGCCTTAGGCCATGAATGACCTATGGGCTCGTATGATGGCATACATGCCATACCATATGCCATAGCACTTAGATCCATGGCCATCCACGCATAGTAGCCATCAACCCATGGTCATTAATGAGTGATGAGTATACCCTATGCCCAATCATATGAATCACTAGCATTCACTCAGCGATTTGATTGAATTCTATAGACTTTAGCTCTCTAAGTATACCAATTTCTAGGAAGTTAATCTAACCATTGTAATCATTGTCTTCTTAATTCCACTTGTGAAGTGCAAGTGTATGGTTAAGTGTAACTAAGGCATACGATTTTTATCATTTTATCTTTGATGAATTAAGTTGCCTAAGAACAAGAATAAAGTAATTGAATGCTTAATTTATCTAATAACTAGCTAACACTTAACTAATCCTAACATGGGCATCTGTTTCCACATTCCATACACATTCTCAACACGTTATAATGCCACTGGGTTACCAAGCGTAAACATATGCTCGAAGTTGTCATGCTTATGTGTGAAATTTAATCGATATTAATTCCTTGATTAAAATTCATTGAAGTATATTGCATGAATATTAAATTCATAAATAAAGCACTAATATATTCTAAGTGTTGCAAGGTTTGATTAGAAAAGCTCATCTTTATTTCTATTCACACTATTGTGCTCAAATATATCAGTGCTCAAATAAAGATCTGTACACTTCTTTGATTCTATTATGGGCACTCAAAAAATATTATAACTCTAGGAAAAAAAATTACAAGAGCTTCACTAACAACTAATGGAAAGTTTCATGAATCATGCATCCAAGAGTTCTATTTATAGGTTAGCACACATCCCACGATATCAGATATCCAATAACACATCTTGGGCTTCAATATCAGGACCTACCAAAAAATAATTCATCATACCCTCATGATTGAATGAAAACTCATCCTTAAGTGAATAAAAGAAAAAACAAGTTATTTACAAAATACTGGGAAGGTATGGGATTATTAACTAACTAACTAACACACAAACTGACTCAGACCAAACATACGCAAAGTGCCCATGTGTATGGATTTATAATCTTTACAAAATTTGGTGTTCATGACAACAAAATTAAACACCCTAGAAAAAATTGACATCCAAACCCCTCTAGCAACTTCAAAATGAGGGAGAAGATTAAATGGTCCTAAAGAGGTTCCATTGCATGGCTTCTGTTGCCTGCTCCTATGATTTTTCAAGCTATTAACTCCTTCCTACTCTAGGTCGCTTATTCCTTTATTGAGATGGTCCCACTTCCAATCCATGCTTTCCTTTTGGTGCCATTTGTGATCACAACAAAATCAAGGATTAGCGTGTGATGTGTCACTTATAACATATAGGTACCTTGTCTCTCTTGGGCAGTTACACTTGCCTAAGTTGTGATTATGGCAAATTGATTATTTTAATATTATTTGATTATTGTGGCTACTAGAGTTCATTAAAAGGATTGAACCTCATAAACTGATGATTGTAATGTTATTACATTAGTTAAAACTTTATGGGAGTTAGAAGAATTTCAAAAAAAAAAAATTATTTGTTGTTTTCATCAAAAATCTATGTGGCCTCCATGACGTAGAGCTTACCTCTAGTAGCAATAGGACTAAAAAATGAGATAAATCAGATAAGCAATTGAAAAGTTATGGCTCTGGAAGGTTCTAGGCTCTAAAAATTATACAAAGAGTTTTACCATAGCTTGAAGTTTGTGGAGAGCCAAAACTGCTGTGAACACAATGAAATGCTTGAAGAGGGTTAGATAATTCACAACAAAGATAGTTTTTCATTGGAGAACATTGTGGAGTATACAATTGGATGTCATTGATGGGATGCATAAAGGATTTGATCATGAAAATGTCTAAGAATAAGAACTTAACTAGCCCACCAAAAGGTATGCAAGTGGATCCTCCCCAAAGCAAGCTCATGCCCTTAATGCCCTTGCATGTCTTCAAACCAAGGGGTCCGTGGACCCCTTGGTCGATTAATGATTGTGGAAAGTTAAGGAAGAAATCCCGTAAGAACCTACCTAAGAATTTTGACACATTAAAGTAAAACATTGAATGACACCATGAAACCTTGAAAGTGAGGTGAGTTATGGAAAGTAGTAGCAAATGAAAGAGAAGGTGGAATGGAGTCTTGAATCATAGATCTTATGATTAAAATGATGTGATAAAGTTCATCCTTAGTCCAGATCAAAACCAACCACTTCCAATGACTTCACATTGATACTCTCCAACTAGCACACCCCCTCAAGATACAAGAAATCCCCCATAGATCAATCATCATTCCTAATTGAGAAGAAAAGACAAGTAAGAAGTGAGAATGGGCCTTAGTTAGATGGGACCTTTAGGCATGGGTAACATGTCTTTCTAGGCCCATAACCAATGTTTGTAGCCCGTTATTGAGTCTAAGGTGTGTGCTTTGAATTTCCATTGAGTTTTTTTTTTGTTTTTTAATTTGGGTTTCATATTTTTATGATTTTTTTTAGATGGGAACAAAATCATGCAAATACTTTTAGCTTCCTATTATTGGTCAATAGTGGAATAATGAGAAATCCATGAAAACACTCATGCACTCAAGAGGGTAGAAAAGTACAGAGAGCATCAAATCCCCTTGAAGTAACACCCTTATCAATCCATTTAATCCTTCCCAAGTTTGGAAACTACCAAGGTCATAAGTTTGTTAGAGGTTTTATTATGGAAGGGACCTCATATTTCCAAAACAAGGAACACAAAAAAGTTTGTGGATGGATGGATGACATGGACTCACTACCTATTTCATGAAGAAGAAACCATGTCTTAGTTATCATTATCAAAATTCAAAGATAGAATTCAGACATTAGCAATCAAATAACATTATAGTACAAACTGTCATCACAATCAATGATGGCTGCACTATGTCCTATTGGTAAGAGAAGAAAAATAAGACAAAATAAACATAAGAAAAACATAAAAGAAATTCAAACCAAATAAAGTAAAATATAGAAAAAATTATAAAATATGTAAGAAAGAAAAAAATGTACTAACAATGTTGTAAAACAAAAAATGATGTAAAATAAAAAGATGTAAAACAAAAAAAGTGTAAAAGCTAAGGAGCCACTTTGTATGATTAGAATGGATGGCCATCTCTTCCACGATTAAGTTGGAAAGAGGAGATCTGAAATATTGAGTGTGCTTGTCCATCTAAGAAGGTGTTGTAGTCATTAGCTCTCTTAGGCTTACAGAAAGGTTTGATTTGTTATATGTTGACTAGCAATTTCTTCTCTGGGCTTTCAAGTTTGTTTATCAACATGATCCCAAAAGGAAAGGTTTCATAGATGATATAAGGCACTTCCCACAACATCTAAAACTTAGTTCATTGTAGCACATGTGTGGGGTTCTAGTAAAGGACCTTGTCTCTCAGTTGAAATTTTACTTTCCCTATTTTAAGGTCATGACATTGCTTGCTTGAATGCCTTGTGCAACTTGTTAGATGATAGGGCTACCAATCAGTTCTGTCTAGCAAGTTGAGGTTCCTTAGTCTTTCTTTTTGTGCCATGCTTAGGTCAAGATTAAAATCACAAGTTGTTGAAAGTGTACAGAGCTCAAATTAAATAGGAAAATTTGGTTGTTTTTTGTACACCAACTCATAGGGAGAATAGCCTATAGGAAGTTCTTAAGTGGAGCAGTAAGCCCAAAGGGCATCATTAAGTTTCATGCTCCAATCTCTCTTATATTTGCTAAATGTTCTTATTAAGATCTTAGTGATTTCCCTATTTGTAACCTTAGCTTAACCATTGGCTTGGGGGGTGATAGGGTGTTGTTAATTTATGTTCTACCCCCAAGCATTGCATGAGCTTTTAAAAGGTAATGCCTGTAAAGTGAGTACCATTGTCGAAAATAAGTGCAAATATGCTATTGTACAAACTAAATAGTTGTAGAAGATGCATAATTGGTGACAGTTGCTACTTCTATCCATTTTGTACAATAGTCAACAACAACTATGATGTATGCCTTTCCACTTGACATGGGTGTGATGGGACCCATGAAGTTCATGCCCTATATGTCAAAGGATTTCAATTGTTGGATCCATTGCTGAGGCCCCTCCATACAAGTTGTCATCCCACCATCACGTTAGCAACATTCACAAGAGTAGATGAATTGGTGAGTGTTCCTAAAGAGTGTTGGCCAATAATAGCCTACCATTAGGATCTTAATGATTGTGCATCTCCCAACATATTGGCCCCCACAAGGACCCTTGTAAGCATCTTGAAGAACATGCAGATTAGTATCATGAACACACCAACACATACCTTATAAAGGTGTTCGTTGATCTCCATGAAGCATTTGGCCTAATGAAGAAACTATTGTTTCTTCCCATGGTCCAGCTCTTGTGGCATCTCCTGAGTGAGAAGATAGGTGAGAATACCATCATACCAATTAGGCTCATTGGGCACTTGTTCATTTATAACTTTGACAAAGAGGATTTCATTAGGAAATTGATTAGAAAGTGAGCTCTCCTCCACTTTACTATTCCATCTCAACTAAGACAAGTGATCAACAACCACATTCTCAGTTCCCTTTTGATCTACCATCATAAGATTGAATTCCTGCAAGATCATAAGCTATTGTATGATACAAGGGCTCACTATTGATTTATTCATGAGGAAGTTGATTGCACTATGGTATGTATGCACAAACACCTTGTAACCAAGCAAATAGTGCCTAAATTTTTCCAAGGCAAATACCACTACCATTAATTCTTTCTTTGTTGTGGTGTAATTCAGCTGTGCATCCACAATGCTTTGGTTTGTGCAATGGATGTAGTAAGGAGGTTTCTAATTGTCCAATTATGTGAACACAACTCCCAAGGCATAATTTGATGCATTTATCATGATGTGAAATGGTCTTGACCAATGAGGTGATCATAGAATTGGAGTTTCTATAAGCTTCTACTTGAGTTGCTAGAATGCATCCTCACATTTTTTAGTCCAAATGAATAGAGCATCCTTCTTTGTAAGCTCTACCAATGGTTTGGTGATCTTAGAGAAATTCTCTATGAAGTGCCAGTAGTAGCCAATGTGACCAAGGAATGATTGGACATCTTTGACATTTTTCAGTTGGCAAGTAATTCCTTGGATGACCCTTATTTTCTTAGGGTCCACCTCAATCCCTTTTTCAAATATTCTATGCCCCAAAACAAAGCCTTCCTAGACCATTAGGTGGATTTTCTTCCTGTTGAGCTAAGGGTTTATGTCCATACACCTTTTCAGCGCTTACTCAAGACAATCCATGGCTTGCTCAAATGTATTCCCATAGGTGAAGAAGTCATCCATGAAGACTTCTACCCCGCTACCAATCTATTGTTGAAAGATGCTTAGGATAGGGTGTTGGAAGGTTGTAGGAGCATTGCACAAAAAAATGACATCTTTTTATATGCAAAAGTCCCCCAAGGACTTGTGAACATGGTTTTGGCTTAGCACTTAGGTGTAATCTGAATTTGGTTATAGCCACTATAACCACCCAGAAAGCTATAAAAGCAATGCCCAAATAGTGTCCAACACTTGGCCCACAAATGGTAACAAGAAATGGTCTTTATAAGTTACCATGTTCAATAGCCTAAAGTTGATACAAATCCTCCATTTTCCACATTTCTTTGGCACTATCACCAATGGGATAACTGACTCATTATCTGTAATGGGATAGATGAACCCCACCTTGAGGAGTTATTCAATCTCCTCCTTGATGATCTACTTGAGTTTAGGGTTCAACCATTACTACCACTACCTATTTAGCTTCATGAAAGGATTTGTATAGATGCAGTGCTAACATATCCTAGGATCAATTTTATTAAGTTTAGGATATGAACAAGCAAGGGCTATTGGCCACTTGTTGACCACATTCAATAGCTTCTCTTTCTATTCAAGAGCAAGTTTAGCATTAATTATTACAAGCTTTCCATTGTTCACAAAAGCATATTCCATGCTAGCAGGTAGAGTTTTCAACTCTAAGGGCTCTTGTTTAAAGCTCCTAGGGATTTCCAACTCTCCCCAATGAGTGTCATCAGGTTCATTAGAGAGTTGGTGATGAACTTGCTCTAGTTCATCTATGCCTTCAACATAGGCACTTGTTAAGCTCTCAGTTGGTTCCATGCAAAGTGTTGAGCTGCTATTAGGATCAACTATTAGCCACTTGGTACCTTCCTATTTCATGGTTGCTACATACAAGCACCTTTGAATTTTAGACACATTTGCATAATGTCTACATGGTGTGATGAATGTACTTTTTATGGATCATAATTTCTACACATAGTTGCACTCTATATCACTATACACGATGCATGGAACTATCTTCTTCTCTATCTTCTTGAATGCATTTTCTTTGAAAATATCCAAGGAGAGATTTGTGGATCCCAATCATGCATCAATGGTGCTCAACCAAGCCCTTTTCATGATGATTGAAAAGTCCCCCTTGTAGTTATCAACAAAGATCACTAAGAAGTCCACAACATAGGACCATCCATAGACAATGGTCATAATGTGCTTCACTAGCCCAAAAGGAATAGTGATGGACTGATCTGCCAACTTAAGATGCGTATTACTCTTCTTGAGTAAAGGCAAGTTTTAGGCTTTGTGCATCTCATGAGAAATTAGATTTACACCAGAAGCTAAGTCTAGAAGAGCCTTGTAAGGCTCATTTCGAGTGATTTGTAGGTAAATAAGGGGACTCTTAGGATCAAATCTTTTCCTGGCAAGGTGGCTAGCCTTTATCGAATCAATTACTTCATGGGTTAACATGACATTATGCACTTGGAGGAGATGTTTGCTTTGAACGGAACTCAAAGGATGTGGATGCACAGGATGAGGGAGAAGTAGGGCTATCAACTGTGTATGTCTATGAGTGCTTTGTAGGACTGTTGGTTTCAAAGAATGGTCTTTTTTTGGATTTTTTTTTCAAACCACTTGGCTAAGGAGCCGACTGTAAGTTAACAACCCTTGTGGGGTTACGTTGCTATGGCTAGGCTAGAATTTCATCATGCATTGATGGAGCATGTGGTAATTAAGTTGAGGGTAGAGGGACATGTGTAAAAGAATGAGGAGGATAGTGAGGAAATGGAAGTTTCCCTCTTGGAGATTAGGCTCTATGGTATTTAGGAGCATAGTACTAATACTAGAATAAAACATGACTACTGATGAGTGGTGAGGTACCCCTACACTCAACCATACGAATACGAGCATTACACGCACGATCTGGTTGAACTCTACAGACTAAGTGCTTACACGCCTTATGGAACACTTAAGGTTAATCGTTCATTGTCTTCCTAGACTTACTTGTATTTATCACGGTTGTATGGTTAAGTAAGTCTGAGGTATATGATTTTTATATCTTTTCTGTTTTATCTCCTATGCTAATGAGGTGAAGGGTGAAGAGACTAATTAACTAACTTTAACTAACTAGCTAAGCCTTAATTAACCTAGCATCAGCATCCGTTCCCACTTATCGTTCACACCCTGAACCAATGCAACCTTGGTTACCAAACGCTATTCGTTACTGGGATCACCAAGTGTAACGCACATGCTTGAAGCGGTCGTGCTGAATGCACTTAACTATGGGAGAAGGGTTGAGAGAGGTTTAATGAACTAATAAAGCATTTAAACATTAACAATAAATAAAGTCCTATTTAGCCTAGTCCATGCACTGCAAGGTTTATCCAAGAAGTTCGTCTTTATTTCTGTACACAAACTTGTATTCAGGTACAATATTTGCTCGAATAAAGATCCATTCACTTTGGAGCTCCTACTGTGGCACATGGAAATTATTCTATCTCAGGAGAGGAAAAACTGCCTGAGTTTCGCTACGGTTTAGGCCTAAACTAAGAAACAAGGGAGAGCCACCTCTTATTTATAGATTTGACGGTGCACTGCGATATCATGTACGCGATATCGTAGGGGAAGACATGATATCACGTACGCAATATCGCGGGGGATGCGATATCGTGTACCATGCAATATCGCGTCCCATCATACCTCCATGACTAAATAAAAACTCGTCCTCAAGTTCCTTACAAAATATTGGGAAGGTATGGGATTATTGACTTGAATGGAACTAATGGTGAATAGGATGACATGTGAATGGATCATCATTACATAACATGACAAAACTAGTGTTCATGACAACAAAAGTGAACACCTTATACATTTGACATTAGGCCTTATTTGGAAGCTGAGAGACAAGAGAGAAAAGAGAAGAATTCTGCTGCTGCCAATGCCAAGATTGCACCTTTCGTTGTCTATCCATAAGTGCGCTATCCATCTCGTTCCTTGCATAGTTGCTTTAGCACCGATCCATTCCAAGTGTTCCCTCCAGATCTAATACATTGTTGTACGATTACCATCTGCACACACAACATAGTCTTATATTAGCAAGGGTAAATGAATCATAATGCAATTGATACCTTGCTTCGGTGAAAGGTCCATTGGCTGAGTTGTGGTATGGTTGATACGGGTCTGGAGATATCATAGTGGCTACCGAAGGTGTAAGAGATAGGAGAAAATCGAAAAACTTTGGGTTCAGACCCCCATGACTAAGAGTGAACCTCCGGTAGCAATAGAATGGAGAAAGAATAAAGAACAAGAAAGATGGAGAAAAAGAAAACTATAATGTCGATGAAATGGATGTTAATATGGAAATGAACAAAATAAATTTGATTGCAAAAATATTAAGGAAAAGAATTTAACTGATGCACCAAATAGGAATGTTAGTGGGTCCTCCCCAAAGCAAGCTCACGCCCCTAATGCCCTAACAAACCCACATTCAAAGAGTCCGTAGGCTCTAGGAATGTCATTTGGGACAAGAGTTAAAGTCTTAACCACAAGAATTTACCAAAAAAAAAATAATGCGTCAACTAAAATATACACTAATGATACAACCGGCAATGAGGTAAACAATGGAGAGAAGGATGGAGAGAAGAGAATGGAATGGAATCCCAAGAACAAGGTGGTGTACAGCCCCTTGTGTATTTCATGGTTAATGTGATTTAGCAANGTGGTGTACAGCCCCTTGTGTATTTCATGGTTAATGTGATTTAGCAGGTCCCATTCCAAGTCTAGCCTCAACAAACCACATCTAGTGACTTCACATTAATGTATTTGGCCAATCCATCCCCTTGAAGTAACAAGAATTCCTTCCCAAAGAGCCACCACCATTCCAACGAAACGAAGGAGGAGAGAATGGGAAGCAAGAAGGGCCTTAGTTAGAGGGAACATTTTTATTTTAGTTCCATAACCAGTGCTTGTAGCCCAAATGATTATTTCTTCTAAGGGGTGTGCTTTGAATTCTCACTATTTTTATTTTGTTTTTTTTATGTGTTTATGCGTGAGAACCACACCATGCAAAGACTTTGTTATTTTTATTTACTCAACTTCCCAATAATTAAGTAACATTGAAACAGTAAGAAAACTCAAGAAGAAAACATCCAAGCACCCAAGAGAATGGCCAACACAAATGCATCAAGTTCCCTTGAAGCCACACCCTTTTCAATCCTTGAGTCCTTCCTTAGTTTGAGAAATGCCCAGTCACTGATTCGTTGATAGTTCTTATTTAAAAAGGGACTATACATTTCCAAGCCGAGAGAGACCATAGAAATTTGTGGATGTATGGATGAAGTGAACTCATTGCCTGCTATATGAAAAGAACCATACCTTAGTATCAACATCATAATCTTAAAGGTAAAAACCAAACATTAGCAATCAATATAAAACAATTCATACCATCATTAAGAACACTTATTGGATAACAAACTTAACAAAATGGATAAAACACACACAAGAAATGGAAAATTATGAATGATGTTGTAAAAAAAATAAGAAAAGTTAAAGAAATTTGTAAAACAAATACATGTAAAACAAAAATGTGTAAAACAAAAACGTGTAAAAAAAATTAAAAGAACTGAGGGCCTCAAATGATTAGCACAGGTGGCCATCTCCCCCATGACTAAATGGAAAGGGAGAGATCTGAAATAATGAACGCCTATTTGAATTTCTTAGAAGTGTCCAACTTCTCCCGATTGATGTTTTTAGGTTAAGGGATGGAAGTTGGCGACACTCATATTCCAATGTATCTATGCCTTTGTTGTGGGCGTGAGTTGTTCCCCCAGTTTGTTCCATGCATGTTGGTGGGTTGCTCTCTTGATCAGCTATCAACCACTAGGTGTTCTCTTGTTGTGTGGTTGCTACATACAAGCATCTTTGTATCTGATTTTCTTGTGCACACCAGTTGCATGCAGGAGATGCTAAGCATTTCTCCATGTCATTACCCTCTGAGTCACTATATGTGATGCATGGAACTTTCTTCCTCTCGATATTTCCATAAATTTTTACCTTAGATATTTCCAAGGAAATATTGCAAATTCCTAGGCATGTGTCTATTGTATTTAGCCATGCCCTTCCCATTATAATTGGGAAGTCCCCTTTGTTGCTGTTGACTTCTATCACCAGGAAATTAGCTGGGTATGACCAACCACACATAGTGGTAATAATGTCCTCCACCAATCCGAAGGGAATGGTGATGGACTGGTCAGCCAACTCTAGTTGAATATTGCTCTTCTTAAGTGGAGGCAAGTTATAGGCTTGATACATTTCTCATGAGATTAAGTTGACTCCGGAACCTAAGTCAAGAAGAGCCTTATGAGGTTCATTCCCAGTGACTTAGAGGTAGATTAAGGGACTTCCAGGGTTAGAGCATTTCTTGGAAAGGTGGCCTACCTTGATCCAGTCAGTAACGGTATGTGTTAACATAACCGTATGCGTTGAGTTCTGTTGTTGGTTTGAAGGGAGCTCCGAAGCCTTAATTGTTGGAGGAGCATATACAGACTCAACCGCTTGTGGTTGTGAGAGCTTGTTNTAATTGTTGGAGGAGCATATACAGACTCAACCGCTTGTGGTTGTGAGAGCTTGTTTGGGAATTTAGTTCTGAAGAAAGGTCTTCTCTTCTTGCGGTTGTCAAAACCAGTAGTAGGTTGAAGGTTTACAGCTCTCGTAGCATTACGTTGCTGCGGTTGAGTGGGGAGTTCCCCTTGCATTGTTGGAGCGGGAGGTAGTGGAACTACTGGCGTAAGAGAGGTGAATGGATTCGGAGGATGGTATGCATGTGGTATGTATTTCGTAGGAGAAGGAGTCCTAAAATACTCTCGAACTTGGTAGTGACATTGTGGAGTTGCGTGACTCATAGAGTCACTTGGAGAAACCGACTGCTACACGTAGTAGCCATACAAGTTTGGTTGCCGGTAAGGATATTGTTGTCTAGGAGCTGGCATCTCCCATCACTGTGGGTGTTGCCACTACTAGTGTTGCCCGATAGGTTGTGGCAGAGTTCCACTTAGATAATATGTTAACTGTTGGTGGAACTACCTTGCGTTACCTTGGGGATAAGGTAACCGACGGGGTGCTTACCGTCTATTATGTCTTGGGTTCAATGCATATACCCCAGACTCTTATAGATGTGAGATTATTGGGCAACATCCCTTATGATGGTCAGATTGGCAGATCTCACATCCACCGTCATTGTCTGTATCCAAATCCACAACCTCAACGGTGATAGTCATTTTTCCCTTACCCTTGTCAGATGCATGGCCTGAATCTCTCCGCTTTTTCTTATCATGGTTACTACTTCGTTCCTCCTTAGACTCCTCTACAATTTTCAGGATAGTTTCAAATCTACTATTTAAGGAGTCCCACATCTGATCTACCTTAGCCGAAACCTTGGTTGTTAGCTTTTGAAGCGGCAAGATTTTTCTATTCACCAACTCTTCGAGTGGTGACTCATCCTCTTCATCGCAGAATCTTACTCCCTTCTTTTGGAGGGAAGGGTTGCGGTTATACTCTTCCACGCTTTCTCTTTTCTGTAGGTCCCCTTCTTCTTTAGCTACTTGCTCCAAGAATCAATGAATTTCATGGGATCTAAGTTCAAATAGTCTCCCTTGGGCATAAGTCCCAAGGGTTCTCCTAGTTTCGTGTCTTAGCCCATCTATGAGGTGGCGAAGTTGATCCCATTGTGCATAACCATGGCCCGGGCAATGATGTAGCAATGCATAATACTGGCCCATGGTACCATCCAAGGGTTCATGATTACCCTACATCTATCCTTGGATCTGCTTACGCAAGTTGGACACTCTAGAGTACATTTGGTATTTATTGTTGAAGAGTTCTAACATCGTACTCCACCTCCTAATGGTTTCTGGCTCTAAGGACCGGTACCAACTCTCTGCTTCTTTTATGAGTGTCCTAGGAAAAAAATTTAACTTTTTCCACTTGTTTTCAATATTTTGCAAGGTGCAGGAATCATGGAATGCCTGTAAATGATTTTACGGATCAGTGTTGTATCCCCCTCAAACCGTGGGATATTGTTCATATCTAATCTCTTGATTCGACTATCTTTCTGGTGCCTTGTAGGTATTCTCACTCCCTCTGTAATATCTAACATACTTCGGGTGGCAAGTAGGGGTTCTTCATGATTATCTCTCTCATGATGTCTATGATTCCTACGTGGTTCACTACTTTTCCTTCTTTCATGCCTTGACTCCCTAGAGTGCCCTCGTCCTCGCTCTCGACTCTTTCGTCAAGGTCTCTCATTTTGCTTATCCTTATCCTCACCATTGTCCTCTTTGTGACTGTGTCCTGATGTGGAAGGAGAGGGTGAATGATGTGATGAAGGGGAAGAAGAAGGAGAGAGATGTCTCCTACGTTCTCTTTGGTGGCTACAGCCCTGATTGTGATGATGATCTGAATGCCCATCCTTGTCATGTGTTTTTGTTCCCTCAGTGAACACTTGGTGTTCATGGGGATCAGAACCAGGATTGTGTATCATGGAGCATAGGTTTTGATACCCCACATCCTCACTATTGTTAGGAGGGGAAACATCATTTTTTGGAGAACCTATTATAATTGGTTCACCATCTCCAATTTTTCTTAGGACATGCGGGACCCCTTTACCCTTCAACAATGTATGGTGGCTCTCCTGCTGCAAGTCCCATTGACATTGTGCTTCTGTGGGATGATAATCCCTTGTGTCGAAATCACCTACAACGTATTCAACGTATAGTTGTGTCATGCCTATATGTGCAAGAGCACAAAGAAGCATGTTAGGGACTACCCGATCTGGAGGTAACACTATGTTACCTTGCAAGTCTCTCCAACACAGTTGTTCATCCTAATGAAGGATAAAGGTAAAATTGGGTATATACTCATCAGGATGAATATATACCACTCGATGCTACTGAGGAACTGGTAGTTCTCGGTTATCCATGTTGGACTGCCAACTGTTTCGTGTATGATCCCTAGGTGGTGAAGTGCTCTTATGAGAAGAAGACATTGTTTCTTATTCGGTGTGCTGATTAACCGTTATATAATTTTTTTTATTTAATTAACCCTAATGGTTCATTTAAGCTCCCAACAATGTGGATAATTTCCTATGTTTTACTTAGTGCACAAACAACTTAGTCCCCGACAACGGTGCCAATGATGAGTGGTGAGGTACCCCTACACTCAACCATACGAATATGAGCATTACACGCATGATCTGGTCGAACTCCACAAACTAAGTGCTTACACGCCTTATGGAACACTTAAGGTTAATCGTTCGTTGTCTTCCCAGACTTACTTGTATTTGTCACGGTTTTATGGTTAAGTAAGTCTGAGGTATATGATTTTTATATCTTTTCTGTTTTATCTCCTATGCTAATGAGGTGAAGGGTGAAGAGACTAATTAACTAACTTTAACTAACTAGCCAAGCCTTAATTAACCTAGCATTAGCATTCGTTCCCACTTACTGTTCACACCCTGAACCAATGCAACCTTGGTTACCAAATGCTATTCATTACTGGGATCACCAAGCATAATGCACGTGCTCGAAGCGATCATACTGAATACACTTAACTATGGGAGAAGGGTTGAGAGAGGTTTAATGAACTAATAAAGCATTTAAACATTAACAATAAATAAAGTCCTATTTAGCCTAGTCCATGTACTGCAAGGTTTATCCAAGAAGTTCATCTTTATTTCTGTACACAAACTTGTGTTCGGGTACAATATTTGCTCGAATAAAGATCCGTTCACTTTGGAGCTCCTATTGCGAGCACATGGAAATTATTCTATCTCTGGAGAGGAAAAACTACCAGAGTTTTGCTACTGTTTAGGCCTAAACTGAGAAACAAGGGAGAGGCGCCTCTTATTTATAGATTTGATGACGCACTGCAATATCGCGAGGGATGCAATATCACGGTGGACACGATATCACATCCCATCAACTAGAAGACTCATGTGGAGAAATTGGTTGCTAAACATAGTATCCATATAGATCAGGTTACCAGTAAGGGTACTACTACCTAGGCAGTGGCATCCTCGATGACCATGGATGATGCTACTGTTGGTACTACTCATAAGGTTGTGGTGGAGCTCCACTTGGATAGTAGGCTTATTATTGGTGGAACTACTAGGATTGCCTTGAGGCTAAGGCAATCTTATGGATGCCTTCCTTTTGGAAAATCTAGGATTTAGAGCGTACACCCCAAACTCCTACAAGTGTGACACAATGGGGTACCATTCTTTAGGATGTTCATAATGGAAGGTGTCACATCCACCATCATCATCTGATTCAAACTCCACAACCTCCTCCATTGCAATAACCATGCCCTTATCCCTTTAGTAGGCACGTTCAGCTTCCTTCCTTCTTTTGTGACCATAATCACTAATTTGCTCCCTGGATTCCTCTGCTATTTTTAGAGCAAGTTAGAACTTTTCATCCAAAGAGTCCCACATTTTATCTACCTTGGCCAAAATTTCAAAAATAAATTTTTGAATTAGCAAGGTTTTTCGTTGCACCATCTTATCAAGTGGTGCCTCCTCCTCATTTTCATAGAATCAAACCTTTCTTTTGTTAATGGAAGGATCCTAGTTATACTCCTCCATACTTTTCCTTTTTCTTAACTCTTCTTCTTTCTTGACAACCTACTCTATTAGCCTTTGAATCTGATGGGCCATGAATTTTCAAAGCCTCCCTTGGGCATAGACCCCAAGAGTTCTCCTCATTTCTGTGTAGATCTCATCTATGATATGGTAGAGCTGCTTCCTTTAAGAATAACCATGGCTACGATATCGGTGAAAAAGAGAATAGTACTTTCCCATGGCTACCTCTAAGGGTTCATGTGTTTCATGTTTCCAATCATAGATTTTCTTTCTCAAGTTGGACACTTGAGAGTACAGTTGATACTTATCATTGAAGAGCTTAAGCATCATACTCCATCTATGGATTGATTTTAACTTCAAGGACAAGTTCCAACTTTTAGCTTCTTTGATGAGCATCCTTGGGAGTAACTTCAATTTTTTCCATTTTTTTCATGTTCTGTAAGGAATAAGCATCATGAAAGGCTTGAAGATGGTTTTGCATATCTGAGTTGTATCTCCCTTCAAACTTGGGAATATTATTCATATGTAACTACTTGAGTCTGCTATCTTTTACATGCCTTGTTGGAATTCTCACTACCTCTGTGATGTTCAACTTATTTTGAGCTACAAGAAAAGGCTCATCATGGTGATAGCCTTTGTGATGGCCATGATGCCCATGATGTCCTCTATTATCCCTTATTTTGTAATGACGAGCCTCCCTTGATTGCCCACACCTCCTTATCTTGACTTGTCTGATGGGCCCTATGATCATCTTTGTCATGTCGGTCACCTCCATCACAGTCACATCATCAATGGCTTTGGTTAGATCTAGAGGAGGAAGAAGAGGATTACGATGATGAAGAGGAAGCAAGACTAGCAACACCATAGTGCCTACCACCCCCTCTCCTTTGATCATGGCCATGCTTATCATCATGATGCTTGTCCTCATTCCTACCATGACTCCCACCTTTGGATCCCCCATGATCATGGAACCCAGTCTTGCTTGAACCAGGATTGTTTACAATGGACTGTAAATTCTACTTTAAGCCTCCTTCATTGAAACCAAGGGAAGGAGTATATGTGAATTGAAAATCGCTAGAGAAGGGATCCTCACTATCTTTTTGGCCTAATAGGAACAAGGGGTTATTAAACTATTTCCCCTTTCAAGCTTCATAGCACCTCTCCTATTGTCAATATCTTTTATGTTATGCTTCAATGAGATGGTAATCCTGATATTCATGGTCTTGCATAATGTACTCAGCATTGAGCCCTTAGATGCACAACTGCATAAGAGTTTGGTGTAGCATTGCAAGAACTGATCAATCAGGCAGCAACATAATTTGCCCTCCATGTCTCTCCACCGCAATTGTTCATCTTGATGCTGAATGAAGGTGAAGTCTAGCACATACTCATTGGGATGAGTACATACTACTCGACATTGTTGGGGCACTAGCGGATTTGATCATTCATTCCTTTGTTGATTGGATGTATGCTCGAACCTTGGTGGAGAATCATCCCTATGAAAAGAAGACATTTTTATATTGGAAGAAAATATTAGTATGTATTTATCATTGTTGTTATTATTCTGGATAATTATGACTTTAAGGTTCATTACAACAATTTTGAATAATTTTCACTAAGTCTTAGATAGGGCATATAGCTAACCAAAGTGCCCAACAATGGTGCCAATGATGAGTAGTGGGTATACCCTACGCCGAACCATACAAATCACTAGTGTTCACTTAATGATCCAGTCAAATTTTTAGACTTTAGCTCTCTAAGTACACCAGTTTCCAGGGAGTGAATCTAACCATTGTAGTCATTGTCTTCTCAGTTCTACTTGTGAAGTGCAAGTATATGGTTACATGTACCTAAGGCATATGATTTTTATCATTTTATCTTTGATGAATAAAGTCACCTTAAAATAGGAATAAAGTAATTAAATTCTTAATTAATCTAATAACTAGCTAACACTTAACTAATCCTAACATAGGCATCCATTCCCACNCATTCATACTATCATGCTCACGTACATCAGTGCTCAAATAAAGATCCATACATTCTCGAACTTCTACTATGAGCACTCAAAAAATATTCTAAGGAAAATAAATTGCAAGAGCTTCACTAACAACTAATGGAAATATTGATGAATCACATGTCCAAGTGTTGTATTTATAGGTTGGCACACATCTTGCGATATTAAATATTTGATAAACCATCTTGGGCTCCTGATATCAGAGATTTGATATGGGGGCCTACCAAAAAATGATTCATCAATCAGCCACCCATAGCAAGTTAAACAAAAATCCCTTTTCTCCATAACCCTTAATGGATAAGATAAAAGAGAAATTACACCTTCCCCCATCTATTGTGCTCTATTCTACCACTACACTCTGCCAGCTATGCTCCACTTTGCCACTAGGCTCCACCTACTATGCTACATTGCTGCCATTACGCTCCTTCGTTGTTGCTACTGCTCCACCATTGTCAATGCTACTTCATTCTCTACACCCATGCCATTTTTGTCACTCCTGCTTCACCACTATCACTATCCTCCTTCACTTCCACTACTGCTGCATTCCCTACACCCATTCCATCATTGTTGCTACTACTTCGTCATTGCCAGTGTCAATGCACTCTCTGCTCTGCTCCATCCAGTAACTAAACTTGGATCACTTCCTTTTCTTTTTTTCTTTTCTTTTTTTTTTGAAAAATGTTGTTCATTTGCTTGTTTTGGTTTAGGGTCTAGGATTTAAGATTTAGGTTTAATTTTAGTATCAGTTAATGTGACTCACAGTATTTTTTTCCTAAGTGCGAGGCTACAAGTCAATGCAAGATGCATTCTATATTTTTTGCACTGTAGGTCTATGCAAGTTGCACTTAAACTATGAATCATGTGATTCACTATGAATCACATGATTCTACATATTTATATTTATTTTAATGGTTTGTGACCACGTTACAAAGCACAGTTTCATCACACTATGTTTTTAATGTCTCAATTTCCAATTACAAGAGACCTACACCTCACACTATATGTTGAGATCCATGTTAATTTGTAAATAGCAACCATATTGTGACGTGCAATTTCATGGCACTATTTTTAAATTTCTTTGTATTCGATTGTGAGAGACATGTGTCTCACACTATTTGTTAAATTCTATTATATACTGAAATCTATGACCACATTGTGACCCATAGTTGCGTGACACTATTTTTTATTTTGTTTTAGTTTCTTATTGCATGAGAACTACACCTCGTAGTTTGCTCACATTACAACTACAAGTGAACTATGACCTGCAATCCTATAGCACTCTTTTTAATGTGTGCTAATAATGTTAATTTTAAGGCATCATAGCTATAGTTGGAAATTGTTTTTCAAAGTTATATCCTATCATGAGTGTTGCAAAAGCTAAAGGCAATAGCCAAAGAGATCTTTTGTGTGAGTTGTTTTTTTTTATTTTTTTATTTTTTGAATTGTAGTTATTTCAAATACATATTACTATAGTTTTCCAGCAATTTTGTTTATGTTATGTTATTCTAAATGTTATTGAATTTTTGAAATTGCACCTATAGCCTTAGTCTATGAACGTAATGTTTAAACTATTTAGAAGTTACCAAAAATGTCTATACTTTTTGAGAAGTTAAAAAGAATTGGAATATATGATAGGGTGACAATGGAAGGTTGCTATGATAGAAATGTTGTTTACAATTTTTATGAATGGTTAAATGATGGTGTCTTAGATGGTGAAATACTTTGCAAACCACTATACAAGGTTAGAGTTTCACCTTCAACGTAAATGATATTGCAAATATCATACAAGTTCCATGTAGTAATGAGCCAACTATCAAGGAATGAAGGTGGAAGAAAAGTAAAAATCACTTGATTCACTATGCGCAAAACTTTGATAAGAGAGATAGCAACCAAAATTGCTATCGGGAGTTACTTTTGCTCTTGAAATTTATGTAGTGGGCTTTAATTCCTGTAAAAATAAAATCCAAGATTTCTAACAATGCAATTTTACTGATGTGGGCATTGGATAATAATGAAGGTCTTCCCTTTGATATCCTAGTGACCATACTATCTAAGATGAGGAGATATGGAAGGGCATGGTAGCTTGATGATGTTAGAGAGTCTTTGGGCTTTCCAATTATTGTGACCAAATTATTACAAAAATGCAACATATATTTTATCCCTACCCAACTTCAGGATATAGTGAAGCTAGATCCTAATAGCATATTTAGGAATGCATCCTTGTTTGAGAGGCCTGAAAGCTCAACTGATGTAAGAGAAGATAAGAAGCCTTCTATGCAAGATGTGTGCCATCATTACAAATGTTCTCTGAAAGTAATTGAAGAAAAGTTAGATAATGTGATTGAGACATTATGTCAATATTCTGAAAGCAATGCAACACTTTGGAATATTGTGGAGGAGCTGAAGTCTGACAAGTCTCAATTGCTGGAAGAGAACAATGCACTAAAGGCAAAAATAGAGAGCTTTGTGGCCAATGAAAATAGTTGCATGAATAAGTTTCTTATTCAGAATCAAAAAATGGATGATAAAATTATAGCACTAAATACTGAAATATGCATGCTAAGGAATGCATTGGTGGCCAAAAACATTCACCCTAATAGAAGCAACATCATAGAAGACCTTTAAAATGGTATGATGTTGTAAATTTTCTATATTTCTTTAAATATTTATTATTTTTGGAAACTTCTCTTTTAATGTACTTAATGTCAATGTGTGTAATAGATATAGATGATATGGATACATCCAAAGCAGCCAAGAGATTATTTGCTTCTACTGAGTATAACAAAGAACAAGTAATCCATAAAGCAACAAGTAAAGTTGATATTGTTGTTGCATTTGTTACATTTAGAAATCTATATTTTAAATTTGTTGGATACCTTATTATCTTCTTATGAAATAATAATAGTAAAATGTTGTTTGAGTTTATTATCTAATTTTCCCATCTTGCAATTGATGCCAATGTTGATTTCAAAATAGCAATTAATGAATGTGCAATAATTGATAGAGTCATGCAGTTGGTTGTTTTTGGTCTACTTGATAATAAAGAGCTTGTGAGGACACCATTTGCCCCATATGTTGTCATAGGATTCTCTTTTAGTACTTTATATAAAAAAGGATGGCAATAATAACTAGATGATGACATCACTGATATCTACATCATGCACTTAAAGGAACTTTAGAAGGCTCTCTATGGCTCTCATAAATTTTAGAATACAAAATATTTCATCTTCGACACTATGTTGCAATGTTATGTAAAGTCCTTCAAGAGCAATATGTAGGTGTCATAGATCAAAGAAAAGCAACAAAAGACATATTGTAAATGTTGAAAGTGGTATGTTGATTAAAGAAGATGTTGATGATTTTATCATAGAAATAGATATTATTAAAGAGCTAAATGATAAAATGTGTTGGGATGAGTTTTTACAATCCGAACACACATTCTTCTATCTTTTTGTAAATACTGGTAAGCATTGCATTCTTATTATTGTTGATGTAATGACATCTAAAATTTTGGTGTATAATTCAATGCCTTATTCACAACATCTTACAGCAGTTAGAAATTGATGTTGAATTTTATTGATTGTTTATTTGATGGTGAGTCTCTTTGCTTTGATGGTGTCATTGAAATCAAGGAAAAGAGAAAAAAAAAAGTAGCTTGAAAATGAAATGTTATTACTATTGATGGTCTTCTGAAATGAGAAAATGGATATGACTGTGAAATGTATACAATAATCTATTTACATCACTTGGTACTCTACAAAGAGTTGAATTTCACTTCCAATTATGTTTCAATGTATCAAAAGACCATGATATAAGAAATTCTAAGTTCTCCTAGAGTTCATCAAGTTTGAAGAAACATGTGTTTGCAACACACGTTGAATGAGCACTACAGTGAACATGGTCTAGTTGTTTTATGTGATGTATCTAAATCTGATTATAGTCATTGTCCATGATGCATTCCATTATTCTAATGCTATTATGTTGTAAATGCATCTCTTCCATGATTCTATAAATGATTTTTGGTTGTAATGAATATATTTCTCATTTTTGTAAAACTATGTGTAAACTATCAGGGTTGGTTATTTGATATTCTATATCTATTTAATTATGAATTTTTATAGCATTTTTGGTCTCTCATAACTTATCCTTAATTGCAACTAATTTGTTATGACAAGTCTAATACTCACAATTAAAAAAAAGCTTCCAAAATATGCTTGAAATAAATATCTGGCATTGAAAGATATAAAAAATTAATTTCCAATCTCAAAGTTAATAGTTTTCATTGGTTTTCAATAACATGCATGTTGCACTGTCCTCGCATATCTATATTGCAATACCACCTGAAATGCAGGGAATCGCACTCTAAGCATGCATATGCATTTCGCATGTCATAGCAATTTTGACTCAGGTTGTGTTTCACATGTCCTTGTAGCCAATGGGAAAAGACTATGATGACATGCACATCATAGTATCCTGCAATGTCTATAGAGTGCAAGAACATGTGAGTCGTAATTAAATGCACTGTGATGAAGATGACTCAATTTCATCCTATAGATTGATTGCGACTCACAACTTCACACACTATTTTTAAGTTTTCAAGTTGCGAGGAAAATGCATCTAGCATGTCATCACCATTTTGAAAAAAAGATGTGATCAACATGTTCTCATAGCATGTCGAGAGGGTCTATGAAGACTTGCAAGTCATGGTTAAACACACTATACTGCTTCAAGTTGCATGATTAATGTGACTTACATGCTCAGGAAATCCCTACCAAAAGGCACTCAGACCCTCTGGTTGTGTGGTTAATGCTTAAAATTTGATGCTACTAGAAGGAAGAGGGTCATATAAAAGCCACTCACACTTTTTGAAAGAGTTCAATTCCTCTAAGATTATGGCTTTTGGAATGTAGAGAGTCATCCAATTGCAAATTCCAACTAGGCTATAGGGTGGTGCAACCAACACCCTCTCATAGTCTCAACCAAAAGGCACCCAGTCCTTCCAAAAGATAACAATTACTTGTACTTTGTTGCTATTAGAAGGTCAAGGGTCATCTATTAGGCAGTCAAACCTTTTGGAAGGATTCAATTCCTCTAAGATCATGGCTTCTAGAAGGTAGACGATCATCCAATTGCAAATTCCAAATAGACTATAGGATGGTGTGACCAACAGCCTCCTACAGTCCCAACTGAAAGGCACCTAGTCCTTATGGAAGGTAATAATTGCTTCTAATTTATTACTACTAGAAGGCTAAGGATCATTCAAAAGGCTTGAGAATAATCAAGAGGTAGTTGAATCTTCTAGAAGGGTTAATTCCTCCAAGGTCATGGCTTCTGGAAGATAGAGTGTCATTGGGTTGTAGATTCCAACTAGACTATGGGGTGGTGCCACCAACATCCTCCTGTAGTCCCAATTGGAAGGCACTCAATCCTTCTAGAAGGTAATAATTACTTACAACTTGTTGCCATTGGAAGTCTAATGGTCATCCGAAAGGCTAGAGACCATCTAGTAGGTAGTTGAACCTTCTACAAGGGTTCAATTTCTCCAAGATCATGGCTTCTGAAAGGTAAAGGATCATCTAGTTATAAATTCCAACTAGATTGTAGGATGGTGCAACTAGCATCCTCCCTCAATCCCAACCAAAAGGCACCTAGTCCTTCCGAAAGGTAATAATTGTTTGCAATTTGATGATATCAGAAGGTTGGAGACCATCTGAGAGGTAGTCGAACTTTCCAGAAGGATTCAATTCCTCCAAGATTATGGCTTTGAGAAGGTAGAGAGTCATCTACTTGCTACTTCCAGCTAGACTGCATGGTGGTGAGACCAACACCCTTTCATAGTCCCAACTGGAAGGTAACAATTACTTGCAATTTGTTATCATCGAAAGGCCAAGGGTAATCTAGAAGGCAATAATTGCTTGCAATTTGTTGCTACCAAAACACTGAGGGTGATTCAGAAGGCTAAAGACCATAAGTTAGATAGTCAAACCTTCTAGAAAGATTTAATTCCTCCAATATTATGGCTTTCGTAAGGTAGAGGATCATTTGGTTGTAAATTCTAACTAGACTGCGAGGTGGTGTGACCAACACCCTCTTGCAATCCCAATCAGAAGGCACCCAATCCTTCCGAAAGGCAAAAATTGCCTATAATTTGTTTCTACTGAAAGGCTGAGGATCATCTAGAAGGTTGGGGACCATCTAGAAGGTAGTCAAACCTTAGAAGGATTGAATTCCTCCAAGATCATGGCTTTTGGAAGGTAGAGGGTCATTTGGTTGCAGCTTCCAACTAGACTATAGGATGGTGCGACCAACACCCTCTTATAGTCTCAACCAAAAGGCACCCAATCCTTCTGAAAGACAATAATTATTTGCAATTTGTTGCTACCAAAAGGCTGAGGATCATCTGAAAGGCTAGAGACCATCCAAAAGGCATTTGAATCTTCCAAAAGGGTTCAATCGCTCCAAGATTATGGCTTTCAGAAGACAAAGGGTCACCGATTGCAGATTCCATCTAGATTATAGGGTAGTGCGACCAACACCCTCCCACAATCCCAACCAAAAGGCACCTAGACCTTTCGAAAGATAACAATTACTTGCATTTTGTTGTCATCAAAAGGAAAAGGCTTACTCAGAAGACTAGAGATCATCCCAAAGGCAGTCAAACCTTTAAATTTTTTTTGAGAGAAATATTGATTCATAACTACGGTTCTTACCATCCAACCACCTTTAAACTAAGATCTATGAAATGATCTATTTTTTAAGACTACATATGCTCAACATAATTTTGGTGATAGTGATAGTGTGAATTACTTAATATCACTCGCTAAATAGTAATTATCTGCATGCTTCCAACACTATTTCTACTATAGTTTCCAATATCAACTACGAGAACATGCAGTTTACATGATAACACATGTTCACTTGTACTACGAGCACATGCGTGTTGTAGTGCATCACATGGCATAAATTACAAATTGCAAGACAAATGTGAGTCACATGTTTTCAGCACTATTTTCGTAGTAGTTTTAGATATCAACTATGTGGTCATGCAATTCGCATGTCTTGATACTATTCACTTGCATTGCGAGCACATATGTGTTGTAGTGCATCGCAGGGAATAAACTAAAAATTGCGAGGTGAATGCGAGCCACATATTTTCAACACTATGTTTAACATAGTTTTGGATGTTGCCTACGAGATATTGTGAGTTGTAGAATCCCTTGCATTGTTTTAACATTAGATTCAAATTCTAACTATGATGTCATTCATGCTTGTAGTGTAGTAGTAGTGATTAAAATATAAGGCCTACGATTGAACTGCAAAATGCATGTCATTTGCAGTTTGCATTTCTTAGTGTATGTTACACATGTCACTTGCATTTTAGTGATGTACTAAATAAAAATCAAATTTTTCTATTTGGTAACCATAAAATTAGTACATAAAGTAATCTAACTACAACCTAGACTTTTGCTCATCCATGGTTTAAGAGTATTTGTCTAAATGAACTTTGAACCTTCAGATGTTTACTCTTTTTATGCATTTTTAAATTGCATCCTCAGGCCAAATAATTGCACCATTACTAAATTGTGTTTTGCTTTGAATATTATGCATGATAGATGATACTACCCATTCAACATGAAGAGCATTGCATTCTACAAACTCTACACAAAGCTTGCCACTCATTGGCTATGGGATGTTAAGAAACCATAACTTTGCTAAAGACCTTCCTTGGTAGTCACTATAAAGATGTAAAGATAAGACCATGAATTTTCATCTTCCAAATGCCTTCAAAATCTTCACATGAATACCCAAAACTTTATGTAGTCACAAAACCCTTTTGCATTTTTTACATGGCATCTAACCTTCAAGACATTTCTTACCAGATCATCAATCTAAATGATATTAACATGGACATTTAAGCAAGTATGTAATCACAAATAAATTCTAAGTCCACAACTCACCATTTTTATACTTTTGTGTAATGTAAGAGATCATGATATTAATTAAAAAGAAGTGTCAATAAGAGACCTTGTAAATACATAAATATCATAAAAAAGGAATGTCATAGGCAACTATGACTAAATATATATACAAAGACACAACTGTCTAGCTAGATCCTAGTGCAATGTTGTCTTGAGCTTCATTTCGAGCATCAACTTGCATGAAATCTATCCCTATGATAGTATCATCAACCTTAGTAACTAGTTGCTCCTCCATTCTTGCTATTCCTAATGGTCCTACCTCTAACTCATGGAGTGGAGTGGTCATCTCAATGAACATGGGATCACTAATATCCTCCATTACCACTAAATAAGACACATGTAATGATTTTAAATGTTCAAATGAGTATTTACACAATGATTGAATATTCACAAATAGGCAGCTAAGCCTCATGTCCATACATCCAAAATGGTGAGCGATCTCTAATTGCATGGCATTCATGCAAGCATCCATGTGAATAATCAACCTACTCTTCATTGCTTCTAAGTAGGCAAATATCGTTGCACCATCTCCAAACTATTGTTGCTGCTAGCCAAGAATGATAGATGCAACCTGCATCTCCTTGTTATGCCCATAAAGCTAATCCTAATCAACCTTCCTGTGATCTCTTGCTACACATGGGTTTGGGAGCTAGATGGGACCATTAAGTCATGTCCTAGGGAGACACTGGGTGTAGAATGCACACCCCAAGTGTGGTAGCTCATCCTCACTAAAATCTTGGACCTTTCTATCATCCTCATCTAGTTCCAAGATTTGCCAGTGTTTGAAAAGAGTATAGATGACATATGGAAAAAGGCACTACAACAACATCTTTGCTGATGATCTCCATGCACCTCATGATAATGTAAGGATAGTTTAGCAAATAACACCCCTCTAAATCTAGCAAGACCATAAGGGAGAAGGACATCACATGAGTGTGATGCATTATAGCCAAGAGGCTTTTATGGATTGCCTTGATCAAAACTCTCCATTGTGGGCTAAAGTTCTTGTAGGACCATCCTATCTTATTAGTCTTCACCTAGAACACCCTCATCAATACCTATGTTTTTTTCTTTGATGTGGAAATCACAAAATAGTCCCTTTGTGGACCAACGGCCATGTTGAGTACCTACCCCAAGATCTGATTTGTAACTGTATAGATAGAGTTACCAATCTTGATTATTTTCAAGATAGGTGATCCTTGATGAAGTGCTACATAGAACCGATGGACCTCCTTCTCATAGTGATCAACACCTTCGAGAATGATAAAATCAGGGCAACATTCTACAAGTTTGTTAAGCATCTCAAGCCAAACAAGTTGCATCAAGGAGTTCAAGTCCCTTGGACTTCACAACGGGGTTGATCTAAGTTTCTCCTTTCTTCGTTGCTACTCTTGCCATGCTAATGTCTCCTATGCATGGTAATATGTCTCCTACTCTTACTCTCTAGCAACATTCCATCTAGCATCTTGAGAGCCTACAAGATGTCTTCCCTATGTTTGTGCCCTCGCTTGTGCATCATGCAATCTACCAGGTCTCCTCCTAGAATCTGGTTGTGATGATGCTCCTCTTTGAGAACACAGAAATATATTATAGCTCAAATGTTAATAATTAAATCATTTTTGGTTAACAATAATTAATGATATACAAAATTACCCTTTTTACGTCACACCATAAAAGCAATATTAAAGAGATTTAATAAATAGTAGACAAGATATTTTTAAAAACAAGATACTCCTAATGTAATTGAAAGTATAAAAGATAAAGACTTTTTTCAAAATCAAATAAAGAAATTCTATAGACAAGAAATTAAATCAAAGAAATGTAAACATGCATATGCATTCAAAACATAAGTCTCAAAGAATGAAAATGTTAAACCAACTATAGAAATAATAGTAAATAAAATCAAATACTGAAAATAGTGTTTGAAATAATAAACAAAGAAAATAGTAAATGGATGTTAATAATTTTTTTTCTTTCTATGACAACATAGGCAACTCTCATTAATTTTCTATTTTGATATTGACTATTACCATATAGCTAACCCATGTAGTTAGGATAAGGCTAGATTAATGATGATGACAAAGTTGAAAAGCAATGTAGTCTATGCAACTATTGGCAAGTTAAGATAGAGGTAAGACCTTTTTTTAACATGATATCATAACATAATTACAAGCTCAAAATTCTCCATTTAAGAGAATCATATGTATGAATGTGGTAAAACATAAGGTACACCAATTTTCATGTTGATGATATGAGTGAAATTTAAGAAGAAATGATAACATGAAACACTTAACAATCATGGTTTTTAGGAGTTTTAGTTAACCATTGCATGTGATTTTTAAATATTGTATCATACTAAGGTTTAAACGTTAACTCTATCCAAAACATAGTGGATAGTCTAAATATGTGTAAGGCACAAACCTTTCCAACAACAAGTGGAAAATCCAAAAATGGAGTGGTAGTAGTGTTGGAACTTGGTAAATAATTCAACATGTAAAATATAAGCAATGCTTAAATTGTTTTTGGATCAATTGGGGAATCCATGACTTCATACTAGTAGTGGCAATAGTGTTGGAACTGGGGTATCTATTCTCTAAAACTAATAAATCATGTTGTAGACATCATTTCTAATGGTAGACCAATAATGCTTAGTGATGAACCATGATATCACGTATGCGATATCGCGTCCACAATATCGCGTTCACAATATTGGATTGACCATGCAATGTCGGATACCCGATATCGCAGCCTATCTCATTATCTATAAATAAGACGCAGCACCTTTAGGTTCGACAGTTAATAATTAGTCCCTTAGCCAAACTCTTGCCATTTTCTCCCTCCAGAGTTAGAATTATTTCTGTGTGCCTGCAATAGGAGTCATAGAGTGAATGGATCTTTATTCGAGCATGGTGTCCCTGAGCACACTTTGTGTATGGCAATAAAGATGAACTTTATGATAAACCTTGCAGCATACAGAATAGATTAATTAGTATTAATTATCATTTAATGCTTTCATAGTTAGTTAATGATTTCTCTCACCCTACAACTCTCTTAGTTAAATACAGTCAGTACGACCGCTTCAAGCATGTGTGTAGCACTTGGTAACCTAGTAACGATTAGCGTTTGGTAACCCTAGCAGTGTTGCACTGGTTCAAGATGTGTATGGCAAGTGAGAATAGATACTAGTGTTAGGAATACTTAGCACTTAGTTGATGAATAGTTAAATTAGATTAGTTACTTAGTTATCTCTCTCTTCCTTCCTTATTAGCACAAGATGTAAAACACATAAAATCCATAAAAATCATATACCTCAAGCTTACTTAACCATACAACCGTGACATATAAGTAATTTTGGGAAGACAACAATTAATCAACCCATTTTTGTTCCACACACGTGCATAGGCACTTAGTCCTTGGAATTCAACCGAATCATGTATGAAATGCTCGTATTTGTATGGTTGAGCGTAGGGGTACCATGCCGCTCATCAGTGGCGCCGTTTCTGGGGACTTAGTTGTTTGTGTGCTAAGTAGAACTTAGGAAATCATACACATCATTGGAATGAATCCTTAGGGTTGGTTAAGAAAAAAATAATAGCACATTGCACACTGAACAAGACAAAATGTCTTCCTCTTCACACAAAAGCACTTCACCGCCTAGGACTAACACAAGAAACAATCAGTAGCAAGTTACACGTGACGTTGATCTGCCAGTTCCTTAACAGTTTTGTGTGGTATATATTCACCCCGATGAATATGTACCTGACTTCCCCTTTATTCTCCACTAAGAAGAACAACTATGTTGGCGTGACTTGGAAGGTAACATAGTGTTACCTCTCGACCGTTCAGTTCCCAATATGCTTCTTTGTGCTCTCACACAGATAGGCACGCAACACTTACATGCAAAGTACATTGCGCAGGACTATGATTCGAGAGACTATCATCCCACCAAAGTGCAACGTCAATGGGACTTGCAACAAGAGAGACACCATAAGTCCTTAAAGCGAAAATGGTCTAAGGTTGCCTCGCACATTTTTAGTGAAATTGAGGGTGATGAACTTACCTCAGATAGTTCCCCACGTAACGATGTTCCTCCCCTTGACTTTGGCCAAGGGGGTGTGTATTAGAACCTTCATTCTACTATTCACAACTTAGTTGTTGATGGACACAAAGAGTCCAAAAAAGAAACAAGGGCACATGACAAAAGAGGGCATTCTGATCGCAATTGCAATCGAGGGAGAGACCATCGAAGAGAAGGTAGTAGACACTGTCGTGATGGCAGTTCTCCTTCTTCTTCACCCCCATCATCTTCTTCACCCTCTCCTTCTGTGTTCGAACGTAGCCATAGAGAAACAAATCATGAGGATAATGGCAAACAAAGTGGAAGTCACAGACAAGACAACCAAGACAAAGGTCGAGGTTACTCTAGGGAATCACACCATAGAAGAAGGGAGAGTAGGGAACCGCTTAAACACCATAGACACTACAAACGAGATGATCATGATGAACCCCTACTCACCACACGAAGCATGCTAGATATAACTGAGGCCGTGAGAGTTCCAAAAAGGCACCAAAAAGATAGTAGGATCAAGAGGTTAGATATGAATAACATCCCATGATTTGAAGGGGGATATAACGCTAATCCTCAAAATCACTTACAAGCATTCCACGATGTGTGTGCCTTGCAGAACATAGAAAATGAGTGAAAAAAACTTAAGTTGTTCCCACAGACCCTAATAAAAGAAGCTGAAAGTTGGTACCAGTCCTTAGAACCGGAATCCATTCATAGGTGGAGTACGATGCTAGAATTGTTCAACAATAAGTACCAAATGTACTCCTGGGTATCTAACCTGCGAAAGGAAATCCAAGGATGGAAGCAAAGAAATCATGAACCCTTGGATGCTACCATGGGCTGCTATTATGCACTCTTACATTGTTGCCCTAGCCATGATTATTCGCAACGAGATCAACTATGCCATCTCGTAGATGGGCCTAGGCATGAAACAAGAAGGACCCTTGGGACTTATGCCCAAGGAAGGTTATCTGAGCTTAGGTCCCATCAAATTCATATACTACTGGAGCAAGTACCTAAAGAAGAAGGTGAGCTATGAAAAAGAGAGAGTGCGGAAGAATACAACTGAGATCCTTCCCTCCGAAAGAAGGGAGTAATATTTTGTAAGGATGAGAAAGAGTCACCACTCAAAGAGATGGTGAATAGGAAAACCTTGCCTATTCAAAAAGTTAGCATCCAAAGTATCGGCAAAGGTAGACCAAATGTGGGACTCCTTGGATAGTAGGTTTCAAACTGTGCTCAAAGTAGTAGAGGAGTCTAAGGAGCGAGGTAGTGACCATGACAAAAGGAAAAAGAGAGAAGCAGAGAATGCACATAACAACGATAAGGGTAAAGTTGCTATTATTGAAGAGGTTATGAATTCAAATGATGATGATAGTGGATGTAAGATTTGTCAATACGACCATCCTAAGGGATGTTGCCCTATAATCTCACATTTACAGGAGTCTAGGATGTATGCACTTAATCCACGATTAAATAAACGGCAAACATCCCGACGGTTACCATATCCCCAAGGTAACCCAAGGCAATTCCACCAACCCTTAACGTATTATCCAAATGGAACTCCACCACAACCAATTGAGCAACATCAATAGTGGCAGCACCCACAATCATGGGGAATGCCACCACCAAGGCAACAATATCCTTACCAGCAACTAGACCCATATGGATACTACGTGTAGCATCTGATCTCTCCACATGACTCTATTGATCACGTTACACCCCAACATCACTACCAAGCCTGTGAATACTATAGGACTTCCTCTCCTAGGGGTGACATTCCACAAGTATACCATCCTTCCAATCTAGCTACATCTCTCCCACCAATAGCTCCATTACCACCTGCTCCAACAATGCAGGGTGAACTCCCTGCTCAGCCATAGCAACGTAATGCCATAAGGGTTGTTAATCCTCAACCTACTATTGGTTCCAACAAGCATACAAAGAAAATATCTTTCTTCAAAACCAATAGTCCAACCAAGCCTTTGCAATCTCAAGTGGCTGAGTCTTTCGACACCTTTATATCAACTAAAGCTTCGGAGCCCCTTTCAACACCACATTCAAAGCATACGGCCATGTTAACACATGTCATTACTGATTGAATTAAAGCTGGCCACATGCCTAGGAAATTCTTTGATCCTGGAAGTCCCCTAATCTATCTACAAATTGCTAGGAATGAACCATGCAAAGCTCTTTTGAATTCAGGTTCCAATGTCAACCTAATATCCCAAGAAATGTATAAGGCCTGGAACCTTCCCCCATTGAAAAAGAGCAATGTCCGTTTAGAGTTAGCCGGCCAGTCCATCATTTTTCCCTTGGGATTAGTGGAGGATATTCTTACCACTATTTGTGGGTGGTCTTATCCAGCTGACTTCCTGGTGATCCAAGTGAATAACAGTAAGGGGGACTTCCCAATCATAATGGGAAGGGCATGGCTAAGCACTATAGATGCATGTCTAGGAATACGCAATCTTTCCCTAGAAATATCTAAGGAAAACACTTTTGGAAAGATTGAGAAGAAGAAGGCTCCATGCATTGCATACAGTGACATAGGGTGCAATTGCGTGCAGAGATCATGGGTTGTGCAGAGTTTGACATTGCCTGCATGCAATCAGTGTGTACAAATGATCAACATAAAAAGGTGCCCATATGCAGCAGCCACACAACAAGAAGACACCCAGTGGCTGATAGCTGATCAAGAAAGTAGCTCACTAATATGCATGGAACTGACTAAGGGTTTGACTTGTGCTTATATAGATAGCATTGATGCATTAGAACAAGTTCACCACCAACTTCCCAGTTCTAACTTAGCAAACATCAATTGGGGGAAGTTGGAAATTCCCAAGAAATTTAAACAAGAGCCCTTGGAGCTAAAATCATTGCCCACCGATATGGAATACATGTTCCTTAAGAATGGGAAATCAATAATCATCAATGCAAGACTTCCTCTGCAACAAAAAGAAAATTTGCTCAAGGTAATAAACAAGTGGTCAAAAGCCTTCGCCTGGTCATATCTGGAATTAATTAGAATAGACCCTAGGATATGCTAGCACAATATTTACACTGACTCCTCCATGAAGCCTCAAAAACAACCACAGAGGCGATTGAACCCAAAGTTGAAGTAAGTAGTGAAAGAAGAAATCGAACAGCTTCTAAAGGCTAGGTTCATATACCCCATTGCTGATAGTGAATGGGTTAGCCCCTTAGTAATCATGCCTAAAAAGGGAGGCAAATGGAGGGTGTGTATAGATTTTAGGCTACTAAATATGGCAACATTTAAGGATCACTTCCCATTGCCATTTGTTGACCAAGTCTTGGACACAATCGCAGGGCATCACTATTATAGTTTTCTGGATGAATATAGCGAATACAACCAAATACAAATAGCCCCAGAAGACCAAGCCAAAACTACATTCACCAGTCCTTGGGGAATGTTTACATACAAACAAAGGTTGTTTGGCTTATGCAATGCCCCTGCCACGTTTCAACACTTAGTTTTAAGCATATTCCAGTAGCAGATAGGAAATGGTGTGGAAGTCTTTATGGATGACTTCTCCACTTATGGAACAAGTTTTGATCAAGCCTTGGACCGGTTAGAGCAAGTGCTAAAAAGATGTGTAGAGACTAATCTAAGGCTCAACTGGTAGAAAAGCCATTTAATGGTCCAAGAAGGTGTAGTACTTGGGCATAAAATTTCACATGCAGGGATAGAGGTAGACCCTGAGAAAATCAAAGTCATCTAAGGAATCACCCATCAACCAGAAACTGTCAAAGACATTCGATCATTCCTTGGACACACTGGCTACTATAGGAGATTCATAGAGAACTTTTTGAAGGTTGCCAAACCATTGGTAGAGTTAACGAAAAAGGACATATCCTTCGAGTGGACTAGGGAATGCGAACTAGCCTTCCAAACTTTGAAGCAGAAGCCAATGGAAACACCCATTCTACAAGCTCCTGACTGGTCCAAACCATTTCATGTCATGACTGATGTGTCCAACTATGCCTTAGGAGCTATACTTACATAGTTAGATGACCAAAAATGTCCTTATTACATCCACTGTGCAAGTAGAAGTATAACTAGTGTACAACTTAACTACACTACTACGAAAAAAGAATTAATGGTTGTAGTGTTTGCACTAGAAAAATTTAGGCACTATGTATTGGGATACCAAGTATTCATACATATAGATCATAGTACAATCCGGTTCCTCATGAATAAGCCAATGGTAAGCCCCTGTATTAGACGATGGTTGGTAATCCGACAAGAGTTCGATCTAACAATGATCGATCGTAAAGGCACCGAGAATGTAGTTGCCGATCATTTATCTCGGTTATGCTAGGATAACAAAGAGGATGAGTATCCTATTTTCGATCACTTCCCTAATGAGTTCCTCTTTGCTGGTGTAGTGAATGACCAATCACCCATGGAGACAAATTGGTACAGTAGCATTCTAACCTATCTCCTTATCCAACAAATACCACAAGAGTTGGACCTTAAGAAGAAACAACAGTTTCTTCACAGAGCCAAGTACTTTATGGAAATCAATGGACAACTTTACAAAGTATGTCCCGATGGCTTGGTTCGATGGTGTGTTCCCAATAGAGATCAACTGAGAGTTCTCCAAGATGCTCATGAGGACCCTTGTGGGGGTCACTATGCTAGGATATGAACGACTATTAAGATCCTGCTTGCAGGGTGTTATTGGCCTAGCTTATTCCGGGACACCCATCGATTTGTCTAATCTTCTGAGCGCTGTCAACGTGATGGGGGAATGACTGCTAGAATGGAGGGTCCGTAACAATGGATTCAACCACTAGAACCCTTCAACATTTGAGGGATTGATTTCATGGGGCCCATTACACCAATGTCCAATGGAAAAGCTTACATCATAGTTGCCATAGACTACTTAACAAAATGGGCTGAAGTAGCTGTTGTTAAAGATTACACATCATCTATAGCTACACGATTTGTTCAACAATAAGTCATCAACAGGTTTTGTGTGTCGCATGCACTTATCTCATATAATGGTACACACTTTATAGGTGCAACTTTTCAAAAGCTGATGCAACGCTTAGGGGTTGAGCACAAATTGACTACACCATACCACCCCTAAGCAAACAGTTAAGCCGAGGTCACCAATAGGGAGATTACCAAGATACTGACCAGAACTATTAGCAAATATAGGTGAGATTGGAGCACTAAACTGAATTATGCTCTTTGGGCATACCGCTCCACATGGAAACTCCTTATAGGCTACTCTCCCTACGAGTTAGTGTATGGAAAACTTCCAATGCTCCCTATCCAAACTGAGCTCGATATACTAACCACGGCATGTGACCTCGACATTGACCTTAATCTAGCATAAAAACAAAGGTTAATGACTCTTAACTTGCTAGATGAGAATTGATTGGCTACCCTGTCATCTAACAAGTTGCACAAGGCATTTAATAAATAATGTCATGACCTAAAAATTAGAAAAGTTAAGTACCAACTAGGAGATAAAGTTCTCTACTAGAACCCCACACATGTGTCACAATGGACCAAATTTCAAACATTGTGGGAAGGACCTTACATTATCTATGCAACTTTTCCTTCAAAGGCCATGACTATATATAAACCTGAGAGCCCAGATAAGAGACTATTAGTCAATGTGCAACAAACAAAACCTTTCCATGAGTTTAGATCAGCCAGGACATATGCTACCTCTGTAAGTGGGCAACCTTGCTCATTATTTCAGATCTCCTCCTTCCAACTTAGTCATGGGGGAGAAGGCCACCTCAGCTAACCATTGAAGGCCCTCAATTCTTTCTAAGTTTTTGTTTACACATTTTTGTTTTACATATTTTTTATTTTGCACATTTCTTTAATCTTTCTTGTTTTTTTTTTACACCATCATTCATATTTTTACCATTTCTTTGTGTGATTACTTTATTTTGTTTGTCACCCAAATAGTGTTCATGATGGTGGTATGAATAATGTCATATCGATTGCTAATGTTTGGATTTTACCTTTGAAGTATGATGTCGATATTAAGGTATGGTTCTTTTGATTAACAGGAAATGAGTCCACGTCATTCATACATCCATAAAATCCTATGGTCTCCCTTGTCTTGGAGCTATATAGTCCCTTTATTTAATAAAACTATTAACAAATTGGTGATTGGGTATTTCCCATACTAAGAAAAGAATCAAAGGATGAAAAGGGTGTGGCTTCAAAGGGATTCTATGCATTTGTACTGGTTATTCTCTTGAGTTCTTGGATGCTTTTTCTTTGGGTTTTTTGCCATTTTGACCATTCATCAAATCACCAGAAGCCGAGTTTATAACAAGTCTTTGCATGGTGTGGTTCTCACGCAAAAAACACAAAAAAATAGTGAGAATTCAAAGCACTCCCCTTAGACACAATAATGATCGTAGGCTACATACACTGGTTATGGCACTGGAAAGACATGTTACACATGCTTGAAGATTCCCTCTAACTAAGGCCCCTTCTCGCTTCCTGGTTCTCCATCTCGCTCTCCTTGGAATGGTGGTTACTTTTTGTAGAGGAATTCTTGTTGCTCTAAGTGGATGGGTTGGTCAAATGTGTTGATGTGAGGTTACTAAATGTGGATTGGTTTGAGTCTAGATTTGGAACAAGTTCTACTCGATCACATTAACCATGAAACACACAAGGGACTTTACACAACCTTGTTTTTGGATTTCCATTCCATCCTCTCCTCTCCACCTTTCTTTTCCATTTCTCACCTCATTGCCAATTTTATCATTAGTCTATATTTTGGTTGATGCATTGTTCTTCTTTGGTAATTTCTTGTGGGTAAGTTTTTAACTGTTGCTTCCCAATGACATTCCTAGAGCCTACGAACTCTTTGGTTTGCGAGACTATCAGGGAATTAAGGGCATAAACCTACTTTGGGGAGGGCCCACTAGCATTCCTTTTTGGGGCATTGGTTAATTTCTTTCCCTTAAAAATTTTTTGCAATCAACAATTTTTGTTTCATCCCCATCCATGACATCCATTTTATTGATGTTTCCATTGTTACTTTTTCTCCATCTTTCTAATTCCTTCTCTTTTTTCCATCCTATCGCTATCGAAGGTTCGCTCTTCGTCATGGGGGCCCAGGCACAAAATTTTTCCAATTTTTCTAACCCCTACACCTTAGGTAGTCACCAGTGTTAAAATTCCAAAACCAGTATCTGCCATAACCACAACTCAGCCAATGCACTTCACATCGAAGCAAGGTATCAACTACATTGTGATTTATCTAACCTTGCTCATTTGTGACTATGTTGTGTGTGTAGATGGTGATCATACAACAATGGACTGGGCCTACAGGATGCACTTAGGATGGAATGGAATTGGAACATTCATGAAAGGAGCAAGATTAGTGGCGTAGCTATGGATGAACAACGATAGGTGCAATATTGGCATTGGCAACAACATGTCTCATTCTTTTCTCTCTCTCTCTCCTTCTTCTCTTTCAACTACCAATAAGGCTGGATGTCATTTATGTACAATGTTCACTTTTGTGGTCATGAACACTAATGCTATCATGAATTTTATTGTTGATCCGTTCACTGAGCACATTGAGTCAGTCATTCTGTTCCACCATCAATAGTCATTCAGTCAATAATCCCATACCTTCCCAATATTTTGTAAGGAACTTGAGGATGAGTTTCATTTAGTCATGGGGGTATGATGAACCGTGATATCACATACGCGATATCACGTCCACGATATCGGATTGACCATGCAATGTCAGATACCCGATATCACGGCCTATCTCATTATCTATAAATAAGAGGTAGCACCTTAGTTAAGAATTAGTCCCTTAGCCAATNCGATATCACGTCCACGATATCGGATTGACCATGCAATGTCAGATACTCGATATCACGGCCTATCTCATTATCTATAAATAAGAGGTAGCACCTTAGTTAAGAATTAGTCCCTTAGCCAATTCTTGTCATTTTCTCCCTCTAGAGTTAGAATTATTTCTGCATGCCCACAGTAGGAGTCATAGAGTGAACAGATCTTTATTCAAGCATTATGTACCTGAGCACACTTTGTGTACGGTAATAAAGACGAACTTTATGATAAACCTTGCAATATATAGAATAGATTAATTAGTATTAATTATCATTTAATGCTTTCATAGTTAGTTAATATTTCTCTCACCCTACAACTCTCTTAGTTAAATACACTTAGTACGACCGCTCCAAGCATGCGTGTAGTGTTTGGTAACGATTAGCGTTTGGTAACCCCAACAACGTTGCACTAGTTCAGGATGTGTACGGCAAGTGAGAATGGATACTAGTGTTAGGAATACTTAGCACTTAGTTGATGAATAGTTAAATTATATTAGCTACTTAGTTATCTCTCTCTTCCTTCCTTATTAGCACAGGATGTAAAACACATAAAAGCCATAAAAATCATATACCTCAAGCTTACTTAACCATACAACCGTGACATACAAGTTTGGGAAGACAACGATTAATCAACCTGTTATTGTTCCACACAGGCGCACAGGCACTTAGTCCTTGGAATTCGACAGGATCGTGCGTGAAACGCTCGTATTCGTATGGTTGAGCGTAGGGGTACCTTGCCACTCATCACTTAGAAAACCTTGATGGGAAATCATAAATCATGTTGCATTCCCCTAAAAAACCTTCTTTCTACAGTCTGTAATGTTCATAACAAAGATACTATAGAAAACAACACCAGAGGCATCATTCCCTTAGTCATGTCTGCTTATCAAAAATTAAAGTGTACTTCATATTGGGATGACTAATACAAGTAATGAAATTAATATGTTTCTTTAAATAATTAAAAGAAAAGGAGGAAACACAAGATGTAAAAACTAATTTTTATGGAATCAATTTTTTTACGAAATCTATTTTTCCTCTTAACCCTTGTTTCTGGATGCAATAATATTAGGACAATGCTTTGTAAGCAAACTTTCTCAAATCACTAACTTCCTTAAAGAGAAAATCATATCCAAAATATAATTTTCCAATTTAATAAAACTAGAGTCTATCGCTACTAACCCTAATGCGAGAAAAATGATAAGAAAATTTAGAATTTTGGTGTGGTTTCACTTAACCCCTCAAACATTATTGTTACAAATTCTAAAAAATGATGCTTTAAATTGAAATTATCTGCTACTACCTTTCTAGCCTTGCTCTGTAGCCTCCTACAATGTTGCCTCTTCCATGATGTCTACTAGAAATGAAAAGTGAAAGTAAAAGTAAAGGTAAAACTGAGCTAATTAATTTTATTTTTTTTACAATTTACCTTATGATGCGAGATAATGTGACTCACATTTTATATAAACTATGAGTTGCACTTTAATTCACTTCTCATAGTTTGACAAGAATAATGCATCTCACATTATTTAGCTACATGTGTATGCTATGTGACGCATTACAAATTGTAAATCACACACTTCTAATGAATATGGGACTCACAGTATATATTATTACTCATGATTTAAACTTGGAAAGTGCCACTCACATTGAAGTGCACTGAGTTGGATTGGTTTCTATAGTAGAAATTTAACCACGGAGATATGTGAGTCATGTGTACATGTAGAATTATTTTGCAAAGAAGGAGGGAGTCACATACACTAATAAAATTAAGTATTACACGATACTACATGATGAATGTTCTTGCAAGTAAATTTAAAAAAAACTATGAGAACATGCAAATCGCATTTTCTTGCAGTACTTAACAAATAAATATTTGAGACATCACTGAAAAAAAAAAGAAAAACATATGTACATGGATAATTGTAAAAACCATAATTGACAATATACATGACCTAGCAAAAGAGAATGAAAAACATGTTGTCGAGTAATGAATAACAAATACATAATATCTTCCAATCATAGTTTGCTTTCTAAGGATGTTGAACCAAAAATACATTCACAACATTACCATCTAATGAGCTACTAGTTCAAGGTAGACACGGGATCAAAGGACTATCCATGATTCTGTTGTCCATCAACACTCAAAGTTGCAAGCAAAATGAAATTGATTAAAATAAAAATAACACAATGTAAAGTATTTTAATAACCATAGATAAGCAAACAAATAGTATCCTCACCCTCAATAAAATGTTTTCTTGCACAGTTATGCTTAGAAAGCTTTTAGGCAAAACATTTAATAACCATAATATTTTTTGCTCAGTGATATATCTGCGTTACTTACAAATACGAACTTCAATTCTGACAATTCCACATGTTTTTCTATTTCTAAAATACTATTCTTGTCTGAAGGCAATGTCTTTGTGAATTTTGTCAACTTGTTTTTGAGCTTAAGAATTTTTGTCTCCCACTATGCATCTACTTTATCTTTGTCCACCTCCATATCTTGACCTATTTTCTTCTCCAAGTCTAGCTCATTTGTTACAAACCTCCGAATAGTTGATCTTAATGTCTCTAATGTCATTCCAAGTTTTGAAGCATCTTCCTCACAAGGGAATTAATGTGGATCAATGAATTTAGTTTTATAGGAGCACACGAATTGTAAAACTCATCCTTGAAGAAGAACTTGAATGCATTATTGAAACCCTTCACCCTAATAAGACCTTTCATTGAGTACTTGCAAAAGTGACCATGGAAAGACCATTTACACTCATAATATATACTAAAAGAAAACACCTTTAAAACCTTGTACCAAGTGTTTGACATCAAACTATTATGACTTCGCACAACATATTCATTTTTCTTTTCTAGGACTTCGACACAATTGACATCAGATACTTGTAAAGCATTTTCCCAAGACTTCTTATGAAATATCTATCTTTCTTATTTATAAAATATCATGTAGATTTAATTCTTGAATTATGCCAATAATATAGTTGTACCTTTATCAAACTCCATATAAGCTAATCAATCTTCCAGTATTTCTCGTTTCTTATATCTCTTAAAAATTCTCCCTTTAAAAATCCATGGTCTGACTTAACAGCATTATTTGTGTGTTGTTGTGCATGGGGAACATCACGGAATGCTTTAGCCCACATCTCTGGAAACAAAAGGTTAAAGACAATAATAAGCAATAAACAAATGGGAAAAGAGTGTATGAGTGTGAATATGAACTTTAATGGAATGATACTATATAATTAAATTCACTAAATTTGTCTCAATTTAACCACTACTATTTTAAGTATTTAATCAATTCCAAGTTCTCTTGAAACCTATCAATAAATTTGTCTATTTCGACAACAACATCTACAATAGTTTTGCATTCATTCATAATATGATTAAGATGATCACCCATTGCTTTTTTCTAATTAGAATCTCTAACTTTGGTTGCCAAGTTCTTCCTCCATGCCCTCCAGACATGCCAAATGCATGAAAAAATTCTACTCCCAAAAAGAGACATGTTAAAGTATCAAATTTAAGCAAATGTTCAAATATCTGAAACCAAGGTAGCATGATTCAAGTATGTTTTCAAATTCCTTAAAATTTACCTCACTACATTCATATCTACCTTTGAGTCATCTAGCATGAATGCATTTATTGTCTAATTAGGATCCTTACCCTTGCCTCTTCGATGGAGCTCTAAAAGCTAACCGCTTATATTAGTTTTGTTGCACCTTGAAGATATCACCCATGCAACTAGAAGTCCATTATAATATGAATCAAAAGCCATCACGGTATGAAGATGGAATTGCAAAGAGAACCACATTAATTAGTTAATGTATAATTATACTATCACACGAAAAAAATTTAGAATGGAATAATAGCACCAATTATTGAAACTTACACCATATTTGTTAGTGTTGAAAGTGAAATCCATTGCAAGGATACAACAGTGAGATAGAGCTATAATCTTTTTGAGCATCTAAGGTGATTGCAGGCCGATGATCAATGGGACACCTTGTTCTTGGTTCTCTTCTTGGTAGTAAAAGAAAAAATCACTAGTTGTTTGGTACCAAAGCCGAGTACTAATTTTATCATGCTCACTTTTCTTGTAATTAAGGGTTACATTTTTGCAAATGTTGTAGATGTTCTTTTTAACAAGAATGAGATCCCTCTTTCTTGATAGCTTGAACTCCTATCCTCCCTTGAAAAGATCTTTTATATACCGATCATAGATGAGATCTATTGGAAATCCTTCTTTCCATAAACACACTATATTTTGATGCACCTCATTGGAAATGTGTATGAATTGTGAGTTTCTTTTATCTGTCATGGGACTAAGAAAGCAATGACAATAAGATCCTGATGTGTCAATATGACACATTTTTTTATATATAATACATGCAACATGATCAGCTCCTCTCATATAGCAAACTACAAAATGACATTAACAACCAGTCTTTCTTCTAGTCTTATTTCTTTTTCTACCTTCCTTGGGTGCTATCACTATGGTAACATTTGGTCCATATTGGTAATGATAACTGATAAAGAAAACATATTCAAACAAGGGTCATAGTATTCTAAATTGTACATCTTTATATTATAAGACATTATACATACATACAAAATAGTTGTGAGTAACTTACATTATACGACTAGAGTAATGGTTTGCTCGTGAGTGAGTCTCCTTTGTTCATTTCTATTTTTCTCTTATTCTATAGAAAAATTCATAAGAAAATATCTCATTCTTCTATTCACCATTAATAAAATCATCTACTCTATCTCTATATATCCAAGAAAATGCATTATTGTAGAAATAAGACTATCAAATATCATCTTTTGAAAAATGCCTTACTAGGGGATTTTGTATTTCTTGTTGCCACACAATTTTCCAGAAATCGGCATGCTCTCATCTTCCTTACATTCTTCAAATGTTTGTTTTTAAGGAGTTGGAGTAATGTTTTCTACAATTCACCCCTTCTGCCCAAGGATAGCACCAAGCAGAAAAAGTACAAAGTTTAATAATTCCTAAAATGCAAAACTAGATTCTAAGAAATATCATGACACCCTATCTCAATATTAGCTTCAATAATTATTAAAAAGAACTATACGAAATTAAAATTCTCCAATTTAATCAAATCGTAGATTATTGGACCGAACCCTAGCACAAGAAAAAAGATAATAAATCTAGAATTACAGTGTGGTGTAACTTACCCTCCCTATCATTATTGTTTCAAAATATGAAATTGAATGCTTTGAAATGAAATCCTCTATTGTTGCCTTCATAGCCTTACTTTATGGCATTCTACGATGTTGCTTCTCACCTAATGTCTATTACGTGATGAAGGTAAAAGTGAAAGTAAAAGTAATAATAATAATTGAGCTAATTCATTTTATTTTTTTACATTTTACCCCACGATGTGAGGTTCTATGTCTCACATTTTACATAAATCTACAAGTCACACTTTAAATGTCTTCTCACAATTCAATTATAATAATGCATCTTGTATTTTTAAGTTGCTACTCGTAGTTTGATCTATATGTTGCAAGGACTTGTGAGAAGCACTCTCTCGCATTTCAGAAAGTGCAAGCTATCGAGAGTAGTAGTCGCACATAATTTTAGCTAGAATACATGAACTACAATATGTTGTGAGTAGGATTACCTCATAGTATCCATAGCATATTAAAAACCCCCCTAACATATATCAACAAAAACTAAAAATTAACACCTAAGGCAAACTAACCTTTTGGGACACCAACACTTCTATTGTAAAGTTACTCTTTAATGTTAAAAGTTATTGATGAGCAGCTAGGTACCCCTACGCCCAACGATACGAATCACAGGCATTCACACGCGACTCGGTCAAATTCCATAGACTATAAGCACTTAACATACACTAGACCTCTAACTAGCAAAACCATTTGGTAGAACAGTCATTGTCTTCTCAACCTCACTTGTGAGTATCTAGTGGTGATGGTTAAGTGAGATTGAGGCAACTGATTTTTATGGCTTTTTACTTTATCTTTTGGCGTCTAATTAAGCTGTGGAAAGTAAGGAATGCAACATTATATAATCTATAATTATCCTAATCTATGTCTTAACTATTCCTAGCATAAGTATCTAATCCCATCTTCCGTGCACATCCTAAGCTTCCCCTAACCGCTACTGGGCTACCAAACGTTAAGCATCGCTAGGTTACCAAGTGTTGGGTTTCACGTTCAAGATAGTCATACTTATGGCTTCTACAAACTATAAGAGAGCAAGAGTGATTACAATAATAATAACATAAACTCAAATGAATGATTAAAGCATATAAATATTAAACTATAAATGCATACAAATGGCTAAGTCCAATTGCTGCAAGGAATGCTTGAAAAGCTTGTCTTTATTGCCGTTCACGCCAATGGGCTTAGGTACATCAGCGCTCGAATAAAGAGCTAGACATCTTTCTTACACCTACTGCAAGAACTTGGAAAAATATTCTAACTCTCATGGAAACAAACTGCAAGAGCTTCACTACAATTGACAAAAAGGTACCTAAGAGTGGCAGGAGGCCACTTATTTATAGGCCAAAATAGGTGCCGCGTAAATGGGGCCATGTCGACGCATGGAAGGATGTGTCGACGAGGCCGCATATACGGGGCCATGTCAACATGGCCACGTATATGAGGTCCCGTATACACGGCCTAGTAGATGCAGCAACCATTAAATACTTCATCATACCCCCACAACTGAGTAAAAAATCATCCTCAAGTTCCTCTTACAATCTGGAAGGTATGGACTTTTATTTACAACACACATGATGCACCAAGTGCTTGAGTATACAAAGAAAGGAAAATTACAAAAATGATGATGTTCAGAGACAAAATTGAACACCCTGCCAGTCCCAAACTCTCTGCTGTGTAGAAGGATGCAAAACTTGCAGGAGAAGATCACACCATCCCTAGTGGCGATGGTTCCGACAGACCTTCACCAGCCCCTGGCCCATGCAGCGATGGTGGCACAAATGATGGCTATCCCGCAGCATCTGCAACTTCTAGAGGCAACCAAAAAGCCTACATAAGGGCCCTCATTTTTTTCTCTTTGCTTTTAGAATCGTTCACTGTCTAGGCGATTTCACCAATGTGTGCTGGAACTAGAACCTCCCAAGGGCATGGCAGTGTAGGAAGGAGCTCTTTCAAATTGACAAACCAAGCTACGAACTATTTTTGTTTGATGTCAAATGCTCGAATTGATGTCTACAATTGTTCGTAGTCATTCATTTGATGGGCCAAGTTCTCTGCGACCGTGCGTTGTTCTTCAAAACTTGTATGGAGAACCTCAAGTTCCGCATTTGCTATCTCCAATTTCTGCTTTGTCGCTTTGTGCACTTGGAACTCGCCCTCGTATAAATAATACGAGGTAGCCACTTGTTTCTCCAAATCGGACCGTAGTCTCCCAGCTGTGAGCATAGCCAGGTTTGCATAACGAAGGTTGGCAAGCTACATATATTCTATCATTTCCTCAATCTATAACTCTTTGAGGTAGATTTCAGCTTGATTGTAGGCATTCAACCCATCAAAGATAGGTTGCCATACCTCGCCTCCTTCTTGGAGCTACTGGAGTGCTTGGTTCAGCTTAGACTTTGCGACTTGGATCTATTTTTCATTTACTTCCTTTTGCAGTCTCACTTGGTCCCTATAATGATTCTTAACTTTTTCAAATTTCAAGGCCTCATTCTTCCAAGCAGTGACTTCGATGGTATATTTCTGTCACAAGGTTCGAACCTCCTCCATGTATAGATTTCAATTTTCACCAACTAACCTTCTTACATCAACACTCACCCTAGCTAGCTCTTCCTACTGTTGGTGAATAAATTTTTTCATGTGCTCATTTTCAGCACCAACAGTACATAGGCGATAGACCTCCACGATCAACCTGACATTCTCCTAGCGAACCTCTGCTAAGTCCTTGTCTAAATGATATGTTTGAGCATCTGCCAAGGCCTTATCAAAGATCATTGACTCTCGCTCATCCTCAACTATTTGAAGTTTAACCTGAAGCTGTTGAAAAGCTTCATCTCTGGTGAGCTCACGGTTGAGGAGAGCTGGATCGGCAAGTTGGGCTCTTAACTTGGAAACTTCTATTGCCAAGCATTGACAAGTGGCTTGAGCAACTTCAAGTTTCCCTTCCAAAATAAGGCTCTTACCCCTTATCGATAGTAGCTCCGACTAGGTTGCAGTGATGTTATCCGAAAGATCAAAGACATTTGGAAGTAGTTGCCCGGTTCCCACCAGTCGGTCCAACAGTTCTTCATGCTGTGCTACATCAATCCTATTACGTGAAGTTCTGACGAATGCCTATACATCTTCAAGCCCATATACATTTGGTACAGGTGCTATCGATGCATTGAGAACCGTAGCAATTGTATCAGCAACCACTTTGGCTGCAATCTCCTATCAATAGTGTTGCATCACCAGGACTGTCGCCTCTTCACCATCCTCCAAGCGTACCGAGAAGGTAGCAGCATTTCCTGAAATTTCAAGAAATAGCTGTTGGGCTGATACTGTTACCTCTCGGATGCTATGATCTGTTCTTACTGGCACTTGAGTTCAGGTGGCGGAGTACATCGACCCTGCTCTTTCTAACAAACTAACTAATCGAGCCCCTTGCTCTAGCTGGCTCATTGCAAGGTGACAAATCGAAGGGTCTTCCCCTCCACCAGTCCTACCAGATTTCTCTTGTTGGCTCAAGAGTGATTGTTGAATTTTGTGGATGTGTTCTACGATAGTTTGCGAACCCAACCTTGTTGTTTGTGCAAGTGGTGGAGGTGGTTGTTGCTCTTCCTCTATCTGCATAGTGGTAGGAGTCCTATCTTTTATCATTTCACGCCATGCGGCAATCGAGGCGTGTCAAAGTGTATCATTGGTGTAGCGTGCTATCCCTTCCCATTTGCACAATTTTCTAATTAGGCAGGGGAAGGGGAGAGATCACCTTCCATGTTCTCTTTCAACAAACCTCTTTTCAATTTCCAAGAATATCAACTGTGGAAGACTCATTGGAAATTTTCCACTCAAGGTGACACAGGCATGAGCGGAGAAGGCTATGATTTTACTGGATCTTACTGTTGGGTTTAGATGGTAAGACGTGATCTTTGAGTATACCCTCTCCACGGTGGTTAAGGTGCCGAACTCCTTGCGATCTACTCCATAGCACCGCCAGATCCACTCCCCTTTTACCTCAGGGTCTACTTGTTTTGGGATCTCTACCACATCTGCTCTGATCTCTGGCAACCCCAGAGCTTGTGTTATTACCTCTATAGAGTAAGAGACATAAATGTCCTTAATCCTTACTCTGGACCCTGGTTGCTGATTTGTCCAGAAGAGATAAGTTTCTCCTAGGTACCATTCACCACTAGTTGTGATGATCGACCACATAGGAGAATTTTGTAATTGGAGTCTCACATCTTCTGGTGCATTTTCGAGAAATGGTCCAAAGTTTAGCTCTTGTAGGACCATCTGTTGCACTTCTTGTGGCTTGATAGCATCAAGATAGGCTTAGGTTAGGGTGACCTCAAGCCTTGGTGCTATCCTCAGAGTTTCATCTCCCAGCGATTGCTTGCTGGGCATCTCCTCTTCAGGAATCTGATGGACAGATTCCACATTAGGTCCTTTGCGGAGGAGGCCAGTTGCATGAGAGCCCTCCACATGCTCTGGTTGTTGCATGTCTTGTCCCCTTCCCATTCGTGGACGCTTGTCCCTTGGTTGTTATGGTCCTTCGCCCCTTAGATGCCTAAGTTTGGGTGCCATCTGCAATCAACATAACCACCCATTAGACCATGCATAAGTAGCTCAAAATGGTCCTTATACACCTTCTTAGTTCGACTAAGTTATGTTATTGGCATGGGCATTCCATTAAATCCCCCAAAATTTTAATTCATGGGTTAAGGCCAAAAACAACAAGGGATGAGTTGGAGTTTAACGATTGTTTTTGTTTCTTCCCTTAAAGGTGCGAAGTCTTAATTCACTANTTTGTTTGCAAAATGAATGAAAATCTAAAGCGTAATGGCTGTATATATAGGGGTTGGCCGCTGCGTCGACGGGGCCGCGTATACGCAAGGGGTCACACCCATTGACCAGCGTTGACCAGCCCATAAAAAGCCCAAAAAGATGAATATAAAATGCCAAATTGGGGTAGTTGAAGAGCGTGAGAGACCTGAAACACAATTGAGGACAAGAGGAAGGAGAGTTGAGCTAGACAAAGAGTCAAAAGTAGGAAAACGTGGTGAAAAAGAACTCCGCGGAGAGGGAGTCGAGCGATGGGACTAGTAAAACAATCAACCACGAAATCAAAAGGATGGGAGATTAACAAGTGAGACCAGGAATATGCAAGTGGGTCCTCTCCATAGCAGGCGGTAGCCTTAGGAGCCCTTGCATATCCTCAACACTAGAGTCGGTGGGCCCTGAGGTCAAGAAATGGAGCTCGTAAGTTAATACTCCTACCCTAGAGATCCTGCCAAGGCATTAGCAGGACATGGAAATCATGACAAACTTTCAAAACATAAGATGGGCAGTGAGGTGAGTTCGGGAGAGAAACGGGTGAGAGAGACGAGAGGAGTGGAATTCCAATCATTGGTCATGTGAAACCCTGTGGGATGTTGTGGTTAAGTGACCTGGTAGGACCGTTCCTGAGTTTAGACCCAAAACCAACCACATACAGTGACCTTGCAGCAACAGGCGAAGCCCCATCCATCCACTAAGTGCAGAGTGCACCCACAGGAAACCACCACTCCAAGAAGTGTGAGAGGAAGGAAGTGAAATAGGACTAAGTTAGAGGGGATGGAGTGAGTCCCATAACTCATTTTGGTGGCCCATGAGAGGCAGTCTAAGGGGTGTGCTTTGAATTCCCACATAGTTATGATTTTATTTTGTTTATTTTCTTGTTATTTCGTGGGAACCAAACCATGCAAAGATCCATGCTTGTTTGCATGCATTCAACCAAGGGGTGTGCTTTGAATCCTCATGTTTTATTTGTTGTTTTTTTTTTCTAAATTTTTTCAATGAGGACCACACCATGCAAGGTCGAATTGCCTAGTGACTTCCTTGTAGAGAAGGACGTGGAGTGGTAAGAAATCCGTAAGGACACACCGGCAACCCAAGGAATAGGAGAGGGTGACGAATGTTGCATTCCCCTTGAAGTCACACCCGATTCAAACCATTGGGTCATCCCCGAGCCTGGGAACTACACAAGTCACACATTAATTACAATGTTTTTAAGTGAAGGGGTTGCATATTCCCAAAGAAAGGAAAACCATGGGGTGAGTGGATGAGTGGATGACATGGACTCACTGCCGATTTTATGAGATAAAAAATAGACGTAAAGTCTAAGAACAACAAATGCGAGGGCGGGAGCGAGATAAACTAGGTAGACTATTTTACGCGATCAATGGCAATGAAAACCATCCGCACCAGACACCTGACAATAATAAGACAATCTTATTAGCAAACAATGGAAAATTAAACACACATATACTGATAGATAAACAACAACAAAGAAATGGAAAAATAACTAAAGAAAGGAAAAATTAACAAGAATTGGTAAACGTATGAATGATGTTGAAAAACAAAAAAGTGTAAAACAAAAAATTGCTAAAAAGGGTTGAGGGGCATAGTGGAATGGATTAGCATGGGCGACGGTCTCCCCCATGACTGGGCAGAAAGGAGGAGACACGAAAGATGGAACGAGGTTGTCCCGGTGATGATGAGTTGGTATCTCTAGTTAGGTGGAGCCCACGGAAAGGTTTAAGTTCCAAGGGCTCTTGTTTGAAGCTTTTAGGGATTTGCAACTTTCCTTAGTCACCATGGTCATCAACAATGGACACTTGTTGATGAACCTCTTCCAAATGGTCCATGCTTTCTATGTGGGTGCTTACAAGCTCCTCAGATGGTTCCATGCACAGAGTGCTGCTAGTAGGATCAACTATCAACCATTGGGTGCCCTCTTAATTGGTGGCTATTACGTACAGGCACTATTGAACTGATGATTTTTCAGTACATCGACTACATGCTTGAATGGATGTCCGCTTAGCGGACCATAACTGCTGCACACAATTGCACCCTGAGTTACTGTACGTGATGCATGGAATGCACTTCTTCTTGATCTCTCCAAAAGGATTTTCCTTTGAAATTTTAAGGGAAAGATCTCAGAGTCCTAGTCTTGCATCCACCGTGCTCAACCAGGCTCTTCCCATTATGATTGGGAAGTTCCCCTTGCAATTTTCAACACTGATGACAAGGAAATCAGCAGGATAGGACCATCCACAAACGGTGGTCACAATGTCCTCCACCACTTCCAAGGGAACAATGATGGACTGGTCTACCAATTTGAGCCTAATGTTTCTCTTCTTTAATGGGGGCAAGTTCCAATTCTTGTACATGTCATGTGTGATCAAATTGACTCTTGACCCCGAATCCAAAAGAGCTTAAATGGCTCATTCCCTACCACCTGAAGATAGATGAGGGGACTTCCCAAATCAGTTAATTTCTGGGAAAGGTGACCTGCCTTTATCCAGTCGGTCACTGTGTGTGTTAGCATGACCGTTTGTACATTAGAGGGCGTCTAGTTTGAAGGCTGCTTGAGAGGTGGAACAGTGAAGGCAGCTTAAGGTTTAGAGGCATTAGCCACATGTGGGTGTGAGGGTGTGCGTACATTATTGGGCCAGAAGAAGGGATGTTTTCGTGGCTTGGCTTCTGGTCCACTCAGCTGAGGAGCCAGTTGTAGGTTGACAACCCTCATAGCATTGCGTTGCTATGGCTATGGTGGGATTTCTCCTTGCATAGGTGGAGTAGGTGGTAGCTGAGTGGGATGTTGTGGAGAAGGAGTGGTAGGAGAAGGTGAGGGTGGATAGTAGAGATATGGGCTTTCCCCCTAGGTGATGGAGATTGTGGTCGAAAATATTTTGGGGGGTGGTAATAATTCTGAAACGTGGCATGACTGGAAGAGTCCTGTGGAGAGACTGGTTGCTGAACGTAGTACCCATAAGGATCTAGCTATCGGTAAGGGTACTGCTACCTTGGAGGTGGCATTCCCCACGCTTGTGGGTGCTGCCACTACTGGAAGTGCTCATAAGGTTACGGTGGTGCTCCACTTGGATAATATCCTTGCTGCTGGTGGTGGAATTGTTTGGGATTGCCTTGTGGGTAAGGTAACCTTTGGGGTGTTTGCCGCTTCGCCAAGCAAGGATTCAATGCATACACCCCAGAATCTTGGAGATGTAACACCACAAGACAACACCCCTTAGGATGTTTGTATTGGCATATTCCACATTCATCATCCTCTCCGTGTCAAAGTCTGCAACCTATTCTGCTACAGCAACTTTTCCCTTACCCTTATGTTAGGCACATTCAACTTCCTTCTTCCTACGCTGATCACAATCCTTACCTTGTTCTCTAGACTCTTCTACAATTTTTAGCACACTTTGGAATTTTTCGTCCAAAGAGTCCCACATCTTATCAACCTTTGCCGATATTTTAGATGCAAACTTTTGTAAGGGCAAGGTTTTTCTATTCACCGCTGCTTCCAATGGTGATTCCTCCTCATCTTTGCAAAATCAAACTTCCCTCTTTCTGAGGGAAGGATCCCGATTAAACTCCTCTGCTCTCTCCTTCTTTCTGAGTTCCCCCTCTTCTTTGGCCACTTGCTCAATAAGGCACTGCAGTTGATGGGCCCTCAGTTCTAATAATCGTCCCTAGGCATACACGCTAAGGGTCTTTCTTGTTTCAAAGCGAAGCCCATCAATGATATGGCGAAGCTATGCTTGCTGAGAGTAACCATGACCAGGGCACCGATGTAATAATGAATAGTACCTACTCATGGCTGCATCCAAGGGTTCATGATTCCCTTGCTTCCAACCTTGGATTTGATGTCTCAGATTCACCACTCTGGAGTACGTTTGATATTTGTCCTTGAAAATCTCAAGCATCATACTCCATCTTTAGATTGATTCTGGTTCCAAAGACTGGTACCAGCTTTCTACTTCCTTAATGAGTGTGCGAGGGAATAACTTAAGCTTCTGCCAATCATTATCAATATTCTGTAGGGTGCAAGCATCATGGAACGCCTATAGGTGGGTTTATGGATCACAATTGTATCCCCCTTTAAATCTGGGGATATTGTTCATTTCAATGTGTTTGATCCAGCTATCTTTCACATGCCTGCTAGGTATCTAAACTACCTCGGCGATATGGAGCATGCTCCGAGTAGCCAACAATGGCTCATCCGAGTCATAGTCCTGCTGGGCACCACGATTTCTATGACGATTTCGGCTACCCCTCCTTTCATGATGGTGAGCCTCGCATAATTGGTCACAGGTTTCCCCACGCTAGTCCCTTCGGTCCTTACAACCACCATATCCTCGCTCCTTTCTACCACAGTTATGGTCAGAAACTGAATTGGGTGATGGTAGAGGGGAGTGAGAGGATGGAGAAGAAGGAGAGGATTCGCCACCGCTCCAATGTCAATTTCCCCCTCTACTCTGATGATGGCCTCGATCATCCTGTCCATCCTTACCTAAGCTGTGACTTTTCCCACGTGATCCTCCATCCCCTTGGGGATCTTGTTCACTTGGTGGCTTGTTCTGGATAATGGACTAGAGGACCTGCTACCCCAGAGGAAGTTCGGTCGAATGGGAATCATGAAAGATAGGTTCCCCATCATCCTACAGCCCTTGCAAGAATAAGGGGTTATTGAATTGTTTCCCCTTCATGTGTTCGTATCGTTCCACCTACTGCTGATCTTGTGCTCATTGGGCCTCAGTGGGATGATAGTCCCAGTAGTCATGGTCCTCCATGACGTACTTGATATCGCGGTCCTAGATGCCTTGTTTGGTAAGATTGTGGAATAGCATTCCAGGAGCCGATTGGTCAAGTGGTAGTATGATGCTGCCTTCCATGTCCTGCCATCGCAGATGCTCATCCTGATGTAGGATGAATGCGAAGTCAGGGACATATTCATCGAGATGCTTGTATACCACCCGACATTCTTGTGGCACCGGTGGGTTGGATACGTCTCACTTGTGAGAAGACATGTTGGATGTTAGATGATCCATTTACTCGGTGTACCTTACTTTTTACTTTTAATCCTCCTAGCATGCGTAAATGTTACAATATTGGGTCTGTTCTAATGACGTAAATGATAATTTTGCTAAGGTTAGATGACGCATGTAAGACTAACAGTCCTTGCCAACGGTGCTAATGATGAGCGGCTAGGTATCCCTATGTCCAACCATACGAATCACGGGCATTCACACGCGACTCGGTTGAATTCCGTAGACTGTAAGCACTTAACATACACCAGACCTCTAACTAGCAAAATCCTTTGTTAGAATGGTTGTTGTCTTCTCAACCTCACTTGTGAGTATCTAGTGGCGATGGTTAAGTGAGATTGAGGCAACTGATTTTTATGGCTTTTTACTTTATCTTTTGGCGTCTAATTAAGGTGTGGAAAGTAAGGAATGCAACATTATATAATCTATGATTATCCTAATCTATGTCTTAACTATTCCTAGCATAAGTATCCAATCTCATCTTTCGTGCACGTCCTAAGCATCCCCTAACCACTACTGGGCTACCAAACGTTAAGTGTCGCTGGGTTACCAAGCGTTGGGTTTCACGTTCGAGATAGTCATACTTATGGCTTCTAGGAACTATAAGAGAGCAAGAGCGATTACAATAATAATAACATAAACTCATATGAATGATTAAAACATATAAATATTAAACTATAAATACATAGAAATGGCTAAGTCCAATTGCTACAAGGAATGCTTGAAAAGCTCGTCTTTATTGCCGTTCACACCAATGGGCTTAGGTACATTAGCGCTCGAATAAAGAGCCGAACACCTTTCTTACACCTACTGTGGGTACTTGGAAAAATATTCTAACACTTGTGGAAACAAACTACAAGAGCTTCGCTACAATTGACAAAAAGTTACCTAAGAGTGGCAGGAGGCCACTTATTTATAGGCCGAAATAGGTGTCGCATAAACAGGGCCACGTCAATGGGGCCACGTATACGGGGCCACATCGACATGACCGTGTATACAGGGTCCTGTATACGTAGCCTAGTAGACGCACCAACCATTAAATACTTCATCAGTTATAATTAGTCATTGGATGACAGTTGACTATGATGAGTTAAACACCTTAGTATGACATTAGGAATCATAAAAGTTTTCATGTTTGATAGATTAAAATAACTAATCTAATGGGTGCAGCTTTAGACTCATGTTACCTTTCATCTATTGCAACAAGCTTAAGAGATATGGTTATCTATTGGAAGAGTACCAACTCTTCTTGCATGTACTTCATATATGTATAGTAGGTTATATAAGAACTAGAAATTAAGGTAAATAATGATTTTTAAAATACTCAAATCATATAATAGCCAAGACTAAAAATTTCCACCCAAGGCACAAGAATCTTTTGGGATACCATCACTTATGTTGTAAACTTAGTATTTAATTGGAAAAGTTATGAATAGTCATTAGATGAAGGTTAAGTATGATAACTAGAAAACATAAGAAGGACAATAGGAATCATAAAATTTTTCATGTTTATTATTAGACAAAGTATGTGATTTTCATTTATGATTTAATGTTAGATGCTAACTTAAACATTGTGTTACATTGGGCTCAAACCATAGCATTACTTTAGGGTTTAGGGTTTAGGGTTTAAGGTTAAGGAAGTGACAATGGCCATTGGGAAGATGAAAACTTCTTGTAATTTTGGCCTATCAAAAGGCATTAAACATTTTAGAAGTCTAATTCAAGTTTGAATGCCTTTGGAATGACCCTTTACCTTTTAGAGGGTGCTAGTGTGCACTTCCTATGCCTAGACCTTGTTGTCAGGTGATTCTCTACCTTCCATAAGGCACAATCTCCAAGCAGTTATTCACAACCAAAAGGTTTTAATGCCTCCCAAATGATCTTTAGCCTTTTGGATGACCCTCTTCCTTCCAATAGCCTCAAATTCCAAGTAGTTTTTCCCTACCAAAAGATCTAAGTGCCTACTAGTTGGGACTACGAGAGGGTGCTAGTCACATGTCCTCATTGTTTAGCCAAAATTTACAATTGGATAATTCTTTTCATTTCTGGAAGCCATAATTTCTAAGCAGTTATTCTCAACCGCAAGATCTTAATGACTTCCAGATGATCTTCAACTTTGTGATAGCATCAAATTACAAGCAATTATTTCCTTTCAGAAGGTTTGGCTATCGTTCAGTTAGGACTATAGGAGGGTGCTAGTCGCACTTCCTCATAGTTTAGCTAGAATTTGCTCCAAATGGCCCTCTGCCTTACAAAAGCTAGGATCTTAGAATAATTGAACCCATTCGAAAGGTATGAGTACCTTCTGGTAGGGACTGCGAGAGGATGCTAGTTGCACTTCCTTGTAGTTTAGCTACAATATGTAACCAAATGATCCTCAACCTTCTGATAGCCACAATCTATAAGCAATTATTCGTAACTCGAAGGTCTTAATGCCTTCCAATTAATCTTGAGCTTTCCAGATGACCATCTTCCTTCCAATAGCATCAAATTACAAACAATTATTCTCTTTCGAAAGGTATAGCTATCTTTCAGTTGGGACTGCAACAGGGTGTTAGTTGCACCTCCTCATAGTTTAGCTAGATTTGCATCCAAATGGTCCTATGCCTTTTGGAAGCCAAGATCTTGGAGCAATTATACCCTACCAAAAGGTCTGAGTGCCTTTTGGTAGGGATTGTTGGAGGGTGCTAGTTGCACTAACTTGCAATTCAACTAGAATTTGCAACTTGATGATCCTTTGCCTTCCGGGAGCCATGATCTCCAAGCAATTATTCACAATTGGAAGGTTTTAATGTCTTTCGGTTGATCTTGAGCCTCTTAGATGACCATCTTCCTTTCGGTAGCATTAAATTACAAGCAATTGTTCCATCATGGAAGGTTTAGCTGTCTTTTGGTTTGGGTTGCAAGAGGATGCTAGTCACACCTCCTCATAGTTTAGTTTTCATCTAAATGGGCCTTTACCTTTTGAAAGCTAGGATCTTGGAGCAATTGAACCTTTCCAGAAGGTTTGAGTGCCTTCTAGTAGGGACTACAGAAGGGTGTTAGTTGCATTGCCTTGTAGTGCAGCTAGAATTTGTAGTTGGATAACCCTCTACCTTCTAGAAGCCACAATCTCCAAGCAACTATTCGCAATCGGAAGGTCTTAATGCCTTTCGATTGATCTTGAGCCTTTTAGATGACCATCTTCCTTCTGCTAGCATCAAATTACAAGTAATTGTTTCCTTTTGAAAGGTCCGACTCACATTCGGTTGGAACTATGGGAGGGTGCTAGTCACACCCCCTTGCAGTTCAGCTAGAATTTGCATCTAAATGGCCCTCTGCCTTCTGGAAGCCAGGATCTTGGAGCAATTGAACCCTTTCGAAAGGTCTGAGTGCCTTTCGGTAGAGATTGCAAGAGGGTGCTAGTCGCATTGCCTTATAGTTTAGCTAGAATTTGCAACCAAATGACCCTCACCCTTCCGAAAACCTTGATCTCCAAGTAATTGTTCACAACTAGAAGAAGATCTTAATGCTTTTCGATTGATCTTGAACCTTCAGGATGACCATCTTTCTTCTGATAGCATCAAATTACAAGTAATTGTTCCATTCTAGAAGGTCTAACTACCTTCCAGTTGGGATTGCGAAAGGGTGCTAGTCGCACTCCCTTGCAACTCAACTAGATTTGCATCTAGATGGCCTTTTGCCTTTTAGAAGTTAGGATCTTGGAGCAATTGTACCTTTTTGGAAGGTTTGTCCACCTTCCGGTAGGGACTACAGAAGGGTGTTAGTCACACGGTCTCGTAGTTGCCTACAGATGCAAGTATATGCATGTCGCAGTCTAGCATCGTCAACATAACTATGCATTCATGTCAACATGAAACACATCCATAAGCATGATGACATGTTATCCATGTATATTGATAAAAAATTCACATCATACATAACCATGCCATCACCTAACATATGTTATCCATGTATATCAAACATCATGCATACCCATGCCCTTACCTACCGCATCATAGGTTTCTAATTGCCTAATGAGAACAACGGTAACCCACCATTGGCATACGGGATGCAAAAGAGTACCTTAGTACAGTACCTTGGAGTAAAACACGGTGCAAGCTAAAAGCATCTAACGGTCTCGTGGTGCTAATCATGATTATTAACTGCCGTCATCCGGTGATTCATACGTGTATTCCAAAGGATTGCATTTAGTCTGAGCCTTCAACCGAATAAAATCCTTCTCGTAGAATAAATGTAGTTCGGATCCTTGATACGGTTAAAATGACACTAAATATTTCCCAGATTTGCAGGACAAAACGGCAAGGCCTCTTTTGTGATCTACGACCGTTTCTCAGACAAAAAGCTTATGCACACCGTTTCCTGGTCAATGACATCATGATAATTTCCAGGTATCCTGCAATTCTTCCGTCGACTTGTTTTACTTCCACAGAGCGTTACCTTTGATTCAAGATCCCTATATTTTCCATTTTTCCTTCATTCATTAATGTATTAATTACTCGGCCTTTCCCACCTAATCAAGGATGCAATTCAAAAATCGGGCGAATGTTACACAGCACTGCTTATGTTCGATTAATACAAAGATTCGTTTATGCGTTTTCGTTTTGTTTTCGGTTTGTTTTTCCCAAAATGGGTTTTGAAACGTTTTTACTTAAAATATGTTCTCTGAATTGTTTTTTTTGGTTGGATCAAAGGCATCAGTACAAGCAAAAAATGGCTTGTGCAAATACTTAAATCTGTCGTTCAAAATGCGTAGAGCAGCTCTGGCGAAGTTTATAATCATCTATAGAAAATGTTTTATAATCACGTATAGAAAATGTTAACTGAAGGTTAGAATATTATATACAGTCCAGGTTTAGGATGCTGACAGCATCTTTTGAAAGGGATACTGATAGAATGTTTTGAATATAAGAAATGCAGATGTTTACTATAATCATTTTGAGAAATGGTGCAGAAGATGGATGTCTGCTGCCTATAAAGAGTGATACCTTATTATAAAATCTAAAGAAACTGAACTGGACTGAAATTAAATTGTATTGTGCTGGAACTGACACGAACAGCATTAATTGCCCATTTGGAGCTTATTTTTGGTGGTATAGAATGATAAGGTCATAGCGTTTTATATGGATGGATGGGCCTTAAAATGGGAGAATCTGAAGTATGATTATGTCATTATTCTTAAGTGCAGATTCATCTTTTGCACCCTGGTGCATAGTTCGGCTATTTCTCTAGCATCGGCAACAGTAATAGCCCTCTTGCACTATTGTCTCATTGCAAATGCCATAGGAAGTTGATGCAATTTGGGGGTTGCGAACGAGAAAGAACCACATAATATTTCTTAAATCTGAATGCAGTCAAATGGCTTATGCCTACAGACGTCAAATGCCTTATGCCTACCAACTTACTCAAAGAGTTTTGAGATTTGGTTAGCTGCAATGGGTGTTGGATCCTTTTGAATCCAAACATCATCCTTTCATCATGTGCATATTTTGATCATTCAGCTGCTCAGGCTTCAACGCCGTTGCAGCCATTTTTAATTATTTCAATGTTGTTTAAATGCTCGGTATGATGAGAATAGAAAATGCATAACTTATGCATGCTTTGTGAACACCTTTGAAGAAGTGCTAAAAAATACCTTGTATCAATGAAATCACTACCTATGTGTAACTACTGCTGCTTGTATATATATAACTTAGCATACGATCAATTGCAATGTTATAAGACCATTTATTAGGTGTATGTTCTTGCAGAATTCTGTACATTACAATTTAAATAAATCTCTTTGGAGCATCAACTTTGATTCCAAGGAGTGAAAAAGTCTAATACACTAGAGTTACAGGTTTAATAAAATAACCAACCAATAGGAAATATTTGACAAACTAATTTAGTATATTTTGTTTTAACTAGAAGAAATTTTTATTAATAATAAAAATTCAGAGCACAGTAAGATGTTTTTTGGGATCTTTGGAGTCAACCAATAAATAAGTTAAATAAATTAAGCTTTACTTCTGAAAGTTCGAATTCTAGTAAGAGCAGGAAAAGATAGAGAGAAATCTGAACAAGAAAAGCTCTTAATTGATTTTTAGAGGCATAGAAATTGAAAAGAAGTTATTGGTTTCAATCACCTAGGGGAGAGTTTGGACTCCAAAAATAAAATGTATTACAAGAAAAAATTCAGGGTATAACATTAGAGGAGCACTGAAGAGAGGTGAAACTCTAGCACAATAGAAAAGGAAACATCCAATAGTTTAGTGATGTCTTTTCAACTTTTCATCCTTACAACTAATCCCCTCTGGGGTAGGAAAAGGATCAGACCTTGTTCTCTTTCAAAAGTGCCTTCTTAGGTTATCACTTCCTATTAAAGGCTTCCTGTAATAATTTTTTTTTAAAAAAGAAAAGAACTTGAAGACAGATACATTCAATGTGCAGCTGGAACATGAACTGTTGAATGGTGTTGCCTTGTGCAGAAAAAGGAGAACATCAGCTGGAGAATCTCTGTGATAGACCACATTGCATCAAAAGTTCAAAATGGCATAAAAACCAAGGAGATGAAAGCAACTCTAAGTGCGGAGGAAAAATCCTTGAAATTGAGGAGTATCACCAAATAAAACTTCCTCTAACCTTGGCTTAAAATGACGCAAATATAAGCTAATTCAGTGGATTAAAGAGTGAGATGCAAACTCTAATTAAATATAAATTAACATAGTAGCATCTAAGCATCTTTCTTATGTAATATTACTAGATTGATAAATGAAGTGGAGAAATAATTAAGATCAGAGAAGAAATTAGCAGAGCTACAATTAATTACTTTAAATATTTGTTTTAAGATAAGCTTGCATTTGCTAATATTACATTTTTAATAACCATATAGCTAATGAAGAAATTAAAAAGCTAATTTTATAAGAAAACTGATAAAGCACAATGACTTGATGGTTTTCTAGTGGAGTTTTTATTAATAATATTAGAATGTTGTATGATGAAATATATAAGACTTCCAAAATTTATTGATCATATCTTGTTCTTGTTCAAAAAAGATATAGTGAACGAATTTTGAAGATCTAGCTGCTTTTTGCAATCTCTGAATTCTACCCTGATTTCTTTGATTCTACGCTGCAAAGTGCAATATCCATCTTTGACTTTAAAGGTGTAAGTTTGTGGAATGCATTTTATAAAATTATTTTTTAAGTTTTAGCAGAAATACTAAAAAATGTTGTACGCTTAATTATCAGTGATTGCTAAGCAGAATTGTGAAACAAAATAAACTTTTACTTAATCTTGACTTAAGCAAAGTTTTCTAAATGAAATGGTTATTGACATGTCATATGAATCAGTTATTTATCAATGAGCTGGTAGCTCAATTGGTAATTATTTGTCGTTCAAGCAACAAATAGGGAGGGGCTATTAGAACCTGAAATAGTTTCACTATAAGTACACCCTAAGACATATATATAACCAATCTGATACAATAGATGAATTATATAGGAATAGAATGATGCCTCAAGTGTGACTGGAATTGGCAACCTCTTGCCTAATAAGACAATGAGCTAATCGCTTGAGCTACCTATCATTGCCTTATTTCAAACTAACAATTATATATTCAAGCTATAATTAAAGCAACATGATGCATACGTTATGCCTTATGGGGCACAAATTCTGTGGAGAGTGAGTGAAATCAACTGGCTATATGGTTGGGTTCATATCATCAATTTGTAAATGATTTATTTGGCTATTGCCATTTATTAAGAAGGTTTTTTGGATATGAATATCCAAGGTAGATGATGCAATGAAGGCAGAGACTAACATGTTTTGATTGTGGTAAGTATATAAAACCATTTCTAGGCTTTGAGGATAAGTTTAAGTACTTGTAACACTTTGTTTGGGTAGAGAACCATGCCTATTTTCCCATAAAGAGGGCCTATATGAGCATCACATCTAACATTGCTATGAAGATGCTATGAGATGTCATTCACTTTTAGTTGGGCAAAATATTAGTTGTAAGTAGGTCACAATTGAGGTTTGATGCATGGTAATAACATGGTTATTTATTTGCAGCATAGGTTAGTATTCATGTAAGTATTATTGTATGCACGGGAGCATGAAGGATATTGAGCTTCCAAGTTATAAGGGCTCATGTCAACTAGGCTTATTATGTCACCCTTGCAGGTGTTACCCAGAGTTTGATTACATTTAACATTTACATTGTGATATGTAGTAATTGATATATGTTATATTAGTGGACAAACTGTCTATCATGAATATTAGTAATTGCATTTTATTAAAAAAGCATATGTTGGTCGATGAGATCACTTTAAATTTGTTGACATAATTTTGGTCCTATCAATGTCAAATAGAAAAGGCATTTTACGTTCTTGTTAGATTGAAGATTATTATACATCTAATTATCAATCCTCTAGCTATAATGAATGTAACACCCACTCATAGGGAGCAAGAGCTAGCATCCAAAGCCCCCTAAAAAGAAAGCTAGTTGAAAGAAGAAAATGCCCAGGTGGCTTTCTTTCTACAACAATCGAACTAGCATTAACCTTTAAAATTAAAACGAGATCAATAATGCCTAGATCTAGCTCAAAAACAAGTCAATCAATATTAATTTAAGAATTAAGAGATAATTTTAAAAAGAAATTGACATAGTAAAATATTTGTGCAAGATTCATTAGATTAAAAAAATCAAACCTTTTATTATTCAACCCAAAAAGAATATTTAATCAGGATCATTTGCACATTTGAAAATCAAAGTAATGACCACATAAGCAGAGAAATTAATAATCTCATATTTGTTCAGTCACATAATAATATTTTATAATTTGCAGCCACACACAAAAACAAGATTTGAATTTAACTCTTGTAACCATTTTACTAGTAATCATTTAATCAAGAAATTCATATGTTCAATAGTAGAGAATAGATAGATCACAACCATAAATTAACATCCTAGGTTTTCCCCCACTCCATCAACTTATAGAAAGATATTAAAATCAGACTTGAGAAGGTATAGGAAAAAAAAGCATAATTCAAGATTCAAATCTAAGATTTATGCATTCAAAGGGAAAGGGTTCATCAACCAAATTCCAACCAAAATCCAAGAATTCAAAAGTTTTAAAACATTCACAATTATCAATGGGCCCAAGGATACTCTTATTTCCTGTCGGCGGTACCAATCCTCATATCAAGGATCCATAGCCCATGTTGGCAATCCTTTGCCAAAAATGCCCCAAATCATTATGGGTGTTTCTGAATCAGTACAGAAACAACTCTCATTCAAATCATTTAGGTATGAGAGTGTAGAGGACAGGCGGAGAGATCCAAACAATAAGTCTAAGCTTACAACAACAATCTTGATATTTTCATACAAGCATTGTGAAGGTGGTTAGACAAGCAAGAAGAGAAAAGTTTGAGAAAATCAGCCCTTGCTAGCCATTATCAAACATAACAAAGATGGATCATTTTACCTCTTTGCTTAGATATCTTTCTTACTAGGAGGAATTATCCAAATATTGGATTGCTATGCCGCACTTGTTTTCTTTCTCTTTACTATCTCTTGTAGCAACGACAGTCTTCTCTCCCTTCGCAACCACACTCCTTGTTGATGTATCCTCCTTTTTTTTTGTGTTCTACAAAGTTACTTTTGCCTTGTGTGTGTTCTTTTTCTTCCTCTCCTCCTCTTCCTATTTGTAGGTGGAATAAGGAATAATAAATGGTTTCTTGTAACTAACTTGTTGGGGGACTGTTCGTATTCTTTTCTTTGGTTTCTTGTAACTGACTAGTTGGGGACTGTTCATATTCTTTTCTTTCTTTTTAAAGTTATCTCTCTCTCTCTCTCTCTTCCCCCCCCTCTCTCTCTTCAGCAATGGATCATGAGTTCAATTCTCTTCATGATCACTATAATAAAATCAATAAAGTATGTATATTCACAGGTTGCAGGTTCAATTCCTAAATCAACAATTTCTGATATTTTAGAATTCAGATTTTGCTAGATCTCAGGTTCAATTCCTTTTGAACATTCCAACATAATATCTATCTCTTTATCATTTAGAATTGTCATAAGATGCAAGGAAAGAGTTTTCAAATATATTCATGATAAGGGGAGTTCAAGATACATAATCAAATAAGGCACCTTCTTTTTCAGGCCATCAGTGATGTGAATTTTTCCATCGTCTTATGAGCCCTGAAAGGTCATCATGTGACCTTTCTACAGCAATGGAGAGGGTACTTATACTCTACTATTTTAAACTAAAAAGAGCAATGCATCACATTTAGATAAAATAAAATATAAAGCTACAGTATTTGCACAAAGTATCCCCAATTCATGGGTCAGGTTCCTCCAACTTGATTCATAGGTCAAGTTCCTCAATATGAGCATTCATTTGCATCTCAACATACCTGTTTTAGCTCTTGAGGCACACCTTAAAGCATTGTCTGTTTCTCAGCATCTCTGTTTAAATAAAATAGAAAATATTTTGTTTTCCCATATATCATTTATTATTATTATTCTAAAACATTCCCAGCATGTATTTTAAATCATATTTCTTATGCATAAAGTATTTAAACTTTTAATCATAATACATATAAAAATATGCTCAACAAATTTATTACTATTCCAATTAGCCTTTTTCCACCAAAGCACACACACAACTTGTCAACAAAACATGCACACAAACACACAAAAGACTATTACAATCATTAATGCAAAAACTCAAGGAGAAGTGGTTTGTTATAATGAATGAAGTTTATGAGAGGCTACAGTATGGTTCCTTGGATTATTTTATTATTTTAGGTTGCTTGCATATGTGCCCATGCGTATGATGTTTTTGACAATTTAAACATATTCATTTGTGTTTACAGATATTCTGCTGCTCTCCAAGCTTTAAGGGAGAATGATGGTCTTGTTTTATGCTTACAACTTCAAAATTGTCAGATTGATGATGAGAGAGCATCAATGGTATGTTGAACTTGAGTAGAAGTTAAACAATTTTATTAAATTTGTTGCTATACTAAAAGACAAAATGTTATGTACAAATATTTTGTAAGAAAATGCCGAAGTTATCTTTGAGCCTGCCCAAAATAGATGGGATGAAGACATTTCAAGATGTTAGATGAATGGGTTGGTATAAATTTTGAAAATGGAAAATGACTAAATTCGATAACATGTTAATAGCCTAGTTAACTAACCCCATTTTGTTGGGACAAGGCTAGGATGATGATGATGATAACCAATAGCCCAGTTCCTAGAACCTAGGCATAACTCATATTAACTATCACAATTCAGCATTGACTATTACAATAGGGAATAAAAGTTACTTCCTGATGTTACTCAATTTTAGGGAAATAAAATTAAATTAGACAGTCAGAAAAGGATGAGGTTATAATAGCATTGCAGATTTTAGTGTCAAAAGGAGTTAGCCTTGGATAGATATGAGTGGAGAAATGGCATATGTTATTTCTATTGCTTCATGATACTGTTTAAGCAATAAGCTAACAATGAAGCGTTAGCTTAGTCGTAAGAGCCTTTGCATGGAAACCCTAGGTCACAGGTTCAATTCTACTAGGCAATGCTGAGTTATGGATTTTTAAAATAATTCTATAAAAGGAATTTTGAAACTGCTTTATTTGATAGATCCAAGTCTTAGTGGACTTAAGTAAAAATTCAGTTTCAGTAATCTTGGTGAATTTCTTAGTTTTAGATTTTGGAAGGTAATTCACTTGAGTTCTACAACTGCAAGAAGTTTTGATATGGTCTCTCTTTGTTCTTGAGATGTTTTTTGGTACCTAAGTTAAAATGATATCTTTCTACATTATTTTTTAAGAGTTGTGAATTTTTTCTTGCAATTTTTACTTTTCTTTTGTGGTAATTCTTTTTTCAGTATTTTGTCTCTACTTTTACCCTGAAGACACATTAAGTATTGTTGTTTGTTCATCTACTGTTAATACATGATATATTCGATCAAATGATAGTTGCAACTAGTATTTTAACTTTTAATAAAAAGATGTTTTGTTATGGAATGACTGTATTAACTAACATTGCCATGCGTGACATCTGCTGACCCTTTTTTCCTTCATAGAAGAATAACCTGGTGTTACGATTATTGGGCACAACATTGCCAATGATATCTTGTAGAATTTTCCTCGATGTTGACACTCATTTTATAAAAAATCTATCTAATGGTGGAATGCATTGAAGGTTGATTCTCACAAGATTTTTTTTTGGTTGAGGAAATTCCCTTTTTATTTTAATACATCTAACCATCAACTATTTGAATTCCAGTTATTCCTGGCAATGCAGCATATTGAGACAATTGCATCGGTGGATTTGTCAGATAACACTTACGGATAATGGATTTATGATTTTGACAACAATTTTAAAAGAAGGCTTAATTCCAAGTCTAATGGTCTTAGATGTGAGAGGAAATCCTAAAAGTAATGAGATGCATAATATTCTTGAAGAGATACAGCACGACCGCAAGATGTTAAAGGTACATGGATTATGTATTTTAATTGGAAGTCATTATGTTTTTCTTAATGTCATATTAAAGGTATCATGTTATATATGTCTTGGAGGGTACACATTTTTCTATAACTTACTAGTGCTGCTATCTTCTATAGTTTATTCAACTTTTAAGATTTAAAATGACCACTATGTACTGTAAATCAACATATTTAAAAATTTGATGGTGATCTTCATAGTGTACTCTAAGAGATGAAATGAAGTTAACATCTTTCATTTATGTCAACAAGAATTTTCATCCCCTGTTTTAAGTGTGAACTTTCCCATTCCATCCATGTAACCATAACCAGTCTTATGCAATGAAAATTTATTAATTTTAACAAATTGCAAGATACATGAACCAACATTTTGAGCTTAACATGAACCTCATCTTCAGAGTGAGTGCAATGGGCAGAAATAAGAGAGATTTATACTTTTTGTTGTGTGTTTTCATTTCTAATTCTGGAAATCAGGGGATCCCACACGTTGAGGGATAGACTGTTATTCCTTATAGGTTGGCTGAATCAATCTGATCTTACATTTAACCCATAAAAAGCTTAATAAACAATAGGGTCATAAAGGGTCATCACTTGGATGCTCAATGCTCATCCCACCAAGCTGATTCCTAGGAAGGCTAGGAAATGAGATAAGGTCTAACATCTTTTTGAGTAGCTGCATTCAAGTTTGAACCTAAGCCATACAAACTGAGAAACAAACAAATTACCATCATTCCAAATGATGATCCTTCTAATAAATAATAAATAAATAAAATTAATATTGTATAACTTAATAAAGTAAAATAAAACAAAAAAACCCACTTTAACTTTTGTAAATTAAAATACATGCATATAAATACAAGTTCTTCTGTTCATTTCATTTTTACACCAACCAACTGAATATGAGTCTAAAAGAGATTCAAAACTAGTATAGTTTCAAATTGCAAGGTATGGAAATTTTCAGAAAACATGGACCTTGATCTCAATTGCTTCTTTAATGTTCTTGTTTTAATTATCTAATTATAGCTAGGATGTGTACTCTATTATACCTTTTTTTTTT
>MNCI01023564.1:28563-44590 GCA_015680685.1 Gnetum montanum | reverse complement strand
GTAGTTGGTTAGACGATGGGTGCAGTTGGCCCTTATGACCCATTGTGACCTAGGCGCCACCCTCAAACAGCTGCCTGGCTTGGTCTCGTGGCAGCAGTGGCCGCATCCTCTGAATTCGACAATCCACCTCTTGGTGTTTGGGCTTCCCGCAACACACACAATCGTCAGTCTTGCCCTCTTTGGCCGTCGTTCTGCGTGTAAGGCCTGGCTCAACTTCTAGGTTCTCAAACTCGACGTGAAGGCGTTCCTCCCCTCCAGGGAGCTCCAACATGACTTCCTGGATGAGGTCCTTATCTGATAGTCTGTGCCAGACGCAGAAGCAGGCGAACCCCATCCATTCCATAGATTGTGTGACGCGGTCGAAGGCAATGAAGTCTCTGAAGAACCCCACGATTTTCTTTAGGAACTCCAAGTTCCATAGTTCCCATGGGATCCCGGAGACCCGCATCCATACCAAGGCTCAGGCAACTAGGTCGGTCTCGCGATGAGCCTCAAGGTGCCATGGGGTCAAAGCCAGCCCTCGAGCCCCGTAAAACCACTGGCCTCCAAGCAGCACCAAGTCTCTAGCTTGTTGATATGGGAAGATGAATAGGAGTAGGTCCTCGGACAGACTTCGAACACCCACCAATCCAACCTTCCATTGCTCTTGCACCCACAGGTGGATTAAGTCCAACTGCGGGCAGGCGCTCCAGGAGACAAAGCGGCCAATGAGACTCTGCTGCATGGTGCAGACTCCCTCTAGCGGGGGCTTGTTGATCCGGAGGTGTAGGGTATGGTCGGCCCAGGAGTGGGCCTCGATGTTTCCACTGGGTGCATGCCTCCCATCTTCCCCGTGGGCCATCCCATCACGTTTACCCGTTCCCCATCCATCTGAACTTCCGCCCCTCCATTCCTCTAATCCTCCTCGCCTTCGCCTTCGCCCTCTGGTGTTTCAGTGATTCCTACCTGTGGCTGCTCTTGCGGGTGCTCCTGTAGCTTTCCCTGTTGCTTCTCACACTCCTATGGCTGCTCCTGTGGCTTTCCCTGTTGCTTCTCACACTCCATCCTTGCCTGTGGCTGCTCCTGCGGCTTTCCTTGTTGCTTCTCACACTCCTGTGGGTCCAAGATACCGTACTCTATTATACCTTGAACAATGTGTGTTGTCATGTTAACTTGTGTGCTCTGCAAGCATCAATTTCTCAGTTCTCATGTGGAACTGAGGTGCCATAAAAATTGTTTCAGAAATTTTTGATGGGATATGAGATTTCTATATGTGATCGGGAAGTTGATGAGCATGAAAGAGATCATATACATTTTTGTTGCTATTCATAAATTTGGTAAGAAACATGAATTTCTGTTATTTTTTCCTAACATTGAATGAACTCAGCCCAAGGAGGCAAGGCAACACAAATTCCACCAGGGAAGTAGTAGTCCTATCTGCAGCAAAGCCCTTCTAATGAATTAATTCCTCCTTCCAAAACTTTGTCTCCCATAAACACCGAATTTCGATGGCAATGGAATCTTTAAGGAGTCTCCTATTATTCCTAGGGAGAATTTTAAGTTTAACTGCTCCTTACCCAATTTTAACTTAATATTCTTAATCATAAAATAAAGAGTGCTCTGGTTTCTTTGTCTTCTCAGCCATCATTTGCAGTGTCCCAAGTCAGAGGTCTACTCTATTTCAATGGATATACAACTGCATGAAAAGGAGGTGAAGTTTTCTTACCACAATAGGGTTCAGGTGAATGAATTCTTCCTGCTCTAACTTCTATAACCTACCCCTCCCAAACAACCAAAGGAGGCCCGATTTATGAGTTTCATGTGGCTGATACGAAACACTTGGTCACAATAAACAAAGAATCCCTATTTCAGGACTCTGCCTGGCATACTCAGAAGTTTGGCTTTATTCAAATTTTTGCAAGAGTTGAATTTCAATGTTTCACAGGCAGATTTTGGCAAAAGATATCTTGGATCAGATGCATCCATTTAAATTTTTTTAAAAAAACTTTTCACTGTAAATAAAAACATGTCTCGATGCATTAAATCCCATTAGAAAATGATCTTTCTTTTAGATTGAGATAAAAGTCTGTTACTACTGTGAACGGCTGGACGTGTACATAAAAATCCCATAAATGCCTGCTTTTACTTCAACCCAAAGTTTATCATTAATAAAATTGTCTTTTCTAACTGACCCCATTTTGTTGGGACAAGGCTAGGATGATGATGATGAAGAAGAATAAAATCTTCTTTTACAACATTTGCCAATTGGTGAAGGCATCAAATTCTAACACACCAAATTTACTTATTGGTAGCAATGTCTCTTTAGGCTTTTCAAACTTAACATCAACGCACTTCTGCAGGTGACATTTTGCTGGACTTGGACATAAAAATCCCATGAGTGCCTGGTTGGTCTCCAACTTAAATTTTTATGGTTACAAAATCTTCTTTTTGGCACATTTACTAATTGGTGAAGGCCTTATCACATTTACTTATTGATAGCAATGTTTTGTTTTAAAATGCTTTTCAAACTTAACATCAACACACTTTCTACAGGCCAGATTTTTCATTTACATTTTTCTTGTCTCTTCTCTTGATGAGGACATCATCCAACACTTGTATAATCCTCAATGTATTTTGTGTGTGAGTCTTGCTTGAGTGTGTTTTCTTGTGTTGACCTTGTTAATGATGATTCTAGGGTGTTTTGACATGTTTGGGGTGTGTTTTGAGCCTATTTTGATGAGTTTAGGGGGTTCTAGGGTTAATGCAAACTTGTTTGGAAGTGTTCGGAGGTTTCAAACCTCAAAACAAGCATCTTTGTTTTTGGGCCTGGTAGGTGAGACGTCTCCACCTCCTGCAAGATGTCTTGTTTGCATCCAAGACTTCTCCTCCAAGACGTCTCACATGTTTGCAAGACATCTCCTCAATCTTCAAGGCATCTCCCCCACCTGCAAGACGTCTCCTACGTAATTTGGCTATTTTGGTTGGGACATGTCCTCTACGTCTAAGATATCTTGTATGGAAATCAACAAACATCAAATTGAATTATAAATTGGAGGGAAGACAAAAGGTCACACCAAGAAACTATAAATAAGAGTCCAATGCCTAAGTTTGGGTAAGAGTGAGAGAAGAGAGATTTGAGAGGTCTCTTGAGAGCTTGTGCAAGATAATTTGAGTAAGAGGCAAGGGAGAGCACTTAAGAGAGGTTGAGAGAATTTCTAATAAGTATCTTGTCTTCAGCCTTAGCTTCATTGTGAGCAATTGAGGATTGAGAAGGGACATGTGTGGCCTCCAAGATCCTTGGGAAAGCTGTGAGTTGAGCTTAGCTCCTCATCTTTGATGTATCTCACTACATTTTGAGAGTTTTCTCCATTTTATTATGTTGTGCTTGTTTTCTAAGCTGAATTTACTTCGGAAGCTTGTGGAGTGAGTCCATTTGGGGTCTACTGAGGTAGGCTCCACATCATCTCTCCCACTGAGATTCAACAAATTTCCTACCATGTTAACCATACTACCCACCATGAAAACTAATAAAAACTATGCAACAAGGATTCCTTGTTCATCTGTGTTGAAGATTAAGATCATAGTCTCTAGTTTCTTGCTAGTTGCAGCCAGAAATGAAGTTTTGAAATGTTTACCATTACACTCCTATTGAAAGGATTCCTTTTTGATAGGCAAGTGTGAATAGACAATGTGAAAATCTTTAAATTTTAATTTCAATTTCAAGCAATTTATTAATTATTTCATTTTGATTATGAATAAAGTGAAATAGTAATATCCTAGAATCTGTTAGCTGCGCTGTTTTGTTTGTAATTTGCTGTATTATTTTAGATTTTCTATTTATCAAAACGATCGGGTGTTACCAGTTTGAAAAGAAATTGTTATAAATCCTGACTGTCTGTTGAAGATATACCATGATTCCAATATCACCAAAGGTGGGCACTTGCCTGAATCAGAGGAGGATGTGGATACTGAGAGAGCTGTGAATCTTATTCGCAGTAGATGGTCTGCTGCATGCACTGATAATGGTGATAACTGGTTATTAGCAAAACCAAGGATCTGCGATCAAAGCACCCATACAGTCAAAGACAAGGTACGCCATGTTAACAAGCAGACAGGCATGCTAGTTATCTTGAATAAAGCAAATCTAAACAAATGATTTTAGTCACAACTCACAAGCACATAAATAATTCTTTTTTATGAAGCTTCTTGAATTAATCCAGAACAATATGATTACTGAAATCCACAATTGAGAAGCAGAAGCACGCCTGCGTAGGCGCACAACTAACTTATATTTAAAATAAAAGTCCCTTAGTTTTGTTATAGTTTTTGCTTTCTTGTTTTTTCCCTTATTATGTCAATGATGTTTGTTTTGCCAATCAGGTACAAACTTTCCTGGAAATTCTGAAAGCAGAGAGAATGCATGATACATCAAAAATAGCCATGATGTTGAAGGAAATTTTACTCTTAGCATCCCATGAGTTGGNAAAAATGAAGACAAATACATTAATTGTTGTATTTCCTTTTATGTTGCATTTGATGTGGGGATGTGTTTTATCCCACATGTATTAGGATTGGCGGTTACAATCATTAATGGTGGCGGTTACAATTATTAATGATGATGGTTACAATCATTAATGGTGGCGGTTATAATCATTAATGATGACGGTTACGATAATTAATGTTGGTGTTTTATCCTACATGTATTAGGATTGGGGTTTGGTCCTCATGTTTCTTCATAAATAGAAGGCTTGGGGTAGCCTTTTATTGTGCGTGTGCTTTGAAGTGAAAGCATTGTATCAAGGTTTTACCTTGAAGACGTAGTCTTGTTGGTGTTGATCTGAGATTTGTTGGAATAACAGATTGGGTGTTTGGAAAAGTTACAAGGACGGCTTGTGTCCTGAAGATTTGAGAAGAATAGAAGGCATATCAGCATTGTTGTGGAAGTAGGGTAAAAAGGGCCCGAACCACTTAACTCTCTGTGTTCTTGTGCTATTTTTACTATTTTCATTCTGCTCCCATTTTGTTATCACAGCAAATGTTTGCTAGAGTTTAGAACGTTTTGAGAGTGATTTATAGTGTTTCTTGACCTGCTACAGCTCAATATTTTGCCTCTAATGATTTATTCAGATCTGATTATAACAAAAACATGGGGCATGTCTACTATGGTCTTTATCTTCAAAAGTACCATCCTATGGTTAATTGCTATTAACAAAGATTTAAATATCAATGAAAATCTGAATTTCATTTCCTTGTTTTAGTATATATGCATAGCCATATGCTTCTATATAGCCCTATTATGGCATCATATATCTTGAGATTTAAACCATGACTATTTCTTGTCACTTTAGTGATAAAAAAAATAGATATTGTAACAATGTTACCTGATGTTATCTAGCACTCCAAGGAATTCCCTTAGATCCAATGGACTTGGGGTAGAAGACTTGGGGACTATGCTTCCAAGCAAGCAAGGCAACCACTTCAATAACTTAGAAGGGAGCATGCAACATATCCGAATCTCTTAAATTGAATATATGCCTCTAGGAGAACATGTAAGACTCCAAACAAAGACTAGCAAATAAGTACATAAACAACCTTGTAGACATCATCAATAGGAGAATGATGTGTGTCTAAAGTGGGTGCCTCATTCCTAGACCCCTCATGATCTGGTACAAGGTTTGGCACAATGTTGTACTTGGACTATTCAATCCAGGCTACCTACTATCTGTTCCCACCACAGAATCAAGCCCATGTAGTTTTATAAGTGTGAGGGTACGATGAAGAGGACAAAGAAGGGGATAACAAGGTAGAGCCTTGTTGTTTCTTAAAACTACCAAGTCGGAGTGGATTTTCCAATACTTGACTGCTGTCCACAAACCCTCAAAGGGTTTCATGGTCCTCAAACCATGGGGAGGAACTAGGGGAACCTCTACTTTGAGACCTCTCTCACAATTCTACCCTACACAAAAGAAGCGACATCCTTGGAGTGGAGCCTAGGATAAGCTTCGAGAGTACACTTCTTATATAGGTTTGAACTTCATCAAATCTAGGGAGTCAGTCAATTCAAATGATGCCAAGGTTGAGGAAAGGTGCCAACCCCAAGACCTGATACATCTTTCTAACCAAGGCCTTGCATGAAATGTGAAGAACACTCGGTAGACCCTAGAAACCATCCCTACTCCATGATGAGAGGGATAAGGCCAATCCAAAGGACTAACATCACTAAGGCATCCCTTAGATTTGTTCCTTTAGTGGCTCTAAGAGACTTGTCCTCCTGCATAGTTCCATACCTATGCAAGAGGACATGCTCCTCTCTCACAAGTTGAGTTGAGTCCCTTTCAAATGGCTTCTTGGGACCCATCGATTCTTAGGATTTTTTTTATTTTTTGTTTTTATATCAATTTAAAGGGTTGCTAGGATTTATTTTTAGCCCTAGCGATGGACTTGCGAGACCACATCTCATAGAGGACATGCTCCAAGGGAGCCATGTCTTAACAAGCAAACTCAAGCTTGTTGGAACCCCACGTCCTACATTTGGCTTCAAGACCCATGGGGTCTCACCAATCCAGCCATTAATGCTTTGGTTAACTATGTGCACATCACAACCACAATCTCCTTTTATTCTTATCTTTTGTTTGATACAAGTCAAGGCTAGTAGGAAGGAAGGTAAGTCAAGTCCTCCTTCTGAAGAAGGTTCAGAGGTAGGTTTATTTGTTTTGACCTTGTCATCCATGGATAAACCAGCACCACTAACCATGCCATCAAGGGACAACATACCCCCATAGCCAAGTCAATGAAGAAGACCCAAAATTTGCTTGGAAAACTTCTCCAAGATGCAACCAAGGCATCCCATACACTTGCTGCCATCTGAAACCATCAAGTATGCCCTACATTGAGTTTACCTTTTTGAATGCTAGTGCAAGCTGAGGATGACTAGGATAACTGGCCCTAGGAAAATCCTCTTCCCACATCAGCCATTGTAACCTTTGTGCCTATCTAGAGGAAGAGTCAATTGAAGTCTACTAACATAGCACAAGCACCGCTCTTTGGTGACTTACATCAAAGGGAAGCACTTAGAATGCTTCCAAGGTCAAACTCTATCACAGGTCCTTAGGGAACATCCAAGTTCCTACAATTTGTATCTCTTGCCAAGCTAGGAACATTGGAACAACACAACTGATCATACCAAGTTCATGTTTTTGTTAAATTAGACAGATCATTGTGAGGTTTCTTCCCCAAAGCAAGTCCACCCTCTAATCTACATCATACCCATCATATAGGCCAAGGAAGGCCTCCAAGCCCATACAACCGCACTACATAACCACAACCTATTATGGGAAGACAAATTCATAGGTCTTACCCAACATTCTGTTCAACATCAAGGACCAATAGTGATGTGCTAAGTGTCCACCACCAAAGTTGTCACAAGTGAGACTTACATTTCACCACATGAAGCCCTATACATCATACCAAGATACACAGAGCCAAACACATGGGACATCTAAGGTAAACCAGGCCTTAACTTTGCTTGTTTTGGTTCCATCATACATAGCCCCAAATTGGGAGTTTCATCTGTTGAGAAATTGCCATTAGGAGGACTAGGTCCTCAAATAAGTTTGGTAGAATATTTTAGGAGAAATCACCATCACCAATCATCTAACCTCTATCTTCAACTCTCAATCCCCATAAGGTTCACAATAGGGGAGGTTGACCTATGCAGTCGAGAGGACCAATTGAAGAAGTCCTTCTGGAACAACAAAACCAAAAGATATTTCATTGGGCATCAATCTTGCTTCAACCACTATCCCTATAGAGCAATTCCTGCATTCAGGCACTGTAATCATACCTTGTCTTTGTTATGTGTCCCAATGATTCTTCCACTCGGGACCAACATTCAAATAAAGCCCAAAGATAATCTGCATTTTGAACAACCAGAGGAACTATTGATTCAACTAAATCAAACAAAAATCTGAACAATTGAGAAATCTATGCATGAGGAAAAATAGGCCATGCCATTAGGCCAGAGAGTCAATTGCAAAAACGGAACTCTATCAACACCAGCACATCTGTAGAAATGCGTGCACAAAAATCATCTAATGTGCCTAAGAGAGAAGGGGCCATACACCATAATTTGAATTGAGCCAAAAGCCCCAAGTCATGACGGATCTAACTTAAGCATTTGACCTTCATGTGGAGGACAACCAAGTAGGACCTCCAAGAGAAGCCAACAATCAGAGAAACTATGGTACCATTTGTGCAGGGGTGGGCCATCATTTCACGACCTGCAACACTGCTTCAAAGACTACATCCACCCAAAGGACAGGGAACCTAGGCACCAGAACCCAAGACTCACATTGGCACTAAGGTTGCTCACGAAACCAACATTGAAGAACCTACCATTCATTTTGTCACTGCATTACCTTGCAGACTCCCATGAACATTAGGAATCACCTGTTGTCACAGGCATGATCAATGCACAAATGGATTGTGATTCTGCTAAGATCAACCGCTGTTCATAACTAAACAAGACCATTGCAGAACATGGAACCCTTAAGGAAGTATCTGAGATGTGATCACATCATCAAGATTGCTACAAACACCAAGGATGCTTACCACCAAGGTATGCCACGGTCACCAAGGACATACCATCAGGGAAAGGTCAGGATCACCAAAGGATACAAACCACCAATTGTTCAAGAACACCATAGCTAAGAACATGTTGCAGCCTCCAGAATACGACATTGACCACAATGTAGAATTAGCCATAGAGCTTTGGGAGGTCTCATATTAGAGGATAAAGACCAACCATAATGCATAAAAATGTGCTATCCACAAGAGAGTATAGATATACAGGGGACACGGTTCACTGGGCTTGGCCTTGTCACAAGATGTGGCACAGGCCTACAATAGGGGACAGAAGAGCCCACAAGGACATCAAACCACTAATACTCCTCAGTACATGAACTGCTGATAACAATCATATTATATGAATACGGTAGAACATACATAGAATAATGACTACATTTGGTAGGCATAACATACAGTAATAGGAAATGCTACCCTAGCCTAGTAGGCTAAAGGGCATACTAGCTGAGCCCATCCTAAGGCTAAGGTTTTAGGCCATCTAGAGCAAAACCAAAGCTGCACCAATCTGATTTTAAAAACTTGTCCCTGCACACATACTGCCAACTGAAACGCTAAGGCCACTTAAATCTGCCATCAGAACTAGTGGAGTCAACGCAAATGCAATGAATGATCAATGTAAAAGCGGTATGTGAAGATCCATCACCTGCCATAGTGGGACCTCAAGACATCAACTACACCTAGGCCATCAACACCTGACAAGGCCAAGGATATTTTTCCATGCCTTTTGCTCATCTAGGTATTTGAAGGGATTCAAAACTGACCATAGTCATTTGTAAGTGCTCACCCAAAGCACCAAGAGGCAAACAAATCATGATGCACGAGTTGTTTTGTACAATATCAGTATTGATAAATTAGCATCCCAATGTCATGGATTTGAGACTAAGTAACCAATTTATTGAGGTCTCAAGAGTGCTTATCTTCCCCAAAGACATCATGCTCATAGAATTTACTGAGGTCCCCAGTATCTCAACACCTTCATACCTATGCTACCGGCAAGGCCAAGTCAATAATTTGAAAACAAAAGAGTTAGCAGGGGTCACATGCAGCACACCAGCCATAGAATGCATCCCTCAAGCATGATTGAGATGAAGGAAGATGTAAAAATCTAAAAATGTTACAGAGAGCAGGATCTTAGAAACATGCACAAAGATCAATCATGCCAAAATCTACATGAGCAACTTAGATACACTCATACAAAAGAAACAAGCATTAGGCAAACCAACGAGGGTGAACTGGAACACCTTTAAAATTCTAGAGATCCACAACCAACAAGGGTGCCAGCTATTGATACCCATCCTCATCCAAGACCAAGGTCTCAACAAAAAATCATACGAGGGTGTAGGTAGAAAAACTCATAACCTCATCTAGCAATATTTAAAAGGAGGCTAAGATAAGATCACAATAGGTCTCAACAATAAGAGGTCTCAATATGCACATCTAAATCTATCATCAGAGAGGATGCAATATGTAAAGATGACACAAGAGAGGTGAAGTCTAGAAATAGAACAAAATTAGGAATGACTTGCCTCAAAGAGGTCTTGATAACACTAGCCAAATAAGATGCCTTAGGTAGATACCCAAAATCTAAAGGAGTGATGCCACAATGAGGGAACACAAAACCAAATGACCATCAACAAGAATAACTAAACTCGAAGCACAAGATTGCATCAAAGCAAGGACTGCAACAAAATTGGTCTAGAAGAAGCACATAAGGCCTCAAAATGTAACCTCATCCAACATCCATACATCAAGCCAAGGTGATCCATGAAGCCTCATTTGAGCCACAAGGAACACAAGGCCAAGCGATAGTGAGTGAGAATCGAACTGGGAGGGACATGTACAAAAGACTCAAAACACAATAGAAAGAAAGACATGCACACACAACTAGATGACATACAAATGCAAGAATGAATGTATGTTAGTATGCCAGCAACTGTCTTTGTCCACTTAGACCAAGGCTCACAAGGGGCACATGTCTAAAGGCCCATATCCTGAGGTACCTAGGCAAAATTAGGGCTCAGAGTGTAAATCTTGCACTTATTGTATCTAAGATAAGTGAGGATGCAAGGATACTGCATCTTGCACATTTCAAATATTGCCATCTAGATACATGTTATTTGGGTGGAGACTAAAGCAAAGACTTGGTCCCATTCATCCCAGACGAATCATTGAAGATCAATGATGGAAAGCTCTTTGAACAACATTCCATGTTTTGCCAATAGAACTTCCATCATTCACATGAAACATAACCATAGCTTGCCCAACCACCAATGAAGGCATAGTGGAGGAAAGTCCATCAAACGCAGTTGTGTCTATTCGCAAATAAGACCAATCAACATAGATGGTAAGTGTCAAAGGACTAGCTCTACATACAAAAACTCATAGGGGCCTTACTATAAGGGCAATCCAATGGTAGATATAAGATGTAAAACAGATATAATCCAATATCAACAATGATATCCAACTATAAGGACCATAGATAAGAAATGTCAAGGCCATAATAGCCTAGGAGGATGTCACACTTATCACAACACATTGAAGGATACTCTAATACCATCTATAACAACATTGCCCCAACATTGGCTTCCCAAGGAATTTCCTTAGATCCAATGGATTAAGGGCATAAGACTTGGGAACTATGTCTCCAAGCTAGCAAGGAAACCACTTTAATAACTTAGAAGGGAGCATGCAACACATCTGAATCTCTTATATTGAATATACACCTCTAGGAGAACCTCTACAACTCTGAACAAGCAAGTACACAAACAACCCTATAGACATCATTGGTAGAAGAATGATGATATATCTAAGGGGGTGCCTTACCCCTAGACCCCTTATGATTTGGTACAAGGTTTGGCATGGTGCCACATTTGGACTATTCAATCTAGGGTACCTACATAGTTTCAATCCCTGCACAATCAAGACCCATATAGTTCTATAAGTGTGAGGGTAAGATGATGAGGACAACAAGGGGGATGACAGGGTGGAGCCCTGTTGTTTCTTTGAACTGCTAAGCCAAAGTCAGTTTTCCAACACTTAAGTGCCATGTACAGAGCCTCAAGTGTTCCATGGTCCCCACACCATGTGGAGGAAGCAAGGGAACTTTTATTCTAAGACCTCTCTCATATATATAGTGCTGCAATTTTTTTTCACGAATGGCCATGCTTTCATTTTCATCATATTTTAATTGTTGTTTGATTCTATTTTGTATGTTTAATCAAGTTTTCTTTTTCCTAAGTTCTTGTGTGAGTTTTGTTCTGTGCACCTTGTTGCTGTGACCTGTTTTGTAGGTTGTAAGGTTGGCTAAGGTAATGATAATTTGGTTGGGCCTTCACAAGCTTTCTTAGGGTGAACTTTTGCAAAATTTGGTCTATTTACATTTTTCTGTAAATTATAACAGTTTCAGTTTTTGCCTTATGATTTGCCACTTGTTCCTAGATTCAGCTCTTGTACAATCTTGTTCAGTTTTCCCATTATTCTGCACAATGCATAATCCCTTCTAGTATTCTTCCATCATTTACACCTATTTGTATATCCTAACAGTAATATCCATTTTGTACTAGAGATCATTGCAAGATTTAATTCCGTATTTCGTAGTTTTTGCTTCCTCAGAATATGTTTTTTCATTATTTCTTTTTAATTAAAGTCCTACAGAAATGCACTAAGAATACAATAATTGATTCATGCTAGATGATAAGTGTACTGTCTTATACTTTTTTTGAACATGAAAAATATGATTTTATATAGCAAATGCTAATCTGATTTGTCAGAAATAAATATTTAGATATGTTTCAATGTTCTATATTGAAAGAATAACTATAATTTGTTAGTTTGGAAAGATAAGTGTACTGTGTTATATTGAATGTTCTATGTTCGGCTATGGATATTAACCATGGGTCATTACATTGAGGGCATTTTGATACAGAGTTTGGCATTGACTGCTAGATCCACCGAGTCTTGTTGTTCCAGACATGATAAAATTTCGGTTGCAGTTTTAATTTCATCAACCTCTCATCTTTAAATAATTTCAGGAGGAGCAATGCATCTATTTCCTTTCTTTTTAAAATCTTTATTAATAATGTCCTATACATTTCTCAAGAGAAGTGACAAAAAAAGTATTATTTAAAATAAAACTTTGTTGATGAAGAAGTCATCATATCTACATTTTTATGGAACGTAATCTTGGCATGACAACCCAAGCTAACGATTCATGCTTTTATTGAACAGGGGGTTAACAGCATTGTTGAAAATATTCAACTGTTTATTGATCTGTTAGACACAAAGCCAACCCACGCAATTATTGGTGATAATGGTGCTGGATTACATAGAGTTGCTGTTTTAGAGATCCTTTATATTCTTGTATTTTATTACCTGTATGTTGTGGAGGAAAGTCTGATTTCAAGCAACATTTTCAATAAATTTATTGAGCTCGTCCATGGATTTCCCCAAAACAGTATAATGCATTGTGTTATCTTTTGAATATTGCAGGTAAATAAGCTACTGGCTGATATCTGTAAAACAGTATAATGCATTGTGTTATCCAGTAATTTCTGTCCATTCACTCTGTAAAATTCTTGGTATATGTATGCTCGCTCATTTAGGTTTCATTTTTTTTTTCATATTGTTTTTTTAAACCTAAATTTGAATTGTTGGTCAATTTATGTAGATTTTCTACATGATCTAAGATAAATTCAAGATCTTTTAGATGGGCGGATCATCATTAATATTATAATATTGTAATGCTGACATACAAATAGAGTTGAATAACACTGCAATAGGTTTAGTTTGTGTAATGATAAGTATTTGATATGGTTGGATCAGGTAGCAATGAAAGAACTATTGTTTATGCTTATTTTGAAATGTTTATCTTTAATAATGAACTTTTCAAGGTCGTTTGGAATTTTAGATTTTACTTAAATCCAGAGAGTGGGTGAGTGAAAGACTCAGAGAACTCCCAAACCTGGGAAATATATTTTAGCATTATTCATAATGGTTAAGACAAATATTGTGATCCATGAACATCATGGAAAAAGGTTTCAGAAGGGTCATTTTGGATGGATGATTTGAAATGGAAGTTGGAAAAATTTTGACTGAAGAACAGATGCATTTGATAACCTTGGAAATAAGCTTTGAAGAGATAGATCATTGGTGTGACTCCGTCTCCAGACAGCAACGTCACTGTCATTTTATCAAAGAAAGGGAGAAGCTGAATGCTGCTGTTCACGGCCAACAACACTGGTGCTGGAAGCACCAAGCCAAGCCACAAGGCAATCAACAGGCTATTACCAGTTGCATTTTTGCGTGGAGCACCTTGCCAATGAACAATGAGTGTTTCAAAACCCTTTTTGCTAATGGTGTTCTTTCTGGTAGTAGCAGGATGCAGAAACTTCATTGGTGAAATTGGATATTGCCCAAGTCTTGTCACCAAGGATGAACTGCTACAAGTGACAAGCAGACCATAGAGCAGTCATGTAGAACAGGGGTTTACGGCATCACATATAGAATAAAAAGGGGTAATTGCAAGAAGACACCTTTTGGAGGCTAAAGGAACTAGAAGTGTGAGAGAGGTAGCAGGGCTGATGGTAGCCTGCTACCTTCCCCACGGTTCGGGGGCCGTGGGGGCACAAGGGGTTCTCCTCTCCTTGTGTCTTCGGAACCATACTGGCATGGCAGTTCCATGCATTAGTAAGAGGAGGCTACGACCTACCTCATTACCCCACTCGGTAGGGCCTTGCCTGGGAGGGTTGCGTAGTTCAACTCTGCGTTGGGGTGTTTTTACCGGGTGTGTCATGGGACGTGTTATGGGATTGATGCGTGCGCTCCTTGGAGCGCGACACCAACTACCAGCATGCGGTGATGAATCTGGAGGGTTTAGCTGGTAGTCCCTGTGGTGTCCATGTGAGGGGAGCGAGGGAGCACTATCTAGCATGTTAGCGTACCGCGGATATTGTTTGAGAAACACCGTACAGGAGACATGCTAACACTAATACATCATTTGTTGGCATGTGTTTCAGGATCGTTGATTGCTGAGGCGTATTCCTCTTGAGTTTTGTCCCGATTCAGAATCGTCATTGGAAACTCTTGGGGTGCCGAACAACGTGCTCAGGGACAACGTTGTTACAGGTGGTATCAGAGCTTCATAGTTTCAGCTATTTGGTAAACTCTCTCACTAAGTGGATTAGCCGGGTGGATCGAAAGACATGGCTGATGTTCAAACAAATCTAGAAATGGAGGCTGAAATAGAACTTGGTCAAGATGAGACTAAGTTTCAAATGTTATGGGATCGTGTCAAGGAGATTGATGAGGCCTTAGCCCATCCTGGTCTAGAAAATGGGGATGCAATCCATCGCATTCTTAAAGATGTTGACGTGCCACAAGAAAAGATGGATCTTCGCTCCAAGGACAGGGTGAAACTGACAGAGGCTAAGGTTTCGATCTTGGAAGGTCGCTTAGACCGCATGATCAACCTCTACAAGGATCTATTCGGATCCTTGGAAGAGGCTCAAACAAAAGCATCCTTGGTTGAAGACCTAGTTGATCGAATAAAAGTTCTGGAGGATGCCCTGGTGGGAGTAAATTAGGAACTATCTGATTTGAAAATGGAAAACACCATCCTGAAATCCTCCCTAGCAGGGCGTTTGGCTGATGAACCAGTAGCAACAGCCCGTATCAAAGCTAGAGAACCGAATTCTTATGATGGTGAGAGAAATGATGCGAAAATTGATGCCTTCCTCCATGATGTGGAGATGTACCTAAACACCGGGGGTGTTCCAGCAACCCAAAAGGTCTCCACCGCATCACAATTTCTCATAGGAAGTGCTAAGCTATGGTGGCTTAGTCTCCTCCGTGCCCAAGAAAAGGGCACCATGACAGAAAAGATTGAGACATGGGATAGCTTGAAGGCTGCATTGATTAAACAGTTCCGTCCTGAGAACTCTGAATGGGTCGCTAGAACAAAGCTAGAGACCCTAAAACATTCAGGGAAGCTTGAGGATTATATTAATAGCTTTCAAGATCTCATGTTGCTGATTCCCGATATGGGAGATCGAGATCGTTTCTTCAAATTCGTAAATGTACTACAACCATGGGCGCAGTTGGAATTGCGTCGAAGAGGCATTGACACACTCTTGGAGGCTATTGCAGCTGCAGGCACTTTTCTAGACTTCAAGGCAACGAAGCTAGATAAGGGCAAGCCTGGGAAGGGTAAGCATGGCACACCCTCCCACTCACAAAGAACAGATACAGGATCCATCAAAGGTGGAAATACCTTCAGATCAATTCAGCAAGGTAGTCGCCTGATGGGTGGTCCCCCAGGGAACCAAGGCTCCCAACAAAAACGCAAGGAGACAGGGAGCAGATGGCAACCTGGGGCCAAGAGGAAGCAGTTTATAGGAGGTACCTTTAG
>MNCI01023564.1:0-22740 GCA_015680685.1 Gnetum montanum | reverse complement strand
TTGGGAATTTTTTTTTTTTTTTTTTTTTGGAGCAAAATTTGGGGTTATATTACAAACAAGAAAGAAATATGTACAATCACAGACAAAAAAAAAACACATCGGGGGAGGAACCCCCATCAACATCTTAAACAAACCAAAATCAGGAGGCCTGCCCACCCCCACCAAACTTGGGGGACGTAACCCCCTGCAGAAACAGAAACAGACAAACAAACAGAAATGAAACAGGCCTCCTAGACCTTTCGCAGTAAGACCCCCTAGACGAGAAAATCCAAAACAACAACAAAAAGAACAAGAAAACAATGCACAGGCTAAAACAGTCCCCAAAACCCTCGTCATGGGGGTCGGCCTTGCCTCCCTCCATAAAGCTAGAATGAGACCCAAGTGTCTCCCAGGTTGTCTCCACCTCAGCGAGGCCAAGAAAAACACTGGAATGTCAACTTGCCTCCCAATTTTGAGGCACTTTAGTAGGGTAGAGTGGATGCCTTGGAGTTTCCAAACATTACCTATCTTAGTAAAAAAAACCCTTCAATGAGCTCTGCAGCAAGTTGCCACATAGCAGGCAGTGCAGACTTGGGACTTCAGCCATTAATCCTTAGAATCAGCCCATCAAAAAAGACATGAGTGCCCTGGAGGCCACGTAGAGATGGGACCACAACCTGCCTAGACAGTGGAACATCCAACACCCTTGTGAGTGCCTCTTCCATGAGGTCAATCGTGACCCCACAGAAGGTAGTAGAGTTTCCCTACCAATTGGTGAAAAACTCGTCATCTAGCAAGGTTGGATCCCCCATCAACCACAACAGAAAATCTGCCCAGCCTACCCTCCTAACCAGGTCCCACAAATCCACATTACTCTGGAAACGTTTGTAGGAAGGTTCAAAGGTAGGCGTCATTCCCATGGTGACAAGAGCCTCCTGCCACAATTTGACCCCTTCCACTGCAACTCGTGCTGGTGGTGGAAGTTGCACTTGTTAGAAAACTAGTGAGTTGCATGCTTGACACAAACACCAAAGAATGGTGGTGGCCTTTGAATCTTCAATTAAAATAATCAGGAGTGGGATTCTAGCACCACACCACATAGTAGTGCAAATAGGCATTCACAAGCAAAGTGTTGCCACATTTTCGTCGCTTGTTTGCATGTTGGACATGTGTCTTCCATTCTGAGCCCACATCAACATAACTCGACTCATACAGGTAGAGTTGCATGGTTAATTAACCATAGAAACGCTTTGTTTTTTTTAGGCAGGCATCCCTACCAGACTTGTTGCCATCAAGGAACCGCAGGGAACTTTTTAATGATGAACTTGAGTTGCACTGTAAGCCAACCAAGGTTAGTCATGCACTGCACATAGCAGCAGATCAAACACCAGAGAAGAGAATCATGAGGTGTCACAATCCATTGTTGATATTTATGATGCCTGATCCAAATCCATGGCACCTCATCCATACCAGACCTAGACATTCGATGAACCAGTTGTTGTTGTCCCATTGTGACCAGGTCACGAAATTTCAAAATCCCTAACCGACCTGCATCCTGAGGCCACCCGATCGTGTCCCATCCCACCAGATGAATATGTTTCCCCCCTTTTCCCCCAACCAAATGAAATTTTGAATCAATTGGTCCTCCTTGTCACCAACGTCTAGGGGTGGGGAGGCAATGGAAGTTGTAAATCAAGCAATAGGCAATATAATTGAAGTGGCCACCAAGATCCGATTTTTCCTTGTCAAATATTGGGTAGTCCAATGTTCAACTTGCTGTTGTATCCATTTTAGGAGTTGGACCCAGGCTCTTCTGCAATTCCAATCGAACATGGGAAAGCCAAAGTACCGATCGCTATCAGTTTCGAGCAGAACTCCCAGAATTTGCATAATACCTTCTTTTACCTTGACATCGGTGTTTGTTATGTAAAGCACAAATTTGACATGATTCTCCTCCAAACCAACCTCCCTCGCCATTCGCAATAAAGCCTGGTCCATAGCTCTTGCCTGCGGCACCAACGCACAGGTAAAAAGAGTGGTTTTGTCTACATAGTGTTCTGCCATGTAGTCAACCCCATTAACATGCAATCCCTCCACCCCTTTGGCATGGCAATAATCCTACATTGTGTCCATCACAATAATGAATAGATATGGTGATAATGGGTCTCCCTGCTAGAGCCCCCATCCACATGAAGAGAAACCCTTGAGCATCCCTTCAAGATCAATTGAATAGGTTGCTGAAGATTAGATAGTGAAGGCATAAGTCAATGAATTCACAGCTAAAGCCTCTCCCCACCATGATATCCCACAATGCATCCCAACTAACAATATCTTAGGCTTTCGCTATGTTAAGCTTGAAGCATAGGCTAGGAAACTACTCAACCCTTAATGAGTGGAGAATCTCCTGTAATAAAATAACCTGATCTTGGAGGAGCCTATCCCTCACAAAACCCGCTTGATTGTGATGGACCAGACAAGGCATCAAAGGACCCAACTTCCTAACTAGCAATTTAGTAAATAATCTGAGGAGGGTATTACAAACCCTAATCGACCTGTAGTGTGAGGGCTCAAACGGGCACTCGAGCTTAGTGATAAGAACAATTCGTGAGCAATTTATTTCTCAACGGATTTGCCTCCAATGGAGCATGCTATTGAAAGCATCAAGGATATTCTGCCCCAGGACATCTACAAATTCCTGAAAAAATTCAATGGGCCACCTGTTTGGCCCAATTGCCCTACCCATCTTCAAGTCCCCCATTGCAGTTTCCAGTTCCTCCTAGGTAAACAGGTCTAGAAAATGTTGGTTATCCTCCTCCATGAGAGTCTTTTGAACTTGGATTGAAAGAGGGACCCTCTCCTGCTTGCGCCATATGTTCCCCTAATACGATTGAAATTCATGGGCAATATTTGTAGTTTGTTCCAGCACTTGCCCTTGCTTGACCAAACTTTGTACCATTTTTGCTAGGTTGTTAGCCTACGCGGTGGCAAAGAAAACCCTTGTCGGTCTATCACCATCCTTCATCCACTGGTTACGTGATCATTGTCGCCAATATTCCAATTCTTCCTGATCCAGCTATTATAGTTCAAGGAGGAGGGCATGTTCTTCCTATGCTAACGATTCCCCATCCTCTTGTGTCTCTTGAATTTGAAAAAGCTATTGCTGCATCATCCCTCGATGGAATCTAAATGAATATTTCTCCTCCTGTCAATAGGAACTAATCTCTTTTTTCAAGAGGTTTAGGCCTTTGAGGAACTTGGGTGGATCCCTAGCCACAAAATACTATTCCTAGATAGCAGTCACTAGAGGACATAGCCACGGCTTCATAAGCCATGTCCTTGCGAAACAGAAACAAGATACCTTGGGATGTGACTCTCTTCCAATTATACAAAGCAAAGAATGGTGATCAAAAGCCCACCATTCAGTTCTAGCAACCTACACCTTCTTCAACATGAAGGGGGATCCAACCCACACCCAATCAATCTGGGACATCACTCTAGCACTACCCTTTCGTCTATTGCTCCAAGTAAAATGATAGTTAGCAATTTCCACATCCATCAGGTCATGTTGGTGCAAGAACCGCAAACAGTTCTCTGCACTGGCCTACATGGCGGCGGCATCGTCCCCCACCCCACACCCCCCCACTGCGTCTTCTCCCAAGCATGTAGCCATTGATTGAAGTCCCCCACCATGATCCATTGCTGCGTGTTCAGGATGAAGCCAACATTCTTGTCCAACTCAAGTCGTTTCTCCCACTCCTGCTTCCCATAGAAGTTAGTGAGCTAGATTCTGAGAGAAGGTAAGTAGATAGTGATGCTCCAGATTGAGGCATCCACCAGATGGAAGGGTATCCTAGACAACAGCGCTAGCCCACCTGCCCTCCGTTGACAGGCAACTTGGTGAACCTGCCAACCCTCCCAATTTAGAAACCCAAATTCTTGGTGTTGCAGCTTTGTCTCTTGTAGGCATACCACATTGCATTTATCCCTATTCACAATTTCTTTTAGGACATGTCTCTTATAAGGGGTTCCCTGCCCCCCTGTGATTCCATGTCATAGTCTTCATTGTCTACCATTGGTTCCCTTACGGTAGACCTCTTTCAAGGTCGTTTGAATGCCTAAGTCCATTTCTAGTTGGGTTTTGCGATTCCTCACCAGCACAATAGATGGTTGTCCAACCTTTGCATGATTCATGGATACTTGAAACCCCTCTTCCCTACCAGTGTTTGGTATGGTCACATCACTCAACCTAGGTTTAGTGGATCCTCTAACCATAGTAACCCAGCACCCCAAGGGAGGCAACTCTTTCCCTAGCACTACGAGTTCAGGAGGGGTGGCAAACCCCTTTTTAGGCCTTGACCCACCAGCCACCTTTGCTGGTTCGGCCTTTGTGTCCAAACCATCAATGGCCGATGCTATTGTGATCGATTTTGTATCCGCTTCCTGTCAAGGTAGCCCCACAAGGCCAAAGGCTTTTTCAACAAGCCTGGCACGGTGCGCCGCTACACCCCAACGATATCAAGACCCCAAGTAGCAATGACCCATTTGCGGACTAGCTCCAACTTGGGCCAAACCCCTTGCGACATGAAACACCCAATCAAGCTATGCTTAACTGTGCGAAGACCATCTAACGGCATGCGGGAAACCTCCACACGCAACAAGCCGTCAACCTGTGCCAAGGTCTCGAAGAAACCCTTCGGCATGTCATCTCCACACAAGCCTTGGCTAGGTCTGCCGCCCATCTACCCCAGCCCACCTTCCTCACTACTACCATCTACCGAGCCACCCTCGCCACCCACACTCACTAGATTAGCCATGCCCACGGACCCTCCCGCTTCCTGCCTCCCATTTTCTGACTCCTAGTTGGTGATATTTTGAGTTGATTTAGAAAAAAAGAAGTAATAGAATTTATTTTGTTTTTCATAAGTCACAATTTTTTGCTCAATGCTATGAATTATTCACACAAGCTTCTAAAAGATATTTGATTTTAAACTTCACAAGCTTCTAATATTCTATTGATATTTGGACCTGAGAGTAATAAAGTTGAGAGTGTTTGCATATGCATGCTAATGATGAGAGTTATTTGGACAAGGTGTAATGTTTCATTTAGATATTATGTGTTGTTACAAACCAGTAGGAAATTACAAAAATAATGTTAAAATATGATACTATAATATTTTGGGTTAAATGACATGTTGAGCATATGTTGGTAGTGGAGAGATGAAGGAATTTGTACAGATAATGTTGTATTTGTTGTATTTCCGTCTACTTAATTCTGTCTTCTACTTTTATTTTATATTATCTATAAGTTGCTATCAAAAACTCTCTCAAAGTTTTTATTTTAGATATTGTTAATATTTCTTACAACTTATCTCCAAACTATTGACCCTTTTTCAGTTGTCTTTTTATGCTATTAATAAAATTATTTTACCAACTTTTTAATCCTTTTCTTTCTATGTATCAGCCCACCACTTTCTACATTAATAAAATTAAATTTAAGTTAATTTTTTACTTTTTTTTATTTCCTGCCGTTTTTGTTTTTGTGTCAGCGTACCAATTTCTTCATTATATTTTTGTCTGATATTTTGTGGATATGTTGCTGATATTCCTGTGTCACAATCAATATGCTGCTGCATGCAAGTTCTTGGTAGCGTAACTACATTTTCTATTTGATAAAATGTCCAAATTGTGCTCTAATATGAGCATCATGTTTTTATAAAGTTAGCATTTAATTTAAAATTAATCATAACACTGAATTAATGCTTGGCACGTTGTGTACGGTTATTTTGTATAAGATTGATAAGGTGGATGGCATTTGAATTTCCTGAAATATACTAAGCGTTTTAAGTGTCTTACGCTGCAGACTATTCTGTCGAGACCAGGAACAAAGGCTTTTTCTTTTCTATTAAACAATTGCCTGTTTTTATCATTTCTGGCTCAAGAGGGAAAACACTGCTCAACTACTTGTCAAGGCAAAAGGCCCAGGTAAAAGAAATTACTACGTTGGACTTCCGTTTGACTTTTCATTCACATTATATAGTAGTGTTAACTTGAAATGTTGTTAATGATGCAAGGGACGAACACCCTTTATTTGATTACTTCCACCAAGTAAGATCAGGATTCCTTCTTGTATCTCTGAAGCTTCTGATCAAGGGTTTCAAAGAGGCATGATATTTTTCAGAATAAATAATCTCTGTTGAAATTCTAATCACATTTCATTCCATGAACTTTCAGGACATTATAACAATATGCTAGTGTATCCATATACGTTCAGGACATGTTATAACAATATGCTAGTGTATTTAGGATTCAATGTGAAATAACATTGGCTGTGCTAAATTCTTTCTTTAAAAACATGTGAGAGTAAAATCAGAATTTATATTCCCCTTGACCGTGAACTTGGTTCAAGTTGTATACTCGCTGTACTCGCTGTTATATGCAAATCATGCCCGACAAACTTTTTACATTCATGATTAGCTTCCAGTTAAAAGAAATTACTGCGTTGGACTTCAATTTGACTTTCTGTTGACACAATATAATGCTGTTAACTTGAAATGCTGATAATGATGCAAGGGATGAACATCCTTAGACTACTTCCACCGAGTAAGATCATGATTCCTTTTCGTAGCTCTGAAACTTCTGATTAAGGGTTTCAAACAGGCATGCCATTTTAAAGAATAAATACTCTACTGGAATTCTACTCACATTTCATAGCGGCTAATACCATAGGACATGTTATAACAATATGCTGGTGTATTTAAGATTCAATGTGAAATAACTTAGGCTGTGCTAAATTCTTTCTTTAAAAAATGTGACAGTAAGATCAGAATTTTTGTTCTTCTTAACAATGTATCCTCACTGTGATATGTAAGATCAAAATTTTTGTTAATCTTAACCGTGTACTTGGTTCAAGTTGTATAGTTGCTGTGATATGCAAAATCATGTCCAACAAACTGTCTGACATACTCATTCGCCATTTGGTGGATTTGAAAGTAAGATTTCAACCATGAGATTGAGAGGCAAATTTATTTTTCCATTTATATTAAAATATACTAGTTATTATGTTTGCCCCACCAGATGTTGACACACAAATTTTATGTTTGTTGTTTCCTCAATTTTTATAATGCGAGAAAACAAACATGAATTATTTTCATGCATAAAACACCACCAAAAGAATGTAGAACAAAGCAAAACAAAAAAAGTAACACATCATCTTACCTTCATGTTTCAATTGCTCATCTTTAAAACTTATTATGTGTTTATTGAGCAAATTTTCTTCTCTTTTCAACAAAAAAGTAACACATCATCGTACTTTCATGTTTCAATTGCTCGTCATCTTTAAAACTTATTCATGTGTTTATTGAGCAAATTTTCTTCTATTTTCAACAAAAAAGTAACACATCATGTTGCACTGTTCGTATCACATCATGTTTATTGTGCAATTTTTCTTTCTTCAACTTTCAGCTATTCTGGCCAAATATACGCTCTTTCGAAGATCTTAAAGTGACATGGGAAATGCTGACCAGAATGTCAAGGTAAAGGTTTTGGGCATTGCTTTATTCGGCCCGCTGTTTGATACCGCATATATTCTCACACAAAGGTGTTCTTTTACGTGCATCTGAGAAATTCTTGACAATTTTATTGAATTACACAATCTGGAACAAACGTACAACCTGTAGGAACTCGGGCAAAAATGAAGAATGGATTCTATATACGAGCCCAGATGGGCCTTTCAAGAATCTGCATGCAGACCAAGAAGGTGAACTTTGTGGACCAAAGCCTGTTATCCCTCCGTCAGTTAAACACTTTCTGCAGCATCCAGCAAGGGATGTGCTTCAAATCAGTCAGTTCACTGTTTGATAGCAAGCATGACGTGTAGTGGCATAGAAAGATTTCCTAGATTGCTTGCAATCAAGCAGTATGTCTTGTATACCTGTTCAACTTTTATTAGTGCATAACAATCAATTATAAGATGATTGTTCAGCTACAAGGAATATTTGTACTGGAGCAATGTGAATTCATTAGAACAACTGTTCGGAAAATAAAATAATCAGTGAATGTTCATCGGTATGTTTTGTTTATCATTCATGATTTTATTCTTTGTTGAAAAATATGAAACTATTCCTAAATAATAGCCTTTTAAACATAGTTGAGTTTGCGCTCATATTAATGCCATTCCCATTGTTCTGTTGACTAGTGTATGAGCTCTTCTTGATTACTGTCATTTTACAGTTTACATGTAATGCTATTTTCTGCGCGTCAACAGTGAGTTATCCCCTTCAAACTCAAAAGTTACCTTAATATGCATTCTTAGTTTTTGACAGCATCAACATGAAATAGCGCAAACGCAATTAGAATTGCATCAACCAAAGAAAATAACTGTCATCCGTCTTGTTTGCGACTGTTTTTTAACATATATATAAATGAATAATAAATAATAAATGATGAACAAAGTTACAGAGAGAGCAACAACACTTCAGGAATAAGCTTAAATGATAGATCTGTGTCCAGCTTTATTTTTGGAACAGTACTTGGGGATTTTATGCACACAAATACGTTCTTGGCTGCTACCCTTGCAACGAGGGGTAGGAAAATAATAATAAATTCCCCATGTTTCCTCCCTACATGATTTTTCCATCGGCGTGTGTAATAAAGTAGTTTTTACATCTCTGTGAATCATGTGGAAAAAATCAACACAGCAAAAGAATGTCACCATAAAGTCAGACGAAGGGCATTCATGTCACTTAGGTCTGGATTATATCTACAAGAAAATACCCTATTGTCTCTCTTCCTTTTACTTTTAAGGTGTGCCCATCATAAAAGAGAAGTCATGCCTTGAATCAGCATTTGAGTTGAATAAGTAATCTGGGACCGCATATTTGGATGTGGCTCCTCTTGCCCTAGTGTCTCGATCTGCTGACATGTGGAGCTTGAAGATGATTCTGACGTTGATACTGATTGTTGCTGCAGAAACCAACATTAAAGTAAATCTATGCTTGCATCACAAAAGACCAAAACTTTTGCAGGTCAAATTAAAAGTGTCATAATGTGAAGGCATAAAAATTTCTTGTAGTACACTAATAAATATAACGAGACTTACCCATGAATCTAGCAAATTGTCATAACCTGGCTCTATTGCATAACCAGAAGTTGACCAGTGCTGAGGTAACCCGTCCATGGCAATGGCAACAAACGGTGTGCCATTATCATTTTCTTGATGCAAAAATGATTTATTTAAAGGGAAATGAGGCTGGTTTGCAATGCTGTGAAGTTCAGTATAGGAATTATTGCAATTCAGAAATGACAAGTTGCTAGTATCATCTATGGGGGCTTCTCTGCAATTATACATGAACTTAGGTGCAGGAAGAGTTGCAGTGCCAAAGTACTCCATTTCTCTGTGAACCATATCATAGGACTATCCATTACTCCATACAAAATTATCAGAAATGCCACAAGTTTCTACATAACCTAATAGCTTGAAAACACAGAATTGTCACAAAATGTGGTGCATGTAGAAAAACATACCTCTGACTAAGTCTCATGGAACCATCATCATGAGGCATCATGAATTCTCCACTGGAAGGCATTGATGGAACAGATGCCAGCTGTTTGAAGCACTCAATTGAAGGCATAGGCAGGTTATCATGGTAGTACTGGAAACATGGATAGTTTAATTATATCTATATTTAAAATAAAAAATGAAAAACATAGATCCACTAGCCACTTTGAAAGAATTTTGCTGCAACAAGATGAATTTGATACCTTTCCAGTTGCTTCAACAGGCACCAATGTTTCACTATGTTTTAGTACCTCCTGTAGGTATGGTTAGATCAAAATCATATAAGCAGCTAGTATTGGAAAATGATATATTAAAGAATTCAAAGCATGGAAAAAACATATAATAATCGTATAGGCTGGTTTAGTGACCATCAATCATGGAAAAGAAAAACTAACATAGTTTTGATAACCATCGTTGAAACATGATATATTATTTTGTGACCATGGGAACACATACAAGTCTTGTCTGGTAGCTACAAATGATTGCAAAGAAAATGAGCAACTAATCCTCACATCCAATTTGTATACCTTACGCATTCGCACTTGTGTTAAAGCCTCCATAATTCTTTCTTCAGCATCTCTTGTTTGCTCTAGAGTTAAGTTATTAACCTGGTGTCTTTCATCCCAAAAGTGCCTGAGAAGATCAATAATCATACGAAGATCAAATTTTAACTATTATTCAAATCTAGGTATTGATTAATTCAATGCTGTATTTAAAAGACAGTTTATGATCAGACAATAATTTGCCCAAAACAAGGAAAACAAATTAACTAAATGACAGTCACTCTTGCTTGTACATAGCCACTCTTCAATCGTTAGGAATAATGCACTACTTGGAGTAGCTATATCTAAACATATATTATTTATGAAATTTTATGTTTCTTGCAACACAAAAAATTACCAATTTCAAATCTTTGCTAGAGTCATCTTCAATTCCAAGGAATGAAATAGATGGAAGCAGTTATATGGAAGTCGCATCCTTGCAAATTTCCTATTTTGCACATTAAAGATCTCTACAAATGGAAACTATAGTTCTAGAGAGTTTATAGGTCTCTTTTTTATTGGCAGCACATTTAGTTTTAATGGTCTAAGATTTCACCCCAAGACCTGGTGTTATTTATTTTGACGTGTAAATGTTCACTGCTAACCTATGGGCTTATGCTCTCAAAGATCATTTTGACTTTAGCTTTTCGGTCCAGAAGGCCTTTATGACCAATTTCACAACTCCAAAAAGATAGAAGTTTATGAAAATGCATGAACACGGGCACACCTTGTTTTCTCTTGCAAACTCAAAACTTGAGTTTGGATCTTTGCCAGTTCAGCTTTGAGTTCCTAAGAAAAACATCTTGTTATATCAGGTTATTGCACATAATAATATCAAGCATTAAGAATGAGATCAAGAAAGAAATAAAGTAATTACCTCCAATTTTTGTGGGCTACATGTTCCAAATCATAAACGCAAAAATAATTAGTAATAAACTTAAAGATTCTGGGAAATAAATAAAATGATTAATTCTAAAAGCTAAATCATTACCTTGCATCTAAAAACTCTTCAAAATCGACATCATGATTGGTTTTCTTGAAAGTCTTCTTCAGTGCCTACATTAAATGAACATATTAAAGGAGACTTGTATCTGAGAGGAAAACTCTTGGAGTGCACAAAAAAAAGTAGATGGCATAAAAAATAAACATTGTATTGAATGTAAATTGAACAATGAAATTGACTTACTTCAAGACTTTCAAGTTTCCTGTTGCAGATACAATACCATTGATTAGTCAGTAAACAGAGAGAACAAAGCTAGAACATTTAAATCTAATTAAAATCTTTGATTCAAAAGACTAGAAGTCTTAATATTCACCTTTTACGTCTTTCTTGTGGAGTCAGCTTACAAAATTTCTCCATTACTTCTTCCATTGTGCTAGATCAACATGCAAGAGAACACAGCTTCAACATTAATGCAGATATGAACATGCGACTTTCAATTAGCATTTCAAACAAATTTGATTTTAAGGTATGTCCAGATAGAATAGATAAAACAAAATTAGGATCCTAATTAAAGAAGCAAACCAATATCAAGGACTCTAAATCTCCCATTCAACAAAATTGTTCAAAATACAACTTCATAATTTATATGTTCCAACAAGTATAAAAACAAATGCTCTGTGGTAATGTTTCTTTAAAATTCCATAGGAAAACGGTTCTGCAATTGATTTTACAAACCTAAAATGCAGCAGAAGATTACCAAATTTTGTTTCCTATATACAATATCTACCACTATTTTCTTTCCTAGTAAAAATCTGTTTGCCATTTATACTCCCTTCAATACAATGCAGACTTCTAAATTTAGTCTATGTGGCAAGCAATTGAATCCATAAATATATAATGACCTTATGATTTATACTAAAGCTCTCCATGCGTGATCAATTGTCTATTAACTTTATAATGCTTCCTGTCCTGTAATCAGCTCTTTACATGCACTTCACTATCATCTTTACCAGGGCCTTACTACATCCATCTTACAAAAGTGCACATGTTTTTTAGAAAGTAAATCTATTTTTGGGGATATTTTAATTTAGTCTAGCAAATACTAAGGAAAAGTACACGAATAAACGCAAAATGTATCAAACCTAACCAAAATTCTTAGTTTATATGTTTATTTAAACTAGAGGTCACACATCAAAAATTTAGACTGTAGTAATGTTATTTTTGATTGCAGTAATGTTCATAACATCACAATTTACTGTTACGACGTATCAACATCCCATAACACTACATTCATTCCAAAGTTGTGAATGCATGATACTTCAAACTGTTCAAATCAAGAAGTTCCTTATCACTCTGGTAGTTATGTGTCATTGCTTGAATCATATTTCATCTTACATAAGAAATTCCAGACCATTTTCCCCATAAGCAAAGAAACGTGTAACTGAAAAATGATCAATTAACAATGCAGAGAGATCAGTGAGACAAAACCACGTATAAACATATATTTCATTGAATCCTTCAGTTAAAAATGTCAATAATGTTTCTCTTCAGATACCTCACCAAATGTGTTATGGAAACTTATTAAAGTGCCAAAAAAAAAGGAAAAATAAATTTCATCCCACAAAATCGAACTCAAAGCTTCAGAACTCTAGAAATCAGACAGGGATACCGACCCCAATAGTTAGGGAAAGACGTATATCTATGTTGAACTATAGTGTCGTATAGCTTGCCAGGGGCCAAAGGAAAACAGCACACATGAAAGCACTTGCAAAGTTGCTTACAGAGCAAGCAAAGATAAAGGGCAAAACCGCCAAAAAAGATGACAACACTGAATATCCTAAAAATAAACCAGAGTAAAATAAGGCACCTCATACAAGGTTCAAGTTGACTCCCTGATCAGGGAGCTTCTTCCATTGGCGCACAAATTGGCATATACATACCTTTTCTGGCCGATAAATAACGCAGGCTTTCCAGAGGGCGAGAACATGAGGAGAACAATATCAATATCGCACAGCACGGCCAACTCCTTGGCCTTCTTCATGATCCCATTCCTCCTCTTGGAATATGTGATCTGCCTGCTATTGTTCTGCTCCAGTTTCCTGATCTCCAGCTTCATACGCCCCATTCCTACTGAACCCCCAACAAACCCAACTCCACCCACAAAACTTTATGCAATGCGACGCGCACCCCACAAAAACTCAAGCAGCTCTTTCGTCCTGAAAACCATAACCCGAAACAAAAAACACATTCAAGGTGCTGCTGCAGGTTTCCCTGCTGAATTATAGGTCAAAAAATATCCAATACCCCAACTTCCTAGAAAATGTCCAAAAGCTGAAACACGGAGTCAAATTTTATTATGTCTATGAAAACAGAGGCTGACATGCCCTGCTGCTGAGAGAGCTACCAGAGCTGCTACAATCTGAGCATAGAGGCATGCCGCTTAACTCAGTATAACAAGAAACAAGAATAATGCTGAAATGTATAAACTATGTAGTTATGGTGCAATGGTCCAACCCAAAAACAAACTGAAATCGAGAAATCAATGGTAAACTGTGCAATGAAAGCGATGAGAGATAGAGCATAAATCATGCAACAGCTTCCTCAGAAATCTCTTCCTTCCAACATTCAACAACGACAACAACCACAAAATCCCTGCCGGTGCCGAGTATTTCTAACCAAAAACCAGCACAACTTATCCTCCTCGTAATCCTTATTCTCCGTGTCTGCTGTCCCGGCTTCAGTTGGATTCCCTTAGATTTCCGGTCAAGATTCAAGCATGGTTTCCTGACACCATCAATGTATCAGCTACCCATATCCTGCAAAGATCTCTTCCTCCCTGGCATGCAGGATTTTCTACGTGGACAGGGAGACCCAAGATGCCCCTCAATATTTTGTATGTCTGTGTGTGAGTGTGAATTTATGATTTTTGAATTATTAATTGATTGAATTCGGCATAGCTGAGACCATGTCACAATAATTTGTTTGTAATAATATATGCTGGGGGGGTGGGGAAATTATGATGATGGACTGCATCAGGATTTTGGAAGTTGAGAAGACGCTGCTGCTTCGTTTCGACGGCTTTTTTGCCGCTGGTGACTCGGCTGAAAATTCGAAACTCTTCTGCAATTTGTTGGTGCCGTTCAAAATGCCTTTCAGCAAGGATATTTGCGGGCAACCATGTGCTGATCATGATAGATGTTCTTATCGTATATCTGCCTTTGTTTTGACTGGTGTGGAATTTTTTTTCTTTTTTTTGGCTATTGTTGTTGCTTAATATTTCTACCTCAAACGTTTACTAAAGAGAAATCATGACACTTTGTAAATAGCATGGCATAATATTCTTCACGTTGGCTCATGTAATGCCCTGTTCAGAATAGGATGATCTAACAGGGAAGTTGCTGGAATTGCACCGTCAATTTGCATGCACAGAAGATATGATTGACATGAGGGACCTTGTTGGAATTGTACCCTTAATTTGCATGGACAAACAAGGTCCACACTAATTCTGACTTGTTGCATTTGACATTTATCATTGAATTCAAAAAGAGGCTGGCTCTCCAACATTATCGGTGTAGTTTTCTTTTTATTACTTGGTGTGATTTAACATTTAACGTTTATTGGGTTAAAGCCTTGATATAGAAACTTTAGAAGTTCAATTTTATTAGTTAATGTTAAGTTATATATAAAAAAATTATACTAAAAATAATTCAAACTTTTCTATTCAAGGTAGAAAAGTTCATGCCCATACTAAGTATGGCCTTCAATTATCATTATTATTAAAGGTGCTTATTCCTAGGATTACTTTTAAAATGAATAATAATTTTTAAAAAATTCAAACTACAACATAGAAAAGATATTCTAAAGAAAAACCTAATAATTTTGGGTATCCTAATTCTAAGATTCCATGTTCACATATTGCAATATCTAGTTTAAGGCAAAGTATCACCATTATCCTCATTAGTAAAGGGTGCTCCTTCTAAGATTTCATGTCCACATATTGCATGAGCTAATATTGTATTCTTTTTCATTCTTAGTGTCATCCTACCATTGCTAAATATTTTCACATCAAAATTCTCGAATAGGAAAGCCATGATATCCATTTGTAAATAGCATGGCATAATATGTATATTAGGTCATTTAATATGGTGCTCATTCAATATGTCTAGCAAAGAGGGAACTTGTTGCAATTGTATTGTCAATTTACACACACAATAGACTTTACACTAATTTATACTCACTGCATTTTACATTTATCATTAGCTTAAAAATGCAATGCTTGTTCCTCATCATTATCATAGTAAATAATTTGTGGTCAACTTTGTTAATTGTCTTCGACATGTCACATGTATCATTAGCTTAAATGTGCTAGGCATGTTCTTCATTATATGTTCATCATCATCATTATTATTAAGGATTCTCATCCTATGATTCCATGTCCACATGTTGTAATTTATTGTTGTTACTAAATATTTTTTTAATCAAAATTATCAACAAAGAAAGTCATTATATAAGGATCATCGCCCATAGGTTCAATGCTCATCCCTGTAAGGTAGGGTCCTAAGAGGGTGGTAGACGAGTGAAAATCTAACCTCTTTTGAGTGGCTTGAACTCAGGTCTCGTGACTTAAGAAACAAACACCTTACCATCACTTAAGTGATGATCCCACAAAAAGTCATGATATCCATTTGGAAATAGCATAGCATAATAGTCATATCATGTTATTTTATGCATTACTAAGACTATATGACCCACCAAGGCGAAAGTTGTTGGAATTATAAATGAAATTCATAAAAATTCATACTTGATATGATTTATATTTATCATTGGCTTAAAGATACAAGGCTTGCTCTTTGTTATTATCATTGTAGCCTTGTCCAAATAATCTGTCAATGGCTACCTAAGTTATCTTTGGCATTTCACATTTATCATTAGCTTAAATATACTAGACATGTTCTTTATCATCATCATTATTAAAGTTTGTAGAGGCTTTAGGTATGAGAATATATTTGATTAAGACTAGGCTTTTGAACTTTGGAGTGAATCATTAGACCTTCCAATAGTATAGTCATTTGTTTGGTTATATGATTAATTTGTTGCTATCTTTGTGGAAAGATATATGTGATAAGATTACTAAAAGGCTTACTAAATGAAAAGTAAAATTATTACTTAAGGCAATCATTTCTAACAAACTAAATCAATTCTTAAAACATTTCTTGTTGTAACAAATATTCCAACTTCTACCCACTATCCAAAGCCATGGTTAGGAATGTAGGGGTCCAACATGTTTTTTAATGACCTTCTTTTCTTCATTACCAACACAATGTAGGATTGTTCTCATTTTTTGTTACAATTTTTCAATCAATTTTCTTTGGCCTCTTAATCGTCTTTTGACTTATCACCATCATTATTGATCCCTGTAGAATCCACTACCCCACTAATGGCAACTAATGAATGGGCCTACAATAGATTGTCCATCTTGAATTTCAACTCATCCTCAAGTTGATGTAGCTTTTTGTGCATCACTATATGTCTGCATTTGCATAACATAAATTTGATCAAAGAGGATAAAACTTACCTATTATTATTGGTGGATGCCTATGCCCATGCTTTTGCTGCTTCAAACAAGTTTGGTGAACATGACTTTATGACAAATTTTAACTAAAACTCAATATAACCATGACTCTTTTGATTACAAATGGTTCCACTTGTACTACTATCTCTTGTGTCTTCATAGTCTTTTGAACATTAGTCTTCAAATTTTCATATTTGAAAAATACTAAACTACCATCAAACTCTAATATATATCGTATCTTCAAATGCTTCGAAATTTGTCATAAATAGGATTCCCCAAACAACTTAGTCATAACCAAGCCTTTTAAAGGGGAATCAAGACAAAGAGTAGCAAAGCTCCATTTCTTTGCCTAACTTTGTATAGTTTTTTTTTTCTAAACTGATATAAGTAAGATCAATTGAGTCAATTTGATTAAGGGTATTGATTAAATAATATGAAAAAAAGCTAAAATACTTATTCTATTATCATCATTAATCCATCTAATAAACAATTATACTAGTCAAGAGCATGCCAAAATAATGATTTTTCAAACAAATAGAGAGCATGCAATGTAATATGAAACTTACACATTGTAGTAAACTTCTTTATATGTAATTTAGGATTATTTTCCTTTGTAAATTGTTCAAAATCTAAAAGACCTTTAGGATTAATGGCCTAAGGAATGACATAAGGATGTATTGATTCTTTGGTTATAAAACATCATTTATCAATTTTTGGCTTCTGATCTTTTACTATGAGTTTTTATGACAAAGATCGATATTTGTGGGTATTACTATAAGTTATCTTTATTATACAAAGCTCTAATACCCATCTTTTTGTATGTTTATAGCAAAATTAAAATTAATGAAAATGTAGTTAATTGATATTCATAGTAGACAATATTATAATTATCACCATACATTGTGTTCATCAAGATAGTGGTACAATATTAACACAATGACAAATTAATACTTAATTTAGTTATGAAGAATGTTGTTTCATTAATGGTTGTGATAATTGTCCAAGCCATGTAAACTAGAAAAAATAAAAAATAAAAAATGTAAGGACATTGATCATGTCATGAAGTAGTGCTATTTCATTAAGGGTTGTGATAGTTGTCCAAGTCATGTAAATTAGCAAAAATCAGAAACAAAAATGTAAGCTCTAATACCCATCCTTTGGTATGTTTATAGCAAACTTAAAATTGATGAAAATATTGTTAATTGATATTCATAGCAGATAGTCGTATCACTATTACCATATAATGTGTTCATAATGATAGTGGTATAATATTAACAAAGTGAAAAATAAATACTTAGTTTAGTTATGAAGTAGTGTTGTTTCATTAAGGGTTGTGATAGTTGTCCAAGCCATGTAAATTGACAAAAATCATAAACAAGAAATGTAAGCTCTAATACCAACCATTTGGTATTGATGAGTGATGGAGTAATCCAACACCCAACCATACAAGTCACAAGTATTCATGCATGACTAGATTGTAATTCATGGATAAGGAAATGTGATTGTGCTAGCAATTGGTTTAAGTTTGAGACCGTTGTCTTCCCATCTGGAGCTAGTGAAGTCTATGTGTATGGTTTAGCTCACTGTGAGGTATATGATATTTGATGTTGTTGGGCCATTTTAACTCTTAGTAAACATAATGAGATGAAAATAGTTTCTAATTCTAAGTCTAAGTAATTGCAAGAAAGTAAATCTAACTTAGCCTAATGTGATGGATATCTAGTCCTAGTCTACCATACATGCCTTGGACTCATGTAGTCATCACTAGGATTACTAAGTGGTATTACTATTGAGCAAATCAAGCAATGCCACTACCGAGTTACCAAATAACTACACTTAGCACTCAAAACTAGTCGTATCCATACCACTTACTTTCAACATGTAAAATAAAGTGCTAGTAAAGTAAATGATTAAATAGAAAAACAAGAATAGTTATTCTAAGTAAATAGAAAGAAAACTAAGTGGATGCTACAATGATGATAAGAAATCTTGATCTTTATTGTTGGTCATGAATTGTATCTAAGTACAATTCACTCAAATAAAGACACTGTACAATCGCTCAACACCACATCACAAACATACAGTTCTAAGTGCTAAATTACGAAAACAAATTGAAAGAGTTTTGTTACTATGGACAAAAACTTATTGTGGATCCGTGCACCTAAGTGCTGTATTTATAGGCTAGCATGCATCCCACAATATTGCTTATACAATGACATAGCTTATGCTATGATATTAGATCTACGACATTGTAAATACGATATCATAGCTATGACATCATTATTGACAAAAATTTGATTTCATCATATACCCACAACTAACTAAAAACTCATCCTCGAGTTAAAACAAAATGAGAATAGAGTTCCTTACAAAATTGGGAGGTATATTTGTATGACTATCTAACTATATACATGACACTAAATGTCATAGTGGTATTTACAAAATTGGCACAAGTTATGATGAGACAAATTGAAACAAAACAGACTAATTGAAAACTCATCCTTGAGTTAAAACAACATGAGGATAGAGTCCCTTACAAAATTGGAAGGTATATTTCTATGATTGTCTAACTATATACATGACACTAAATGTTGTAGTGGTGTTTACAAAATTGACACAAGTTATGACAAGATAAATTGAAACAAAATAACCTAACTGAAAACTCGTGCTCAAGTTAAAACAAAATGAGGATAGAGTCCCTTACAAAATTGGGAGGTATATTTCTATGACTGTCTAACTATATACATGACACTAAATGTTATAGTGGTGTTTACAAAATTGACATAAGTTATGACAAGACAAATTGAAACAAAATAAACAAAACTTGATGAAGCTCAATGTAGCCAAAGTAGTGCCTGGTGGTGGTGCCTCCTCCATCAGTTGCTTTCCCTTGTCATCAAGCTTCTGAAACTTGTATTTGTTGAGCAATGCCTAAAGTATCTAAAACATGTATTTGTTGAGCAATGCCTAAAATTCTTCTTACTCTATTCTAGGTTCATGTACCATCCATGTTGATTGTGCAATGTGTGATGGAGCTAGTACATCTCATGAACATGATAGTTGCGGAAACATCTTATTGGCCTTGACATACCATGTTGCAAATTACCTTCTCTCTTCTTCAAATGCCTTGGCCATCTTGTGTAACTCTTAATAATCAAACATTCTCCTAGCCAGGTTTGCTGCAACATCTTTCTACCTTTGGTAGCTAGCCTTAACTACTTCTAATTCAGAGTTTTCCACATGAAGCTTTTGTACAGCATCTTTTCAATCGACAAACTCCTTTTTGTATAATGCATATGTGGTTGCTACTTGCTATTCAAGCTCATTTCTAGGTTTTCCTGCTATCAACATGGCTAGGTTAACTAACCCTATGTATTCTTTCAAATCTTTTATCTGCAAGTCTTTATTTTTTATCTTCGCTTAGCAAACATGAGCATAGCTTATGAGTCATCCTTTTGCAGCTCTAACGTCGCGTACTTAACGTCGTGAATAATAAGTGACGTTGGATACTCGATGTCACCTCATCTGCATTTGCCTATAAATACTGCACTTGGGCACTTGGATGAGACAGCATTTAGAACATAGGAAATATAGAGATAGTTTTAATTTTTAGTTTCTTCTCTTTTAAGTTTGTTATTCCCAGTGCATGCCCACAGTGTGATTCTTGTAGTCATATGACACCTTTGTTTGAGTGTGACATACTTGGACACGTTACATGATTGGCAATAAAGATTGAGATTACTTCCATCATTGTAGCATCCACTTAGATTATTGTTGCTTTAATTATTTAATGCTTTCCTTAGTTAAACATTTCTATTTATTGTCATTTATTGTTCTTATTATTAAGCGGAATGCATACACCTTAATCACGAGCATTTAAATGTAAATATTTGGTAACCTAGAGGTGTATCATTTGGTCCAACCAGGGACATACACTTGGCAATCCTAGAAGTAGTCTCACAAAGTCCAAGACATGTATGGACGATTAAGTGTGGATACTCATTGCCATAGGCTAATTTAAACTTTATTCTTCATTATTCATTAGTTAAATCAATTTATCTCTTTCTGTCGTTAGGAGTAGCATAGAAGTAGGGACTACATCATATGTCTCACCTTGGACTAAACCATACGTGACAAAGCTACCACTAGTCCAAGTGGAAAGATAGCAAACTACAGTTAAGGCATAATGATTTAGATGCCACAACTAGTCCCATCCATAGAATTCGACTGGATCATGTGTGAACGCTTGTGATTCGTATGGTTGAGTGTAGGGTTACCTCGCTGCTCATCATTGGCACTGTTGCTAGGGACTGGTGTTAGTTATCTAGATTAGTTATATTATACAAGATTGTTGAAAAGGAATTAACAATATATGTTTCAAAAGCTATTGACTCACACACACCATAAATAAAGAGCAATGTCTCTCTCACATGGAAGTGACTATGTGCTGTAGAGTGAACACATTCATTGGAGAATTAACAAGATATACGATGAAGAAGATTGGAGTGATCAACCTTATGCAGGGGTTTCTTATGATCATGACCACCCTAACAACACTGAAAGACTACATTCATCTAAGGTAGATAATCTTGGAGGAGATGATGTAGGTCTTGAACTAGGGAAGGCCTCAAGGCCTAAGACCTCCTTGAAAACCAGAAATGATAAATTAAGGGATCCTTAAGAACACCATAGAAGCCATGACAATTCTGCTAGTACCTCATCTTCCTCTTCCCCCTCAACATCTAGTTTTGATGAAGATGAACGTAGGTATAGAGATAGCACTCCACTAAAGGATCAAACTAAAAATCAGAATTGAACGCATGGGAAAGGTCAAAGATAGCATCATCACAATCAAATGAATAGAGATAGACATTTCCCTCACAATTTGTTTGATGATGACAAACCCTTGTTGGCCACTAAGAGCTTAATGCATATCATAGAGGCTATTAAGATATCTTGCAAGCATCGCTAAAGGAGTCATTTACCTATGCTTAACATGAACAATATTCATTAATTTGTAGGAGGCTATGATTTAGATCCGCAACATCATTTACAAGTCTTCCATGATGCTTGTGCTAACTATAACATTGAAAGTGAATGGAAAACGCTTAAGCTCTTTCCTAGCATACTAATTAATAAAGCCCAAGTGTGGTATCGATCGTTGAAACCAAATTCGATTCAATGATGGTTTATAATGCTAGAAGTTTTCAACGAAACATACCAAACCTATAAAAGAGTGTTCAATTTGAGGAGACAAATCCAAGAGTGGAAACAAGAATAACATGAACCCTTGGACATGGGGTTAGATAGATATTATGCCTTACTGAATTGATGCCTAGGCCATGGTTTCTCCAAGGAAGACCAACTTTACCACATCATAGATGGGCTTCATAATGAAACAAGGGAAACTCTTGGAATGTATGCCCTAGGGTAATTATACGAGCTCCAAGCCTGTCAGGCCAAACAGCTAATAGAGCATGTGGCAAAAGAAGAAGGTGAGATGTGTAAGTGGAAGAATGTCAAGAAACATTAATGGGACCCAACTCTTCAATCAAGGGAGGTCCAAATTTATAGTAAAGAGAATGAAACTACATTTGATAAGGTGATTCCCCAACAAACTTTGCAGATAAAGGAGTCTCTCGATGATATAGAAGCAAAGTTTAATAGGATGTCCCCTGAAGGATCACCACCTTGTGCCTCTTACCATTCAACCTACCCTCAATATTCTCATAATTCACCTCCTCATATGTCATCACTAGTAACTCATGAAGGNTTATGCTACAAATGTGCATAGACATGCTGACACTAGTAGGTCCCAATCGTAACATCAGAAATGTCCCTTTTTGAGGAAAGGCTGTAAGCTGAAGCAATCCACACATGAATCCACTACATACAACAAACCAACATAATGCCAATCTAGTGCACCACCTTCCTTGCCTCCAGTAATGTCCTTTGACTGTACACAAAGGCCACCACTTCTCAGTACTCCAATTCCACATCCAACCAATGAATCTACACATGTGGGATGACAAATAAATCCATGCATACCTTCTTATGGTCAAGGGTGCAATCGTGGGCTAGTCATCCATAATGTTAACACACATCATATCCTAACCCACCATACATATAACCATCAGGTGTGTGACCA
>MNCI01023559.1:3995-27042 GCA_015680685.1 Gnetum montanum | reverse complement strand
AAACCCACATTCAAAGAGTCTGTAAACTCTGGGAATGTCAATTGGAACAAGAGTTAAAGTCTTAACCACAAGAATTTACCAAAAAGAAAACAATGTGTAGCGACCGAAAACTTCGACGGCTGGAAGAACGCCAAGGTCAGCGGGCACAACAGTTCCAACCCCATGCCCACGGGAGGGAGGTACTAGGTGTGTGCGAACATGAGGTGCCCTGAATGATCTGGTCGATCAGATAGGGACTTACATCGACGTCAATATAGCCTTTTGCAATATAAACTATACGAGCTGCAAGATGGTGCTTATGGGTAATTACAGCGGGAAAAGAAAGGGACTAAAAAAATGCAATAGTAATGCAAAATAGTGAATAAACGTAAGTGCGACAATGATATGAGATGATGCTTGAAGGTAAACAAAACAAAAATAATACAAGGAAGCCAAATAGTAAATAAGAGGTAACAGAAGATATAGTTAGGAACATGCACCGCTTCAAAGCTACAAATCTGTCCGGTCAGGGCGTGGCACAATCGGCTGCACGACGTGACAAAGTGTAGAAAGTTCCGAGACTGACCAAAGCGTGTCGGAGAATAGGAATAGCTATGCACTTGGGCACAGACTTCATGTATATACAATGCGGGCAGGATCCTACCAAGGTGGTAGAATGAGACCCCAGGCTTTATGCCAGCCAAGAGAGGTTCCTTTTACAGATTGCTGGCCTCTCCTATTCTTTCCCTTATTGTGAGATTGCAGGTATTTCTCTTTGTTTGTTTCAGTCAAGGAGACTCCCCTTTTCTTTTATTTTTTTTGTGGACCCTTTTTGTGCTATTTGATAGGCTATTTATAGGGCTGAAGGTAAGCAAATGTGACCATTTGAATACTTCATTGTTGCAAACTTGCGCTAACTTACTGGCGTTACTCAAGCCATTTGTGACCGTTGAACTTGCAAGACCATTGTGATGTGAGCAATAACTACAATCCTATCACGTCGTGACTACACCGTCAGCTCCTAGAGGCATGTGCCAACGGTCTGATTGAGGTGGAGTGCATTGATGTCGCATGGCCACTTGCCTATCTCACTATGTTTTGCGACGTGGCTTGCTTATCGTGGTGTAGCACCTTCCCGCGTGTCTTGCCGTATGTCATATACTTGCTACATGATGCTACGCTACGTAGTGTAGCGTAACGTAGCAACTAGGACATTTTTGCTGATTTTCAACTTATTCTGCCATAATGCAAGTTCTACGGACTTCGCTGATTTCGCCTTTCTGTTCCTTTCTACAGGATTGCTACGTCTTACTGCGCCATGTAGCTCAATGTAGCATAGCAACAGGCATGGTTTGGCACTTCCTGGCAAGAAGAGACATCACTGCAGAACTCGAGATTGGACGAGGGAGGTGAGTAGTGAAGTTGTTGCTATGCTACGCCATATCTCATCACGTAGCATAACATCTCGTTCTGCCATTGTTTTCTGAGGCTTGCTATGCTACGACTTGCTGAACTGCTTCTCCTATGCACCTAAGCTATTGTCGCTATTCTGGACATCATTTCTGAGTAGGCTGCCAGCTGTTCAGACTACTTTGGCAGGTGGGTGAGTTGGTACGGAACTCGTCCATGCCTAAAGTAGAAAATTTACCAAACTGGCCATCCTGGACCCAAAACGTTCTTTTCCCGATGGACTGCCGTGGTGTTGTGCGGACTGCAAGAGCCTGGTGAAGCCAGGATGACCCCGCATTTTCTTTTAGGGTGTTTCATTGGCCCCTCTTTGTCAACATCTGGAGAACAGGCTCGATGGACGTCATCAAAGAATACGAAACACCGTAGCAAGCGAAATGTTGAGGCTATCGCTTGGTGAGTACTAAGACGTTACCTGGCTGTGCTTGAGGGTGTTGCATTGGTGCTGTGGAGGTTAAGGTAGAGAGCAGAGATGATGTTTAGCCGAGTCCCTTGTCAAAGCACTTTGAGGGGCTCATTTGCATTTTCATCTCTGGCTAGCGCTGTTCTTCAACCTCCTGTAGGCAGGTGTCCCCTTCGTAAGATGAGCTTTATTACATCCATAGAGGATCTTGACCTGCCTATCAGAGCCTTTTGAACAACGAGCTACATTATGCACGTGCTAGAATTTGCACTCTCAAACAACCATGTTAGTCGAGGCACTCACTTTGCGATGCTTTAGCCTTTGTTGCTATAAAGGGATGCGTCTACGGGGACAATGTCTAACTGGCTACTGGCATTATTTTTGCCCTTGGGCATCATCGCTGGTGTGAGATGCCCAAAGCAAGGTGGCCAGCAGCGGTCTTGGCAGCACTACCCGCAGAGGGAGCTATTCCCCAAGGAATCGAGGACGCAAATGCATTGGGATCCCTGCCAAAGGCATGCACGCTGAGTTCAGCTATGGGATCAGCTACCACATAGCCGAACACTGTGCAAGCTGCAACCTTGACGAGGAACAGAAGTGCAACAATATTGTGGCTAGGCCACAATACTATCAGCACCTCAAAAGTAGGAACAGGCCTGGGAGCTACCATCTGGGCAGTGGACCGTAGCGACGGCAGGTTTGAAGGACCCGTGTGACATCGTACGATGTCTTCGAAGGGTCAGCATGACACCGAAAATGGCGATGCGTATGCCCCAGAGCGTGTTTTCCTTGCATTGGAAACTACGTCCTAGAGCAGTGATGTCCCACCCACGTGCTAGTATCATGCTCCTTCGTTCGACGTATATTTGATAATGATGTCTGTTGAGGATGCGACATGAACCCAGTTTAAGATCTTGGTAGACCAGGTGCTGGTTTAGGGTCCCAGTGGACCGATGTGCTAGTTTTAGGTCCCAACGGACCGTACATGCTAAATTTACATCGTGGTGAATGTGCGATGCCAGTTTATAGTCATAGTGGACTAACAGTGCCAGTTTCACATCGTGGCAGACTGTTGCTGCCAGTTTACCATCATAGCGGACGCTGTTTGGTGCTACTAGTTTATCGTCATTGAGAACGCTGACCAACGCAGCTACTAGTTTATCGTCATAGCATACGATGGAGTGTGTTGTCATTACATCTTATACGTAGTATGGCTTGAGGTACATGTGGTTCATCGGGTTGGTGAATTCGTTGTTGTTCATGTCCGCCAGTTTAAAAGCTCCATTCCCGAAGGCTTTAGCAACCACGTAAGGCCCTTCCCAGTTGGCTAAGAATTTACTCACATGCTCACGGACGGCCTTGAGGACAAGATATCCCTTCTGTACTGGTCGTCGATGCGGGTCTGCATGGTGCTTTTGCCATTGTCTATCCTGATAGTGCTTGATCCATCTTAATGTCTGTGCGCATTTCTCCTCCACTGAGTTGAGGTCGATGGCTCGTGATTTGTTGTTCTGGGCTTCGCTCACGACATTGGACAGGAGCATCCAGAGCGAGGGTACCTGTAACTCAAGAGGGAACACAGCTTCAGATCCATAAACAAGATTTTAAGGGGTCTTAATTGTCATGGTTCTGCAAGTCGTTTGATAGGCTCAGAGGACATAGAGTATTTGCTCGTGCCACTGCCTCTTGCTGCTACTAAGCATCTGCTTCAGTAAGTTGATGATGGACTTATTTGTAGCCTCCGCCTGTCCGTTCGCCTGGGGATAGTAAGGGGAAGAAAATGATTGTTTAATGCCCAGGTTGCTACAGAAGGCCCAGGTTTCCTTACTGCTAAACTATGGTCCATTGTCGGTCACAATAGTCATCGGAATCCCAAACCTAGTCACGATGTTATCGAGGATGAAGTGGTAGATTTGTTGGGATGTTGTTTTCCTCAAAGGAATAGCTTCCACCCACTTAGTAAAATACTCTGTGGCGATGATAATGAAGCTATGCCCTGCGGAAGACTTAGGCATGATGGGCCCTATGAGGTCTAGTCCCCATCATTGAAAAGGCCACGTAATTTGTGTAGGGTTTAGATTTGTAGGTGCTATGTGTATGAGATTTGCATATCTCTGACATGTGTCACATGTGTTGACTTTCGATAGGCAATCACGCTCCATGTAAGGTCAATAATACCCTAGGCATCTAATCTTCACTGCCATAGCCCTAGGTGTTATGTGTCCATCACACAACCCTTCATAAAAATCATTAACTACCTTCTATGCCTGCTCACCACCCATGCACATCAGCAATATCCCATTGTAGGACCGCCGGCATAGGGCGTCATTTCCTATGAGCATGTATGGCTAGGCATGCTTGCAGATTGCACCTCTCTAGCCCAATGTCAATCCACCTGGGAGTTTTCCATGCTGCAAATATGCTTTAATGTTATCGTACCATTTCGGGGTCTCTGCAGCATTGACAGACGCCACATGTTCTGCTTGAGTGATAGGTTCTGCGCATTCTATGATCGCAGTTGGCATGTTCGCCAAGGAACGAGATGGGATATTTAACGCAAGGGTAGCTAAGGCATCTACTATGCTATTCTCACTACGTGGCACGTGTTGCACATCAGTGGTGACGAATTGTTTCAATAAAACCTTTGCTAGGTCGTACTAGGGTTGCAGATGCGTAGCCTTATAGGAGTAAACATCGGTGATTTGATTCACCACTAATTGTGAATCTCCCAGAATCACCAGGTGTTGTACATGTAGTGCGCGGGCAGTTAAGAGGCCTCTGAGTAGCCCCTCGTATTCCACCACGTTGTTAGTGCACAGGAATGAGAATTGATAAGTAGACAGGTACATTTCCCCATAGGGGAATGTGAGTACGGTAGTGGCGCTACCTCCTTGCGTGGTTGAGGCACCATCGAAGTGTAAGGTTGCATCGAAATGCAATGGGACGATGGCGACCTTACTTACGTATTTTTCTGGGAACTTGGGATCGATGACTGCCTAGTTGTCGACTGGCAAGGCTGTAAGTTGGGTCACTATGGCTTGGCCTTTTGTCGATGATTAGCTCAGATAGCGTAGATCAAATTTTGCAATTATGGCCTTCCATTGAGCTATCCTGCTATTTTCGTATAGGTTGCCGATGATAGCCTGGAGTACATTGCTTTTGCAAAGGATGCTGGTTATGCTTCAGAATAGGTAGTGTCGCCACCTTTTTAGCACAAACACTAAGGCTAGGCAATTCCTTTACACCTCGTTGTATTTTTCCTCGCATGATATCAATGCATGGCTCAGGTAATACATGGGTATCTCAGAGCCATCATCCCGCTTCTGACATAGCAATGCTGCTATGGATGCGTTGGAGGTGGCGAGGTATATGAAGAAGGGCTTGTCCCTCTGTGGTGGGTACACTGTTGGTAGGTGTGAGAGTTCTTTCTTCAGGTTGTCGAAGGCTTGTTGACATTGGACTGTCCATTTGAAGTTAACCCCTTTTCTCAGAAGATGTTGCATGGGGTGTAACTTATCGATCAGTCTTGCTATGAACCTTCGAATGAATTGCACTCTACCTTGTACACCACGTAACTCTTTTAGGTTTGTGGGGGCGCTAAGTTGATGATAACTTTAACTTTGTCTGGGTCCACCCGTATTCCAGCCTCTAATACTACAAACCCCAACATGCACCTAGTCTTTACTCTGAAGACGCATTTCTTAAGATTGAGATGCAAATCATGCCTTTGATAGCACTTGAGGACTAACTCTAGGTCGCGCGGGTGATGGGCCACCTCTTTGGACTTGACCACTATATCGTCCACATAATCATTTAACGTTTCTAGGATGTGGCTACTGAAAATGTACGTCATGGCTCGCTGCTATGTTGCCCCAGCATTCTTGAGCCCTAAGGAAATCATGGTATAGTAGAAGGTTCCCCATGGAGTCATAAAGGTTGTTGACAGCTGGTGTTCCGAGTTTATGCAGATTTGGTTATATCCGGAGAAGCCATCCATGAAGGATAGCAAAGCATGCCCAGTCGTGGTGTCGATGAGTTGATCGATGTTCGGTAGTGGAAAGTTATCCTTGATTGTTGCCTTGTTCAAATCTCAAAAATCTATACACATTCGTATCCCTCCTGTTTTCTTTGAAACCACAACGATGTTGGACACCCACTCTGAATAGTCGACTGCACGGATGAAGCCTACTCGGTATAACTTAGTGATTTTCTCCTTCACGGCTAGCATGATTTCTGGCTTGATTTTATGTGCCCTTTTCTTGACCGCCTTCACGTGGGGGTCTAGGATGATATTATGTTGAATCAACCATGGATCTAGACCTGGCATATCTTCATATGACCATGTGAAGACGTCAACGTGTTCTTGCAAGGTTTTAACTATGCCTTCATGTATTTGTGTGTCTAGTAGAGAGCTAAGTCTTAATGTCTTTACCTCCTTTCTTATAGAGGTTACGGGTATCTCGACAAGTGGATCCTCGGTTACATCTCTGGCCTCCAAATCTAGGACATGGACCAAGTGTTTGGGCAAATCTGGGGGTGCTTCTAAGGTTGATATGGTATTATTCGCAACCAGCCCCTAGTTGATCGTGTCGAGGTTTAACTACCTTGTGAGGTTGCCTTGTGGCCCTATTAATATTAGAGGCATGGACAGGGCATGGTGGGTTTTCATTTCTTACTTAACCTGCCATCACAAGATGAGAGCCTGGGTAAGGATCACCAGAGATTGTGTGGAACGTAAATCTGCAAAGCAACATCGAGATGCGACTTGCTAAATAAGGTGATGTAAAGATTGAGGGTTTACTTGCTTAGGGTCATGGCGTACCACCTAGGCATAGGGATCTAGGATAGTTGAAGACATAGATATTGTTGATGTAAATTGCGAAGTTGTATATGGATGTCGAACCACTATTTTAAATGTCATTTTGGATTGCCATATTGTGACATGCAAAGTCTTGCTGCGCTAAATAACGATAAAAGAGATAGCCTTGCGAATACGAGACGTATTAGGTAGTTAATGTAGGAATGAAGGCACGAAACTATTAGGGAATGTGCTATCCTTATGTCAAGGCATGCCAGGCGATTACTAAAGCAAGAAGCGTAATTACTTTGTTTGACATCATTGTAGACTGCGGCCGTTACTAGTTGAAATTGCTGTCTTTGAGCCTTAAGAAACATAATCATGCTGGGTTTGTTAGCCTAAGGTCTTTTCTGACCTTCAATCGAAAACAAACATTATCATATTATTTTTATTTTCGAGAAGGCCAATAACTGACTTGGAGCATGCCAAGGTTTAAATGCTAATAGTGTCATGATATCGTGGCGAGCATGCTATGCCGCCCATCGCCCCATGCCTTAATCGGAGAGAGAGAAAAGAAGTTTCCCCATTTCGCTATTACTTCCATAAATAGGGGTTCAATCCTGGTAATTTTGCTATTTTTTCTCTAGAAGCACATAATCCTTGTCGAAGCACTTCGACGATTTCGGGGCATGGAGTCACTATGTGAATCCATATCGAGGCAGATTTCTAAGGTGAAGGTCATAAATCTGCTAGCAGGGCTATGGCTCCCAAGACTCAATTGGTGCTCGCGAAGGTCAAGGAGGTGAAGAAGGCCTTGAGACGTGGGCCACGGGCCCGTGTTCCGGCGCAGGAGGGCACACTATTGACCCAGTGAATTTTATATGCCTCTTCCGTTCCTTTCTCCTCACACCTTCTACCCTCTTATGCTCTAGTTTTATGTCTCATTTATTTTGCTACTGGTATTTTCTGTGACTGCGTCATTTTGGCTTTGGGGTTGTCATGATCTTGCTTTCTTTCGGTCATCACTATTGTGCACGGGTCTCATTGTGGTTACATGCAAGCCCCTTACTACCGCGGTTGTTGCCACGGCTGCGAGACCAAGGTCTTTTAAACTTTTGAACCATGAAACCTTCGAGAGGGGGTTTAGTTACATATGACGTAGGTGCGTATTCTGTTTGGGTTTGCTATTAGTTATCTTATTGCTACGCCAAGTTACTTGCATGTTCTTGCTACGCTAAGCTTTTGCATCTTTGTTGTGCTATGATAAATAGGGATCATGCTATGCTTCACTTATGGTCGACTAGGTGCTGCTACGTTACACATGTATTATGTTCATATTTGATGTCACTGTCTGTTGTTTCCGTTATGCAAGGTAGGACAAAGCTCTAGATTGATCGTTTTGGATTTGGAAGGAGTCTTGTGTCATGTTGGCTGACCTATGGCCAATGTTCCCCCTCCCTCGATACATTTGGGAGATCAAGCAATTTGGTTTAGGGATGGGGTGCGAGACTTCCTACAATTCCTCCTTATCTAGTTTAGTCTCATGGTTTGGTCCTCCTCGGATGAGACGCAGGTGTCCGACATGATAAAGGCCTTGCTGCCAGGGGTAAATCGGGACATCCTGAGATATCTTATTAAAGATGCAACTTCAGGAAAGCTGGGAGGAGGGTCTTCCCCACACTCCATAGGGTTGAGGCGCTTGACCTGGATTTGGGACATGCCAGAATACCAGTGTTATCATCCCTTCAACACGTTGTACCTCACGCGCCATATGGCGACGTATTTTCTAAACCCACAGGGGACCGTTTACTGTGTTGGCGGGTGAGTTTCACGTCTTTATTTTGTTGTTTGACATTGGCTATGCTCAGCCAAGTGTTAATAGTGTGCACTTGTCATCAGGTTCTATCTTAACGATGGCGGGGTTCATGATTAGCCAAATGAATTGGCCACAGCACAACTAGCCCTACAGGAATTTGCCTTTGCAAAGAGCCTGCGAGCGAGTGTGATTGCTCTGTGTGGGGAAGAATACCATTCCACCTACACACGCTCACCTCTTTCTACAATAATTTTAGGACAAAGGGTTTTCTAGACAAGGAGTGGAGAGAACTTTTTAAGTAAGTTTCGCTCGAAGCAGTCTTAGCGGCTGAACTTCCATTATTCCCCTCACCGTATAGGCTTGGTGGGTTAATGAGCGGGTGTCATTTTTTTTTAAGATATGCTTTGTGATTATTTCTGTAGGAGTGAAGAAGCCCTGCGAAGTGATGGTGGTGACTGCTAGAAGGCAAGGGGGAAACATCTACTTCAAATACGGTGAGGTATCGGCAAGCCAGCGTTGGTTGGAACAAGGGGCTTCAGGCCCCTTGCTCAGAAGAATCTGAATGGCCAGGCTCATGGATTTGTTCATGGCACCGAATTCGGGTGTTCCTACTACCGAGATGCTTTCCCTAGTCAATTCCTTTTCTGGGCAGGCGAGCCACTTTCGCACATACATGCGAGGTGTGCAGGTGGTCATTGACATCAATGACCAGCTATTTGCAGATTTGTTTGGCGTTCCTAATGATGGTGCTGATGTGATGTCGAAGGGCAAGTAGGAGTTGACCCTTCATAAGCAGCATACTAAGGAGTGGCTGAGGCTCACCAAGGAGTAGAAAGGGTTCCCTATGGAAAATCTTAAGGATGGTCTTGCCATGGGGATATATCTAGTCTTTCATGCTTGTGCATTCCCTCAACTGCTCACCCAAGAAAAGGTCTTGGGGCTTGAGCAGGCTTGGGTAATGCGGGAAGTCATGGAGGAAGGGACCCATTATAACTGGGCCAAGTTCCTATGTAATGGCTTGCAGGGGAAGATTTTGGGGCTCCATGAGCAAACGGAGTCCCGTTCTAACATACACTACGCCTTCTACATTGGTTGTTTAAAGTGCTTTGCGGAGTTCCTGATGGTCCAAGAGGATGGGGTCTGGCCGAGCTAGACCATGATCAGATTCCCAAGTCGTGGATTTGATAGGTCTTTTGGACCATGCAAGCTCAGGCTCCGCCAGAGATGGTCAGGGATTCATTTTCTGTAATGACTAAAGGTCTGATGGTTCATAGCGCTTGTGGCCAAGACAGCATAAGGGAGACTCCCCCTACCATACTCAACAACGCGACCTAAGGTGATTATCTTATGGCTGAGGCCATTCCTATGGAGTTGTGGAGAAAGAGACCTCCCCCTACTAGGGAAAGCCCTCATGAAGAGGAGCAACAACTACGGTTCAAGTTGCGGTGAATGTAACCCCCCATTGGTAAGCATTTAGAATGCCAACTATTCCATGCTTAGCTAAGTTGTGCTTTGTGGCATGGTATTAGTTTTAAATTAATCAACTTCAATTTATTGTGTGTATACCCTTTGTGGACAGCAGAAGAAGATGGTGACGAGGAAATGTCGACCCTCAGACCGAGGGCGACAAATAAAGACACGGGGGGCCCGACTTTGGAAGAGAGGGCCTCGGCAAGGGATACTGGGGCTCTTGTCTCTGGGGCAGGGGGTCTTGTCATTAGGGAACCTCTTTCTACCAATGAAGATGTGTCTTCCCAAAATAAAGAAGACACTGCCCTCCTGAAAGGAAAAGCACCAGCACTTGAGGTAGGAGTTCCTACGGACCTGGCTGGGCCTTCTACAGAACCTACCGCGATTGTCTTGCACCAGCATGATGCAAGGCAATAGCCGAATGCTGGTGAGTTTAGGCTTTGGATGTACCCTACCGTAGTCCACTTTGGTTGTTGCTATCATGCTAAATTGCGTAACAGGTGCTACCGCTGATGTATCAGGACCTTCTCTGCCCTGGACAGAGTCATGGGCTGAAATTCCTAACAAGTTTATGTTTGTTTAGGGGCTAGTTGATGACATGATCAAACGCTTTCAATAGGCGGATCCTCATGCGGGTGAGTAGGAGTGTTGACAGCCCCTATGCTACTACGCTACAACTCTAGAATGTATTGATTTATGTTATGTTGACATGATTGTTATACTTTCTATAGCCTCTCAGCTCAAATGGGATCCAGCTCAACCTATGGAAATTGGCATGGTGCCCACACTCTCGTCTGACGTGACTGAAGTGTCTCGTCGCGTATTTGACGAGGCTTACAAATGCGTCTTGCACTCGACGCGCTTCCTATGGGAATGTAGATGTACCAACAAGGAATTGTGGAAACGGGCCCACAGGAGCAAGCAGAGAGAGACAGAACTGGCTACCGAGGTGGAGAACCTCAAGTTGCGGATCAATTTCCTCGTAAACCGTAGTCCTGACCCTATGGAGCTGTAAAGGGTTGTGGTCGATCATGCCAGATTTTGGACTGTTATTCGTCAGAACGTAGAATCCACCCGCGAAATAGTCAAACAACAGATGTAGATGAATTTCATGGCCCAGAAGTGCTAAGATATGAAGGACATCAGCGCCAATATCTTCGAATGGGGGAAGGCCTAGAGGGATCACAAGTATACATACAAGCAAGAAAACAAAACCCATCGAAGGCTATATAAAGATGCTGCTGTGGAGGCATTCTCGTACGAGGCGTTTGTGAAGGCCATCAGTGCTTTTGAGGCTTATGTCAAATTTAAAGAGTAGGTGCAGGTCACGAAGTCTCTAGATTTGGCGGTGACCCTTCCTACAAGGGAGATAGCCACCACCTCCCTTTCCCCCGGGCCTCTAAGATGGACAACTTTGGAAAGGGAGAAAGTTGCTACTGCGAATGGTGAACCTAATGATAGGCCTTGGATGAAGATCTCAATGGAGGAGATTGAGCATCTCCTTAGGCTTGGTCTAGACTAGATACCTCTTGTGACGGACGCAGGCTCCCCTTAGGTTAGTCGCTTTGACGCTTTGCTACAGCTGTCATTTATCGCATTTGTTGCCCCTACTAACTACTTTATCCTTTGGGGCGTAGGCTCTTAACGAGGATGTGAGGCCTGTGGAGGAAAGGAATGAGGTGTCAGTGGGGGGCAATATGGGAGAAGATGATGTGCAAGTGGATGAGGTAGAGACAAATGGTGAAGGCAATGCGAATAGGGATAGCTTGTGAGAGCATGACGGTGGACTCCCCCTCTCTTCTTCTCTTTTTTTTTGGAAGAGTTTACAGACACTGCCAATAGGCAAAAATTTTTGACTAAAATGTAAGACTCCAGAAAGGAACACCGATTTCGTGTTATTATGTGTGTTATGTGAAGTTTTCGTATTCTGGTATGCTAGTTTTAGGCCAATTCGGGCTATTTCCATAATGAATAAAGTAAAGGTGATAATGCTAGTTTTAAGCCTTTTCGAGCCGTTTGTTAGTTTTAAGCCATTTCGGGCCGTTTGCGTATTATGCCAGAAAGACAACACCCTAGCGAGCTAAGTAGAGAGCAAATATTGGAGGATGGCGACTAGCTAAAAGGTCGCAAAGCTGCTATGCTATGCGTAGCTATCTCCTGACTTTTCGTGGGTTGACAGGGACGTAAGGTTGAGGCATTTCGTCGGGGCCTTCACTTGTGCTACTATCCTTCGCTTGAAAGGGCAACTCCACCCAAACGTTTTCTACCTAAGGGTTGCTTCGATGGGCTGATCCCTTCGTTGTATAATTGGTGCATGCATGGACAGGCACTTCATCTTCAGGGGTTGTAACCTCTGAACCTTGCTCTATGTTTAGGTTACTAATTACTTGCGTTACCACCTCGTCGCCATGGATTATCACCTCTCTTCCCTCGTATGGTAAGTGGATTTCTTGGTGTATAGGTGAGGAAACTGCCTTGAGTTGTGCTAACCACAATCTTTCCAAGATTAAGTTAAACCTAGGCATTTCTTCGACTACGACGAACGTTGCGTTTGTGGGGAGCTCATTTCCTGCTATGAAGTTTACATGAACTGTGCCTTTTACCAGGACACGTGCCTCGCTGAAGGACTATAGGCACGACATCGCTGTTGGTTTGATCTGGTTGACCAACCCCAGTTTCTCTATGATAGGCAAAGAGATGACGTTTGTGGCTACCCAATCATCAACGTGCACCCTTTGGATTCAGTACTGACCAACCCGAATTGTAATGAAGAGAGGCTTCATAGTCACTTAACCCTTTTCAAGATCTTGCTTAAGGGCTTTGTTGCTAAAAGTTAGTGGAGGTGTAGACTCCATGGGTACGGAGGGGAGTATGACTAAGTGGATCGTTTTCTCTTCTGCCGGCATGTTTTCATCGATCAGGATTGCCGTTAACATGCGGACCAGAGCCTCGCGGTGAGGGGAAAATACTATGACTAAGCCGTATAGGCTTAATGTGATATATTTCTACCTTAAGGTTTTCCCAACCTGGGTTAGGGCATTCAAGAAGTCTTGGTCACTTGTCTGTTTGACACCCTCCTCCTCGATTCATCCTAGAAGATGAATCTCCCAAGGGAAGATGGCCCCAGACCCAAGTTCAAATTTTTGACAATAGGATGTCATAGGTTGTGTGCTTGCATCGACCTTTGTCCTTGGTGACAAAGGTGTAAATTTAAAGGGCGAAGGCATAGTTTTAGAGATGCTTTCGACGGTATTCCTCTTTGACACCTCACCCGTCAGGTAGGTTTCTCACGTTGTAGGCGAGGAAGTTGTTTAATGTTGCTGCACGGGATGGGGGCTATCGAAGATGTTGGTATCCTAATGACGAAAGGAGCTAGAGATGTTAGCGGACGGGGTTGCACAGCCCCGCCAACGGGTGGTGCAGAGGTAGATGCTCATGGTGGGACTTTCAGGATGAAGGGTCATTGCGGACTTGGACCAGCCATTGGTGGCATGGGCGTACTACGCTGAGGCATGCGAATCACAAATGGTTGGAAGGGTGGCATGGGATCATTGTCAATATCGTTGGCGTTGATTATGTAACTAATGTTGTTGGCATTGAGGGGGTTGGTATAGACGTACATGGATTGGTTTTCAGGACGTACTAGGCTGCTTTCATCTAGGACCAAATGCCCTAGATCAATCAATTTTTGGATGTCATCTTGCAACAATAAACAATAATCCATGGTATGACCACATAGTTGATGGTAGTTGCAAAACCTATCCAGCATAAAATCTTTAGGGACTAGAGGTTCATTAGGCAGGGCTAAAGAGGGATTTCTAAGGAGCTCGCAGTAGCGTCGATGCCTCATGTTTACTTCTTCTGACATTTGTTTGTGTTGAATGTATCCTGCTGCCAACAGTTTCTTTATGAGTTCTAAAGGTTTGAGGGGCAATGGAGTATATTTTGAATGATCTTTATGTTTGAAATTAGGTTTAGTGTATGCAGATGTCTCGGGTGCGAGGGTGGCGGGTTGTAATGGTTGGCCCAGCTTAGGCCCTGAGTCAGCTACAGGTATGGTCGATTTCTTATTATTTTTGTTTCTGCTATTGCTATGTTTGGGCTTAACCTCAGCTGCCATAGTGGCCACCATGGTCGTTGGGGCATTACCTTTGTCCCTCTTTGCAAAACTATTCCTATAAGTGACGTAAGCTAGGTCTTTACTTGCCTCAGCTACGTCTTGTATGCTTTTCGTCTGAGTGAAAGCTTGACTAAGTGAGCATGGAGCAAGGTAATATAGTTTTGACTTGATGAAGTCATTTACTGCACCCTTAAATATGGCTAACAAATGAGCCTCCACGATAGGTTCACAGATTTCGTTAAGGGTTGCGCTCCATCGTTGAATGAATTTTTGGACTGATTCTAATGGATCTTGCTTCACGCTCATCAGCTGATCCAGCGTGGTTTCTGGCTTCAAGTTATACTTGAATCATGTCACAAACTGGGTCAAGATTTCTTCCAAAGTCAAAATGGATGAACGTGGCAATGCGCGATACCAATCTAGGGCTTTCCTGGCTAGGGACATGGTGAAGACGCGAATGATCGTATGCGGCCATTGTTGCAGCAACAAAGACTCTGACCGAAAAGTGATGAGATGTGTATTAGGATCTCCTTCTCCATCATACTTCGTGAAGTGTGGGAGGGACATCCCGAGTAGTAATATCAAAGCAGGGATTGCAAGGTTGACAGGGTCGTCTTGGTAAAAGTCCATGACTCATACCGTATCAGACCCAATAGCTTTGAGGCATTTTACTTCCTCGGTTAGGGTTTGAATAAGCTGAAATGCTTGGTCCAGACCTGGGGATGTTGTAGATGGCTGAGGGACTGCAAAGGCAACCCCCACAGGTGGCATGGTAACGGTGGAAATTTGGCCCATCAGCTGTGTCATTGAGGCTGTCCCTGCTAAAGGTGTTGTTTGCATTGTCCACCACCTGATGGGTGGTATCATCGGAGCGATAATAGTAGGTTGAGTTGTCAGGTAGGCTGTTTGGATCACCGACGGGACCCCCCATGGCCCCGCGCTAGGTTGTGCCATTTGGGGGATCGAGTAGACCTGAGGACGAGTGTAATGAGACATCTGCGACGGTTGTAGAACAGACGAGGAAGCGGACAGAGGCCACCACGTCGATGGGCCTGGGCCCATCACAGTGGGTGGGACGGTCGCATATGTAGGAATTGGTATGGGAGTTAGGTGCAGTTGTAGAGTAGGTATAGTGTGGACATGCGGTAGAGTAGCCATGATAGGTGTGTTGCGTGTTGTGATAGCATGATGATAAACGGCTTGCAGTGGCACAGTTGCTGTGGGTGCAACCGGGCGATAGGGATGATGAGGTGCTGGGAACGTAGCATGTCTACCCACTATAGTTGTAGTTGCAGACTGTTGAAGCATAGGCACGATGGTGAAGGGGGTGGCGATAGGTAACAGGTTGGCCCAGAAGGACTGGGTAGGTGAGATAGGAATGGGGTTGGCTGGGCCTCCCTCGTTAGATTGGAAGTCGAGTTCCTTCTGCCCATCTTGAAAGTTGTCATCCTAGTTGGACGCTGTGTCTTGTTGCTCCCTAAGCCTTGTCGACTAGATTAGTTGATCTAGCAGCCTTTGATTCGCTTGTGTCAAAGGTAAGGAAATGCCTTGGTTAGGAACGAATTCCTCCCCATTGCAATAAGCGAACTCGAAGCTACGTTTTTCTTCGAGTTCGTGTAAATCTAAGGGTAGGTTAGCCTACACCTTCACGCAAAGGAAATTATAATGCTCGTGTTGCTGGGCTAGGCCCTCAGGTCCTCGATTTTGGATCTTGAGAGACCGGCATCTTTCTGGTGTTGGATTCAACCGTTGTTCGGTACCAGTAGTGCCTCGGGCTGTGAAGGGCACCTCCATGTTGGAAATATCGATAGCGGTGGTGGTAGAAGTCATCATTAAGCAAGTGATTATGCGAAAATGCTAGAAAAATTATGCGAAAATGCTAGAAAATGTAGAAGAAAAGAAGGATAAAAAAATGAAAATGGGTGGCTTTTCATCTTGCAGGATCCCGGAGGGATCGTCTAGGCAACCGACCTGCACCACACAAGATGAAAACAACCTCAAAAGGGTGTTGTGTTTTCGTCTGTGCTGGCTAGGGTGCAGGGCCCATGTGGGACTACTATAGAAGGAGTAAGTTAAATCATCGTTAGAAGGCCTATTGTCTCATAGGGTCCCGGAGAAACCATTGAGGCGATCAATCCACACCGCACAATGCACAAACAACCGCAAAGAATGTCAAGTTTACGCCAATGCAAGTTGGGGTGTGGAAGCCATACGAGACTATCGTAAGATGAAAAAATTAACTAGTGACTAGGTAAGTTTCATGTCTTGTAGGATCTCAGAGGGACCGTCGAGGCGACCAGTTTGTGCTACACGGAATGAGGTACAAAACGCAAGCGAGACAGCTGTAGGATGGGCAAGTTAACTAGCAATCAGGTAGGTTTTATGTCTCGTAGGGTCCCGGAGGGACCATCCAGGCAACCGATCTGCACCACGCGGGACGAGGTGCAGTATGCACGCAAGATGACTGTAGAATGAGCTAGTTAACTGGCAATCGTAGGCCTTGTATTCTGTGGGGCTCCAGAGGAACCGTCGAGGTGACCGATCTGCGCCACATAAAACGCAAACAACCACAAGAGGGTGTCGCGTCTACACTCGTGTGTATCAGGGCAAAAAAGGCTCACAGAACTACCGTGACACGTGGAAAAGGCACCAAAAGGCCCTCCTTCGAGTGCCAGAAAACTGTAGCAACCAAAAACGTTGAGGGCTAGAAGAACGCCAAGGTCAGCGGGCACAATAGCTCCAACCCCGTGCCAGCGGGAGGGTGGTGCTGGGTGTGTGCGAACATAGGGTGCCCTGAACGGTCTGGTTGATCAAACAGGGACTTACATCGACATCAACATAGCCTTTTGGAATATAAACTGTACGAGCTGCGAGATGGTGCTTATGGGTAATTACAGCGGGAAAAGAAAGGGACTAAAAAATGCAACAGTAATGCGAAATAGTAAATAAACGTAAGTGCGACAATGATATGAGATGAAGCTTGAAAGTAAAAAAAATAGAAATAATACAAGGAAGCCAAATAGTAAATAAGAGATAATAGAAGATATAGTTAGGAATATGCACCGCTTCAGAGCTACAAATCTGTCTGGTCAGGGCGTGGCACAATCGGCTGCATGACGTGACGGAGTAAAGAAAGTTTCGAGAGTGACCAAAGCATGTCGGGAAACAGGAATAGCTTTGCACTTGGGCACAGACTTCACGTATATACAATGCGGGTGAGATCCTACCAAGGTGGTAGAACAAGACCCCAGGCTTTATGCCAGTTGAGAGAGGTTCCTTTTACAAATTGCTAGCCTCTCCTTTTCTTTCCCTTATTGTGAGATTGTAGGTATTTCTCTTTGTTTGTTTCAGTCAAGGAGACTCCTCTTTTCTTTTCTTTTTTTTCACGAACCCTTTTTATGCTGTTTGATAGGCTATTTATAATGATGAAGGTAAGCAAAGGTGACCATTTGAATACTTCATTGTTGTAGACTTACGCTAACTTACTGGCGTTACTCAAGCCATTTGTGACCATTGAGCTTGCAAGACCATTGTGATGCAAGTAATAACTGCAATCCTACCACATCGTGACTGCACTGCCAGCTCCTACAGGCATGTGCCAACGGTCCGATTGAGGTGGAGTGCATTGATGTTGCACGGCCACCTGCCTGTCGGGTTGTGTTTTGCGACGTGGCTTGCTTATCGTGGCGTAGCACCTTGCCGTGTGTCTTGCCGTACGTCACATACTTACTACATGATGCTACGCTACATAGTAGCGTAGCATAGTGACTGGGATAGTTTTGCTGATTTTTAGCTTATTCTACCATAATGCAAGTTCTGTGGACTTCGTTGATTTTGCCTTTCAAACCGCCTTCTGTTCCTTTCCGCAGGATTGCTACACCTTGCTGTGCCATGTAGCTCAGTGTAGCGTAGTAGCAGACATAGTTTGCCACTTCCTGGCTAGAAGAGACATCACTGCAGAACTCGAGATTGGACAAGGGAGGTGAGTATTGAAGTTGTTGCTATGCTACGCCATATGTCATTGCGTAGCATAACATCTCATTCCGCCATTGATTTCTGAGGCTTGCTATGCTACACATCATAGCGTAGCAGGCTTTGTGACTTAGAAAACTTGCTGAACTGCTTCTCCTATGCACCTAGGCTACTATCGTTGATTCTAGACACCGTTTCTGAGCAAGCTGCCGGCTGTTCAGACTACTTTGGTGGGGCAAGTTGGTACAGAACTCGCCCATGCCTAAAGTAGAAAATTTACCGAACTTGCCATCCTAAACCCAAAATGTTCTTTTCTCGATGGACTGCCGTGGTGCTGTGTAGACTGCAAGAGCCTGGTGAAGCCAGGATGACCCCACATTTTCTTTTAGGGTGTTTCACAATGCATCAAACAAAATATATACACTAATGATACAACTAGCAATGAGGTGAAGAATGGAGAGAAGGATGGAGAGAATATAATGGAATGGAATCCCAAGAACAAGGTGGTGTCCAGTCCCTTGTGTAGTTTATGATTAAAGTGACTTGGAAAATCTCATTCCAACTCTGATCTCAAACCAACCACATCCAGTGACTTCACATCAATGCATTCAGCCAATCCATCCTCTTGAAGTAACAAGAATGCACCTCCAAAGAGCCACCACCATTCCAATGAAACAAAGGAGAGAATGGGAAGCGAGAAGGGCCTTAGTTATAGGGAACATTTTTAGTTCCATAACAAATGCTTGTAGCCCAATCTATTATTTCATCTAAGGGGTGTGCTTTGAATTCTCACTCTCTTTTTTTATTTTTATTTTGTTTTTGTTTTTGTGTTTTGTGTTTTTATGTGTGAGAACCACACCATGCAAAGACTTCTTATTTTTATTGACTCAGCTTCTGATAATTGGGTAACATCAGAACGACAAGAAAACTCAAGAAGAAAACATCCAAGCACCCAAGAGAATGACCAACACAAAAGCATCAAGTTCCCTTGAAGTCACACCCTTGTCAAACCTTGAGCCCTTCCTTAGTTTGAGAAGTGCCCAGTCACCGATTTGTTAAAGTTCTTATTATGAAGGACTGTACATTCCCAAGCCAAGAGAGACCATAGAAACTGGTGGATGGATGGGTGAAGTGAACTCATTGCCTGCCATATCAAAAGAAACATACCTTAGTATCAACATAGTGACTTAAAGGTATAACCAAACATTAGCAATTAACATGAAAATAGTTCACACCATCATTCCGAACACTTATTGGATGACAAACTTACAGGATGGATCACACACACACACAATGAAAAAGTATAACAATGTTGAAAAACAAAAACAAGAAAAGTTAAAGAAATTTGTAAAACAAAAACAAGAAAAGTCGAAGTTGTAAAATAAAAATAAGAAAATTTAAAGAAATTGTAAAACAAAAATGTGTAAGACAAAAACGTGTAAAACAAAAATGTGTAAGACAAAAACTTGTAAAACAAAAACATAGTAAAACAAAAATGCGTAAAACAAAAATGTTTAAAACAAAAACTTAAAAAGAACTTAGGGCCCCCATATGATTAACATAGGTGGCCATCTCCCCCATGACTGAATTACAAGGGAGAGATCAAAAATAATGAACGTCTATTTGAATTTCGTAGAAGTTCCCAACTCCTCTCCCAATTGATGATCTTAGGTTAAGGGGTGGAAGTTGGCGACACTCATATTCCAACATGTCTATGCGTTCATTATTGGCATGGTTTTTCTCCTCAGTGTGTTCCATGCATATTTTTTTTCTCTTTCTAGTAGTTGTCAACCACAGGGTGTCTACTACTTGTTGTGTGGTTACTACATACAAGCATCTTTATTTCAAAATTTCAAGGGCACACCTGTTACATGGAGGCATTTCCTCCATGTCATCACCCGATGAATCACTGTATGTGATGCATGGAACTTTCCTCTTCTCGATCTTTCCATAAATGTTTATCTTAGAAATTTCCAAGGAAAGATCACGAATCCCTAGGTACATATCTACTGTACTTAGCCATGACCTTCCCATTATAATTCGGAAATCCCCATTGTTGCTGTTAACTTCTATCACCAGGAAGTTAGCTCGGTAGGACCAACCACACACAGTGGTAACAATGTCCTCCATCAATCCCAAGGAAATGGTGATGGACTGGTTTGTCGACTCTAGTTGGATGTTGCTCTTCTTAAGTTGGGGCAGGTTCCAGGCTTGATACATCCCTCGTGATATTAAATTGACTCCGGAACCTGAGTCAAGAAGAGCCTTATGTGGTTCATTCCCAGCAATTTGTAAATATATTAAGGGGCTTCCAGGATCAGTTAGTTTCCTAGGAAGGTGGCCTACCTTGATCCAGTCGATTACGGTATGTGTTAACATAACCGTATGCGTACAACTCTGTTGGATTGAAGGGTGCTCCAAAGTGTTAGATGGTGGAGGAGTGTACCCAGACTCAACCACTTGTTGTGAGAGCTTGTCTGGGCTTTTGGTTCTAAAGAAAGGTCTTCTCTTTTTACAGTTGTCAGAACCAGCAGCGGGTTGAATGTTTACGGCTCTCGTAGCGTTACGTTGCTGTGGTTGAGTAGAGAGTTCCCCTTGCATTGTTGGAGTAGGAGGTGTTATGGGAACTACAGGTGGAAGAGATGCAGATAGAGTTGGAGGATGGTGTATATGTGAGATGTCTCCCGGAGGAGAAGGGGTCCTCCTAAAGTACTCCCGAACTTGGTAGTGACATTGGGGAGTTGTGTGACTTATAGAGTCACTTGGAGAAATCAGCTACTGCACATAATAACCATATGGGTCGGGCTGCCGATAAGGGTACTGTTGTATTGGCGGTGGCACCCCCCATGACTGTGGGTATTTCCAGCACTGATGTTGTCCGATGGGTTGTGGTGGAGTTCCACTTGGATAGTACGTTAGTGGTTGGTGGAACTGCCTTGGGTTACCTTGGGGATAAGGTAACCTTCGAGGTGTTTGCCATTGGTTAAGTCTTGGATTAAGTGCATACACCCTAGACTCTTGTAAATGTGAGATGATTGGACAACATCCCTTGGGATGATCATAATGGTAGATCTCACATCCACTATCATCATCTTTGTCTGAATCCACAACCTCATCGTAGATAGTAATTTTTCCCTTACCCTTATTATGTGCAGGGCCTGAATTTCTCCACTTTGTCTTATCTTTGTCACTACTTCATTCCTCCTTAGACTCTTCTACAATTTTCAAGATAGTTTCAAGTCTGGAGTCTAAGGAATCTCACAATTGATCCATCTTAGCCAATACTTCTGTTGTTAATTTTTGAATCAGCAAGATTTTTCTGTTCACCAACTCTTCAAGTGGTGACTCATCCTCTTCATTGCAAAATTTCACAACCTTCTTTCGAAGGGAGGGATCATGATTATATTCTTCCGCACTCTCTCCTTTTCATAGTTCACCTTCTTCTTTTGCTACTTGTTCCAACAAGCGATGAACTTCATGGGCTCTAAGTTCTGATAGTCTCCCTTGGGGATAAGTCCCAAGGGTTCTTCTAGTTTCATGCCTTAGCCCATCCATGATGTGGCAAAGTTGATTCCATTGAGCGTATCCATGAACTAGGCAACGATGTAACAATGTGTAGTAGCGGGCCATGGCATCATCCAAGGGTTCATGAGTTCCTTGCTTCCATCCTTGGATCTTCTTACGCAAATTAGACACTCTAGAGTATGTTTGATACTTATTGTTGAAGAGTTCTAGCATCATACTCCACCTCCTGATGGTTTCCAGTTCTAAGGACCAGTACCAACTCTCTACTTCCTTGGTGAGTGTCCTGGGAAACAACTTAAGTTTTTACCACTCATTCTCTATGTTTTGCAAGGCTCAAGCATCGTCGAATGCCTGTAAATGATGCTGCGGATTAGCATTGTATCCCCCTTCAAATTGTGGGATGTTGTTCATGTCTAAGCGTTTGATCCAACTATCTTTTAAATGCCTTTTTTGAATTCTAACAGCCTCTATTATATCAAGCATACTTCGAGTTGCAAGTAGGGGCTCATCATGATCATCTCTTTCATGACGTCCATGATGTCTTCGTTGTTCCCTACTTTCCCTTTGTTCATGCCCTTGTCCTCTCTCTCGACTCTCTCGTTAAGGTCTCTCACTTTTCTTACCTTTATCCTCTCCATTATGCTCGTGATGGTTGCACCCAGAGGTGGAAGGAAAGGGTGAGTGATGAGATGAAGGAGAAGAGGAAGGAGAACCATCGCCATGGCGATGTTTCTTGACTTCTCTTCAGCTGCTATGGCCCCGATTGTGGTGACGATCTAAGTGCCCATCCTTATTATGAGTTGTTCTTCCCTCTGTGAACAGTTGGTGTTCATCGGGATCAGAACCAGTGTTATGTATCGTTGAGCGTAGGTTCTGATACCCCAACTCCTCATCATCATTAGGAGGGGGAACATCTTTTGATAGCGAACCCGTTATGAGTGGTTCACCATCTCTTATTTTGCTAAGGTCATGTAGGACCTCTTTTCCCTTCAACAGTGTATGTTGGCTCTCCTTCCTTCAGTCCCTCATATGTTGTAAAGCTATGGGATGGTAATCCCTCATATCAAAATCACCCATAACGTATTCAGCATAAAATTCTGTCATGCCGATCTGTGCCAAAGCACGGAGAAGCATGTTAGGGACTACCCAATCTGGGGGTAACACTATGTTACCATGCAGATCTCTCCAGCCCATCTGTTCATCTTGATGGAAGATAAAAGTAAAATTGGGAATATACTCATCGGGATGAGTATATTCCACCTTATATTGCTAAGGAACGAGCTGATTTAGGTTATGTGTTTTTGATTGATGATTGTTCTTTGTATTGTCCCTAGGTTGTGAGTTGCTCTTATGGGAAGAAGACATTGTTATCAGTGTGCTAATTTTACCATTATATAAATTTTTCTTTAATTAACCTAAAGGTTTGTTTAGGCTCCCAACGATGTGAGTGATATCCTATGTTCTATTCAACGCACAAACACTTAGTCCCCAAAAACA
>MNCI01023539.1:888961-927136 GCA_015680685.1 Gnetum montanum | reverse complement strand
CAACCACGATAACACGCATGCAGAATTTGAAAGCGCAACCAAGAAGACACGCATACAGAAATAGACAAACATACAATCGCAAACACGAACGTACGAAGTCTACCAGCAACGGTCTTAGTCCACCCAGAACAAGGCTCATCAGGAGCACATGTCCGAAGACCTCCATCCTGAGGTACCTAGGAACCATCTTGTCCTCATTTGTATTTTCCCATACTCACTGTATCTAGGGTGAGTGGGAGTGCCAAGGATATCATATCCTGCACGATTCAACAAATGCCAGTTCGAAACATGTCATCTGGGTGGAGACCGAAGCAGAGACTCGGTCCGATTCATCCCAGATGAATCACTGGAGACCTGAGATGGGAGCTCCTTGAGCAACAAAATTCTTGAGTTGCCAGTAGAACTCCTCTCAACCATATCGCATACAATCCCAACTAGTCCAACCACAAGTAAATAAGTGAAGGACATCGCCACAACACCATCGTTTATATCCTTAAGGAGAGCAACATACATCAATTGCTCACATCTATCCTCTTATGAAGAGTGAAGAACATTGCCATCAAGAAACTCTTCAAAACACATAAGGATATGATCCTAGATCACCTAGGTATCAAACCAAAGAGACCATTAACCAAACAAGCTCAATGGAGTATCACCACCAAAGAGCACAAGGCCACCCTCCAAGGGAGTGGTTAGCCAAAGTTGAGAATGGGGTTAGCTAGTTTCTATCGGAAACCTCACAAACCACAAACCCTGGTAACCGCTTAGCGAAACTCTTACCACTGACTAAAACAAAAACGCTCTGATACCATCTGTAACAACGTTGCCCCGACATTGCCCGGCACCCCAAGGAATTCACAAAGATCAAATAGATCTGGGGCGAAAGACCTGGGGAATACGCCTCAAACAAGCAAGCATCTCACAAGTGCAAGCAGAAGAGAACCAAGCAAACAAGTACACACACAACCTTGTAGACCACATCGGTGGAAGGAGAAACAATGCATCTACAAGGGAAGGTGCCTCACCCCCAGATCCCTCACAATCTGGTACAAGGTGTGGCATGGCACCGCACCAAAACTATCCAGTCTTGGTTGCCTACATATCTACGACCGCCGTAGAATCAGGGCCATGTAGTTCTCCACGGAGAAGAGGGAAAGAAGAGGACTTAGAGAAGAGAGTAGCAACAGGAGTGTGTCCTATTGCTAGCTTGGTACCACCAAGCCGGGGTGGGTTTTATAACACTTGAGAGCCACCCGAGGGTGCCTCAGAGTGTTCCATGGCCCCCGAACCATGGGGAGAGCCCAAGAGAACCACCACTTGAGACATCTCTCACAGTTTGGGTAAACTATACACACGAAAGTAGAAAAAAAGTTAAAAAGGCTTCAATATGGGAGACAATGAAGAGACAGAATCGACCAAAAAGAAATTTGGACGTTTTTGTTTAGAAATCGAATAGCAGCATAGATATTTTTTCATGATGGATTTTATTTTATTAAAAAAAGAAAGATTTTGGTTGGTTACAATCGATAGAGTTTTGAAAAATAACTAGAACATACATTAAATCTTTTAAATTTTATGGTCCGAAAATGCTCCAGGTTAACTAAACGAAGTTCACAGCTCAACTACCAAGTAAGGTTGTATGATAAGTTCACCCTACAAAAATTCAGAGTTCACCCAATAACTTATGCATATGAGTTTCCTGACTACTATTACTACTATTACTGCTGATACCATTTTTCTTTTAACTTTGTTAACTTTTTTAAAGTTTATGGTCCAACAATGCTCCACATCACACCAGGTTAACTAAACAAACATCATATACTACAAAGATCTGAGTTTGATGGAACTACTGCATGAAAGTTCATACACTGCATGAAAGTTCATACACCACAGAACTCAGCTCATATAAACTGAACACATGAACGAGTTTGTCATGTTATTGCTGGTGGGATCAGGTTGTTCACGCATTTACGAGGTGGGCAAGGACCTGAAACAACTTATAGCACGTTTTTTAGCTGGTAGAACTTAGAAGAAGAGAGACTTTTTAAGTTTTAAAATATTTTTTATTTATTTTCAGTTATCTGTAGCAGAGTTGAACTAAGAAACCAAGGGTTCCTGGTGTTAGCATAACAGACACAGAGTCAGGCTGATTAGATTTAGCAATAGGGCTTAGGCAGGATTACTGCGCAATTTTCGTGTGAGTTTTGAATTTAAGGTGAATTGTCTGAGATGAAGATATTTCCTTTTATTTTTTTTACTGGATTTCTATGTGTGTTTTGCAACGTCTCTGCAATTCAGTTTTGCCTGTGTAACCATGAAGTAAAATGCCAAGCTACTGTGTTATCACTTATCAGTCAAGAAAAATGTTTTAGCTATCTCTGTGTGTTTGAATGATTATGAAGTATGTCATTGAGGTGTGTTGGTTTTTATATATGGGGACCATTGTTAGATGTTAATCTTTTGATCATGCTTGCTGCATCTTTTATTTGAAACCTCCTGATCCATTGTCAGGTTAAACAAATTTACTAAATATATTTGACATGTTTGGTTTTTGATTTTTTTTCCTGCAGGGTTTTCTGACTTGAATTAATGGCAGCCCAAGTAGTGGATAACAAGCAACTTATTTTTAAGAATTATGTCACTGGAATGGTTGAGGAGTCTGACATGTTTATAAAATCAGGGAAACTCTCTTTGACATTGCAAGAACAATCGCAAGATGTGTTGGTAAAGAATGTGTATTTGTCAAGTGACCCTTACATGCGAATCCGAATGACAGAGAGAAGTTTTCAGGTAGTAGAACCATTTCCGCCTGGGTCGGTGAGTATGAGATTTGTGATTCCCCAGATTGTCAAGATGATAAAAATAATTAAATTGAAACTGTAGCTGCTGTACAAATGATCAGAAGCATTAAGGATATTTTGAGGAGAGAGTTTTATTTTAGGTAATACTTGAATCAAGAACAACGTTTAATCCATTTCAAGGACGACATTCATAGCCATGATTAGCTACTGCCAAAACATGATTTCCTTGCTTAGTATGTTACGTTAGAAAGCGTTTTTGGCTTCCCTATTTTTAATTTAATTATAGTGCAGTAAAAAATGTTTGAAACAGGATATTTCAAAAGGCCATTTCTTCAGTTTCTCTGTTCCATTTCATAGTAAACTTCTATGTATATCTATGCAGGTGGTAACTGGTTATGGGGTTGCAAAAGTAATTTCTTCTAATGACCCAAATTTCAAAGAAGGTGATATAGTGATGGGATTTGTTGGATGGGAAGAATATAGCTTAATCCCAGGAGGTAACAACTTGCAAAAGGTCAAATACACCGACTTACCGCTATCATATTATGTTGGGATCTTAGGTAAAAAATTTCTTCTTTAATTGTATTCCTTCAGCTTGGTTATGTAAAAGACATTGTGTATTTTTTTCCCTAACTAAAAAGAAATGATATGGTTTCATGTATTCAAATCCCAAGAAACATTTTGGCTCATTTCCTATTTCTGATTAACTAAGGATCACTCATTCTTGAGTTTGCAATCAGCCATCCCAATTTTTACATCAACATGCATTCTTTTCATGAATATATGTTGTGTGTGAACGAAGTCATGTCACATTTGAATTGTGAATCTAGGTTACGGAGTATTTGTTAGAGTGTACCAAATTCAGCAGTTTAATGATTGCTATATTTGTCTGACACTACCAACAGTGTGATGGCTTTTATTTGTTCAAGCCATACCCTAGAATATTCCAGGTGAAAAAACAATGAAAATCCAGAGTAGTTTCCCAACAGGGTTTTTCTTTCACTTTTCCAAAAGATCCCAGGTGGAAAATAGTTTTTAATAATTTTCTGGTAAATTTCCAGATATTTTGCTTCACTGTGGCATTAAGTTATTCTTTCATGATGTTTTGTTATGTCTATACTGGCTGCATTTGACCATTCATCAACAATAATGAGCATGAAAAGAAAATATCATCTATTCTTACCCAAATATTGATCAAATTCTCAATTTTATATTTTGATGGATGTAGCGTAAATACATTTCTTTAAGGGCGTGATTTCTTTATTTTGGCCGTTTTGGCTGAGGAGCCAACTACCAGCTAACCGAAGAGGGCCTTTTTGTCACAGTAAGTAATTTTGTTGGTCATAATGCCAAGGGGACCTTCTACTTTAAATAATCTTTATTTTTTGAATCATAACATGAAGGAGGAGTTTTCTGTTCATGGTAAATAATATAAATTCGTCACAATACAAGAGATGAGGTGAGGGGAACTGTGGTCATGGGAAGATTTGATTTTTCAAAAAGATACTCTCTAAGCCAAATACAGTTATATATAATAAATATAATCTAGTGTTATGTCTACTATTGTCATGACCAATGCCTATTAGTGTGATTTTCTAGTGTGAATGTAAGATGAGGTCATTCTAATACACTATACAACTTCCTTACTCTAAATTCAATTCCTTTGTTTTTTTAATTTTTTAGATCCTGAATTTTTAAATTTTTGGGTTTTTTTCCTTTTCAGAAATTTTAATCTGATTCATTAAATAACTTATCATAGCACCATCTTTTTATCTCTGTTTCCATGTGTCTGTTTACTCAAAAATGCTCTCGTATGAATATTTACGATCATTTTTACAGGAAAGCCAGGAATGACAGCATATTTCGGTTTTTATGATATTACCTCCCCAAAGTTTGGTGAAACAGTTTTTATCTCTGCAGCAGCTGGAGCAGTTGGTCAGCTTGTTGGCCAGTTTGCTAAGCTCCATGGCTGTTATGTTGTTGGCAGTGCTGGTACTAAAGAAAAGGTACAACCTACTTCTCGTCCATGTATTTTAATCATGTCTGGCTGCATTTGTAGAGTCCAAATGGATGATGGATACATATTTGATGAATAAGGCAGGTCCTAATTTCTGTAACGTTCTTGCTTAAACAATGGTTCTAGTGTTTTGATTACAACAGGAACATTGTATTATTGTAAATTCCTGATTCTATTAGATTTATTGATTTCAATTTTCCTATCAGACAAGTTTGAGCTGTATTTTCTTCATTCCGATACAGTCCATGTCCAATATCAATATCTTTCTTATTTATTTATTTATGCTTTTACAAATCTGATTTCATGTAGGTGGAACTGTTGAAAGGAAAACTTGGTTTTGATGATGCATTTAACTACAAAGAAGAGGCTGACTTGAATGCTGCTCTTAAAAGGTGTGCTCACTTATGACAAAAAAGATGGTTATATAGCACATTTTAAATACTAATAAAACTAATAATGGTAGAGACACGCTAGTCAGTTACATATAGAGGTCAGAATTCATGTCCTCAAATAGGAATTTGTAACACAGAGTTAAATCCCTATTGGTCATATTTCATCTGTTTAGTATTTAGGATCCAGACACATGAAAATGTGTATAGCTCAACTTTATAGGTAGACTGCAATCAAGAAAACTGTGGCATAACCAGATATGAGGCTTGTCATATATATTTCAATTTTCAACCATTTTTCATGAAGAAGGGACTTGCTTAAATATTGGATGAAGCAGGAAATGAATTTGAATGTTGATCACTAATCGGAAATCCTTATTTAGGTATTGCCCAAAAGGTATCGACATCTACTTTGAAAATGTTGGTGGAGACATGCTTGAAGCCGTGTTGGAAAACATGAACAACTTTGGACGAATTTCTGGATCTGGGATGATCTCCCAATACAATTTAGAAGAAACCAAAGGCATACGAAACTTATTCCTTATTGTTATGAAAAGAATAAAGATGCAAGGATTCGTTATACTTGATTCTTGGCATAAGTACCCTGAGTTTGTGGAAATTGTAGCAGGCTGGATCAAGGAAGGGAAACTGACCTACGTGGAAGATGTTGCTGTAGGAATTGAGAATGCAACAGCTGCGCTTGTTGGCCTGTTCCATGGCAAAAACATTGGAAAGCAAGTTGTCAAAATTGCAGATGAGTAAGCAGTCATTGGAAAGAAATAATGATTCATGCAACATTAATTTTGAATATTTCATCCAAAATGATTTGCAGAAGAACCATCAAGAACCATCTTCAGTGTGTGTATTATATCTTGGTTCCATTTGTATGGAATTGTATCTTGAAGGTAATTAATGGGTATCAATATAAAACAATGTGTTAGTTTAGTGGTAAGAGTTTTGGCTTGGTAATGACATGTCATCCAATGAATTCTACTAGGCAGCATTGAATTATAAATTTTAAAATAAAAATTTGAAATGGTTCCAATAGAAAATAAAGGAAATTTTTATCACAGTAAAACAATTCAGTAAAAGATTCTAAAACTCGTCCAATACATCCAGGGGTCTCAATGTCTCTCTGTAAATAATTAATAATTCTGCTTGTAACACAAAATTAGGGAACTTAAATTAGGGAACTTTAAAAAGGGCCGCCTTTTGTAATTAGCACTCTAACAAAAAATGCTTAAACGAAGTAGTAGTGAATTAGACAAGGATTAACAGAGGAAAATCATCGTGATCATGATGCCCATGTAGGGAAGGAACATTGTCGCTGTCGATGTTTTCAGCTTCTTTTTTCAGACCTCTGAAATTTGATTTTATTTCTATAGCAGGACTGCAAGGATTCGCTGAATTAGCGACCATGTATTTTACAGATTGATGGGTTACAGTGCAATTAATATCTCAAACTCCCAGTTTATTGCAGTATCTTGTTCGTGATTTTGATAAATACCAAACTCCCTCCGTGTCCCTGGCATGTGATTGCTTGCTGTTAGAGGCTAACCACCCTAATTATTGGATATTTAGAAACATCAACCCAAACAACTACTTGTTTCAGACGCATAAATTTAACAGTGCAGATACTGATATGAATCGCTGTTACATTCATCTTACGCCTTTGGATGAGCCTATGATTAGCTTACATTGGATTCGATGTAGTATCTTTTTCTTATTAATTTACCATTTATTTGCCTGGTGCTGGTATATTAAAAGTATTGTGTTAAGATCCTAGTTGACATCCTTAAAGGAATTGATCTTGAGCTGTTAACTCAATAAAAGTTATTTGGTACCCTAATGAGGTCTTAGCTTAATGGTAAGACTCTTGATTTGGAGGTTTTAGGTTATAGGTTCAGACCATCCTCTTCCATTATTGATAATTGATGGAAAATGATAGCATAATTCTTCATTTTTGTCCTAATCAAATTTCTTCATGTTTGCAATGATTCTTTCACATTTTAACTTTGATTCTTTGTTGTTTCTTAGCCTCAACTATATGTGATGAGAGTAGTTACTTTAATTGTTAGAGTGGTTACTCTAGTGATTACTCTAGTGGTTACTCTAGTAGTTATTTTAATTATTAGAGTGGTTACTCTAGTAGTTACTTTATCAGTTACTATAATTATTAGAGTGGTTACTCTAGCGGTTACTCTAATGGTTACTCTAGCAGTTATTCTAATTATTAGAGTGGTTACTCTAGCGGTTGCTTTAGCAGTTATTCTAAATATTAGAGTAGTTGCTCCCAAGCCTATAAATACAATGCCTAGGTGCACAATTGGAAAGAAGTCTTTTAGCAATCAAGTAGCGAAACTCTTGTAGTCTATTTGAAAGTTAAAGTATTTTTCTAGTGCCTGCAGCTGGAGGTCTAAGTATGGACGGATCCTTATTTCAGTATTGTGTACTTGAGCACACCTTGTGTACGGCAATAAAGACGAGCTCTTTGATTCATCCTTGCAGCACTTGAGATTTGTTTTTTTACGCGTTTCTTTTATTTTATTTTCTTATGCATTTATTTTATTTTATACATTTTACATTTCTGTTATTAGCACACCAATTCATTTTGATCAATTAAGCAAATCATTAAATTGCATAAGCACGACCACTTCAAGCATGCGTGTAATGCTTGGTAACCCAGTAACGATTAGCGTTTGGTAATCCCAGCAGTGTTGCATTGGTTCAGGATGTGTACGACAAGTGGGAATGGATGCTGGTGTTAGGATTAGTTAGAACTTAGTTAATGAGTAGTTAAGTTAAATTAGTCACTTAGTTACCTCTCTCCTTCCCTACTAGTGTAGGACATAAAAACATAAAAGATATAAAAATCATTTGCCTCAAGCTTACTTAACCATACAATCATGACATATAAGTTTGGAAAGGCAATGATCAATCAACCCATCCTTGTTCCACAAGGGCGCATAAGCACTTAGTCCTTGAAATTCGACTGGATCATGTGTGAAACATTTGTATTCGTATGGTTGAGTGTAAGGGTACCTCGCCGCTCATCATTGGCGCCATTACCAAGGACTTAGTTGTTTGTGCACTAACTAGAACGTAGGAAGTCATTCACATCGTTGGAATGAACCCTTAGGGTTGGTTGAGAAAATAATAAACAAGAATACATTGCACACTGAACAGACAAGTATGTCTCCTTCTTTGTACGAAAGCGCTTCATTGCCTAGGTCTGAAACAGGAAACAGTCGGTCACGTAATACACATGACGTTGATCCCCCAGTCCCTCAACAAATTCGAGTGGTATATATTCATCCCAATGAGTATATACCAGACTTCACCTTTATCCTCCATCAAGATGAACAATTGCGTTGGCGAGACTTAGAAGGTAACATAGTGTTACCTCCTGATCGTTCAGTTCCAAGCATGCTTCTTCGTCCCCTCACACGAATTGGCATGCCGCACTTACATGGAGAATACGTTGTGCAAGACCATGACTCGAGAAAATACCATCCCACGGAGGCACAACGTCAAAGGGTTTTGCAATAGGAGAGACATCATAAGTCTTTGAAGGGTAAGTGGTCGCAGGATGTCCCACATGTCTTAAGAAAAAATGAGTGTGGTGAACCTGGCTTAGGCAGTCACCCACACAACGATGTTCCTCCCCTTGACTTTGGCCAAGGGGTTGTGTATCAAAACCTTCATTCCACTATTCATAACCCAGGTTCTGATACCCATGGGCACAAAGGATCTGAAAAAGGGACATGGACACATGATAAAGATGGATATTTTGATTGCAATCATCAAAGCTGAGATTGTCGAAGAAAAGGTGGCAGACACCATCATGGTGACCGTTCTCCTTCTTCTTCACCTTCATCATCTCCTTCATCCTCTCCTTCAGTGTCCAGATGTAGTCATAAAGAAAAAGACCATGGGGATAAATGTAGGCAAAGTGGAAGTCATAGACAAAACAACCAGGAAAGGGAACAAGGGCATTCTAGAGAGTCATGACATAGAAGAAGAGAGAGTAGGAAACAACGTAGGCATCATAGATGCCATGGACGAGATGATCACGATGAACCCCTATTTGCTACTTGAAGTATGTTGGACATAACTGAGGCTGTTAAAATTCCAACAAGGCACCAGAAAGATAATAGGATTAAGAGATTAGATATGAACAATATCCCATGATTTGAAGGGGGATACAACGTTGATCCTTAGAATCACTTACAAGCATTCCATGATGTGTGTGCCTTACAAAATATAGAGAACAAATGACAAAAAGTTAAGTTGTTTCCATGGACACTAGTTAAAGAAGTGGAAAGTTGGTATCGGTCTTTAGAACTGGAATTCATTTGTAGGTGGAGTACTATGTTAGAACTATTTAATGACAAGTATCAAATGTACTCCCGAGTATCTAACTTGTGAAAGCAAATCCAAGGCTAGAAACAAGGAGGGCATGAACCCTTAGATGTTGTCATGGGCCGATATTATGCACTATTACATCGTTGTCCTGGCCATGGTTATTTGCAAAGGGATCAACTGCACCATCTCGTGGATGGGCTTAGGCATGAAACGAGAAGAACCCTTGGGACTTATGCCCAAGGAAGACTATTTGAGCTTAGGTCCCATCAAATGCAAAGACTAGTAGAGCAAGTTGCTAAGGAAGAAGTTGAGCTACAGAAGAGAGAAAGTGCAGAAGAGTATAATCGAGATCCTTTCCTCTGGAAGAGGGGGATAAGATTTTGTGAGGATAAAGAAGAGTCACCACTCGAAGAGATGGTGAATAGGAAAAATTTGCCTATCCAAAAGTTGACATTAGAAGTATCGGCAAAGGTAGACCAAATGTGGGATTCCCTAGACAATAGATTTCAATATGTTCTTAAAATAGTAGAGGAGTCTAGAGAGCAAGGTAGTGATCGCGAAAAAATAAAAAAGAGAGAAGCTAAACATGTACGGAGCAAGGGTAAGGGCAAAGTTGCCATCATTGAAGAGCTTGTGGAGTCAGAAACAGACAATGATAGTAGATGTGAAATATGTCAATATGACCATCCTAAGGGATGTTGCCCTGTAATCTCACATCTACAAGAGTATGGGGTGTATGCACTTAACCCACGATTGAACAAACGGCAAGCACCCCGAAGGTTACCTTACCTCCAAGGTAACCCAAGAAAGTTCCACCAACCCTTAATGTATTATCCAAGTGGAACTCCACCACAACCAATTGAGCAATATCAACAGTGGCAACACCCACAATCATGGGGAATGCCACCACCAAGGCAACAGTATCCTTATTGGGAACCTGACTCGTATGAATATTACGTGCAGCAGCTAATCATCTCATGTGGCTCTATTGGTCACATCAATCCTCAACCTCACTACCAAGCCCATGAGTATTATGGAACTCCCTCTTCTAGGGGTGATATTTCGCAAGCATATCATCCTTCTCATTTGACTGCATCTCTTCCACCAATAGCTCCACTACCACTTACTCCAACTATGCAGGATGAAATCCCTACCCAACCGCAGCAACATAATGCCACAAGGGCTGTTAACTCTCAACCTACTGTTGGTTCCAACAACCACATGAAGAAAAGACCTTTCTTTAGAACCAACAGACCAACCAAGCCCTTGCAATCACAAGTGGCTGATTCCTTAGACGCCTTAGTATCAATCAAAACTTCAGAGCCTCCTTTAACTCAACCACTGCACTCAACACATATGGTCATGCTAACACATGTTGTCATCGATTAGATCAAAGTTGGCCATCTTCCTAGGAAATTCTCTGATCTTGGGAGTCCTCTGATATCCTTACAAATCATTGGAAATGTGTCGTGCAAGGCTCTTTTGGATTCAGGTTCCAATGTCAACTTGATTTCTCAAGAAATGTACAAGGCCTAGAACCTACCTCCATTGGAAAAGAGCAACATCCATCTAGAGTTGGCCGACTAGTCCATCACTGTCCCATTGGAACTAGTGGAAGACATTGTTACCACTATTTGTGGGTGGTTGTACCCAGTAGACTTCCTAGTGATTTAGGTGAACAACGGTAAGGGGGACTTCCTAATCATAATGGGAAAAGCATGGCTAAGCACCATCGACGCATGCCTAGGAATCCACGATCTTTCCCTAGAAATATCAAAGGAAAATACATTCAGAAAGATCAAGAAGAAGAAAGTTCCGTGCATCACATATAGTGACATAGGGTGTAATTGCGTGCAGAGGTCATGCTTTGTGCAAAGTTTAACATTGCCTACATGCAATCAGTGTGCACAAGTGATCAACATATAAAGATGCCTATATGCAGCAGCCACACAACAGGAAGGCACCCAGTGGTTGATAGCTAATCAAGAAAGCAGTTCACTCATATGCATGGATCCAACTGAGGGTTTGACTTGCGCTTACATCGATAGCATAGACGCATTAGAGCAAGTTCACTGCCAACTTCCAAGTCTTAACCTTGAAAATGTCAACTGGGAAAAGTTGGAAATTTCTGAGAAATTTAAGTAGGAGCCCCTCGAGCTAAAACCATTGCCCACCAGTATGGAATACACATTCCTTAAAAACGGAAAATCGGTAATTATCAACGCTAAGCTTGCTTTTCACTAGAAAGAAAAACTGCTAAAGCCTTCGCTTGGTCATATCCTGAATTAACTGGAATAGATCCTAGGATATGCTAACATAGGATTTACACTAACCCCTCCATGAAGCCTTGAAGATAATTGCAGAGGCATTTGAACCCAAAGCTAAAGCAAGTAGTCAAGAAAGAAATCGAACAACTTCTCAAGGCTGGGTTTATATACTGCATTGCTAATAGCGAATGGGTTAGCCCCTTAGTTATTGTGCCTAAAAAGGGAGGCAAATGGAGGGAGTTCATAGATTTCAGGCTACTAAATATGGTAACATTCAAAGATCACTTTCTGTTGCCATTTGTTGACCAAGTCTTAGACACCATTGCAGGGCATCGCTACTATAGTCTTCTGGATGGATATAGTGGATATAATCAAATACAAATAGCCCCAGAAGACCAAGCCAAGACTACGTTCACCAGTCCTTGGGGAATGTTTGCATACAAACAGATGTTGTTTGGCTTGTGCAATGCCCCTGCAACATTTCAACGACTAGTTCTAAGCATCTTCCAACGGCAGATAGGAAATGGTGTAGAAGTCTTTATGGACAATTTCTCCACCTATGGAGCAAACTTTGATCAAGCCAATGACCAGTTAGAGCAAGTGTTAAAAAGATGTGTAGAAACCAATTTGAGGCTTAATTGGTAGAAAAGCCATTTGATGGTCCAAGAGGGTGTAGTACTAGGGCACAAAATCTCACACATAGGGATAGAGGTAGATCCTAAGAAAATCAAAGTTATCCAAGGAATTACCCATTAACTGGAAACTATCAAAGATATTCAGTCATTCCTTGGACATATTGGCTACTATAGGAGATTTATTGAGAACTTTTCAAAGGTTGCCAAACCATTGGTGGAATTAATGAAAAAGGACATACCTTTTGAGTGAGCCAGGGAATGCAAATTAGCTTTTCAAACTTTAAAACAAAAGCTTGTAGAAACACCCATTTTACAATCTCCTGACTGGTCCAAACCATTCCATATCATGACTGACGAGTCCAACTATGCCTTAGGAGCCATACTTACACAGTTTGATGACTAGAAGCATCCTTATTACATCCACTGTGCAAGTAAAAGTATTGCTAGTGCACAACTTAACTACATTACCACAGAGAAAGAATTAATGGCTGTAGTGTTTGCACTAGAAAAGTTTAGACACTATGTATTGGGATATAAAGTATATATACATACAGATCATAGTGCAATAAGGTTCCTCATGAATAAGCCAATGGTAAGCCCTCGTATCATACGATGGCTTGTAATCTTACAAGAGTTCGATCTTACAATGATCGATTGTAAAGGCCCCAAGAACATAGTTGCTGATCAGTTATCTTGGTTGTGATGGGACAACAAAGAGGATGAGTATCCAATTTCTGATTATTTTCCTGATGAATTCCTCTTTGTTGGTGTAGTGAATACTCAATCACCCATGGAGACAAACTGGTACAGTAGCATTCTTACCTATCTCCTCATCCAATAAATACCACAAGAGTTAAACCTTAAGAAGAAACAATAGTTTCTTCATTGAGCCAAGTACTTTATGGAAATCAATGGGCAACTTTACAAAGTGTGTCTCAATTTCTTGGGTCGATGGTTTGTTTTTGATATAGATCAACTGCGAGTTCTTCGAGATGTTCATGAAGGTCCTTGTGGGGGTCATTACGCTGGGAGACGAACGACCATCAAGATGTTGCTTGTAGGATATTATTGGCCTACATTGTTTCGGGATGCCCATCAATTCATCCAATCTTGTGAGCACTGTCAATGTGATGGGGGAATGATTGCTAAAATGGAGGGTTTGCAACAATGGATCCAACTGCTAGAACCCTTCGACATTTGGGGAATTGATTTTATGGGGCCGATTACACCAATGTCCAATGGAAAAGCTTATATAATTGTTGCTGTTGATTACCTAATTAAATGGGCCGAAGCAGCTACTATTAAGGATTGTACATCATCTACAGTTGCATGATTTGTTCAACAACAAATCATAAATAGGTTTGGTGTGCCTCATGCACTTATTTCAGACAATGGTACATACTTCACAAGTGCAACTTTTCGAAAATTAATGCAACGCTTAGGGGTTGAACACAAATTGACAACACCATACCACCCCTAAGCGAATAGTCAAGGCGAAGTCACCAACAGGGAGATTATGAAAATATTGACAAGAACTATTAGCAAGTTTAGGCAAGACTGGAGCACTAAACTGAACGATGCTCTTTGGGCATACCACTCTACATAGAAACTCCCTACAGGCTACTTTGCCTATGAGTTAGTGTACAGAAAGTTTCCAACGCTTCCCATTCAAACTAAGCTCTGTATACTATCCATGGCATGTGACCTCAACCTTGACCTTGATCTAGCACAGAAACAATGGTTAGTAACCCTTAACTTGCTAGATGAAAATCGACTAGCTACACTGTCATCTAACAAGTTGCGCAAGGAATTCAATAAATAATGTCATGACCTAAGGATTAGGAAAGTTGAATATCAACTAGGAGATAAGGTTCTCTATTGGAATCCCACACATGTGCCACAATGTACTAAATTTTAAACACTGTGGGAAAGACCTTATATTATTTATGCAACTTTTCCTTCAGCCATGACAATATACAAACCTGAGAGCCTAGACAAGAAACTGTTGGTCAACGTACAACAAACCAAACCTTTCAATGAGCTTAGGACAGCTAGTACACACGCTACCTCTGTTGATGGACAACCTTGCTCACTATTTCAAATCTCCTCCTTCCAACTTAGTTGTCGGGGAGATGTCCACTTATGCTAACCTTTTTAGGCCCTTAGTTCTTTTTGAATTTTTGTTTTACATATTTTTCCAACTTTTCTTATTTTTTTTACACCATCGTTCTTGTTTTTACTATTTCTTTGTTTGCTTGATTTACTTTTATTCGTCATCCAATAAGTGCTCATGATGGTGGATTGCATTATATCATATTGATTGCTAATGTTTGGTTTTTACCTTTAAATTATGATGCTGATATTAAGGTATGGTTCTTTTGGTAAAACAGGCAATGAGTCCACGCCGTCCACTCATCCATACAACTCTATGGGCGCCTTTGGCTTGGAACTGTATAGTCCCCTTTTTGTAAGTAAATTTATTAATGAATTGGTGGCTGGGTACTTTTCAAACCAAGGAAAGACTCAAAGGATGAAAAAGGTGTGACTTCAAGGGGATTCGATGCATTTGTGCTAGCCATTCTCTTGGGTACTTGGATGCTTGTTTCTTAAGTTTTCCGCCATTCTGACATTGTTCAAAAGTTAGGAAGCCGAGTGAATAAAAATAAGTCTTTGCATGGTGTGGTTCTCATGCAAAAAAAAGAAAAGGAGAAAAGAGGAGAAAAGTAAGAATTCAAAGCACACCCCTTAGACATAATAAAGCAATATCGACTACAAGCACTAGTTATGAAATTGGAAAGACATGTTACCCATGCCTGAAGGTTCCCTCTAACTAAGGTCCTTTCTCACTTCCTACTTCTCCATCTTGCTCTTCTTGGGATGGTGGTCACTCTTTGTGAAGACATTCTTGTTGCTTCAAGAGGATGGATTGGCCAGGTGTATTGATGTGAGGTCACTGAATATGGTTGGTTTGAGTCTGGATTTGGGATGAAGTTCTACTTAGTCATCTTAACCATGAAATACACAAGGGGCTTTACACAACCTTGTTCTTAGGATTCCATTCCATTCTCTCCTCTCCATCTTTCTTTCCATTTTCCACCTCATTGCCAATTTTATCATTAGTCCATTTTGGGTTGATGCATTGTTTTTCTTTGTTGAATTCTTATGGGTAACTTTTTAACTCTTGCTTCCAAATGACATTCCTAGAGCCTATGGACTCTTTGGTTTGTGGGTTTGTCAGGGCATAAAAGGCATGAGCCTACTTTGGGGAGGACCCACTAGCATTTTTTTGGGTGCAATTGTTAAGTTTTTTTTTTCTTAAAAATTTCCTACAATCAATCATCTCTTGTTTCATCCCCATCCATGAAATCCATTTTATTGGCGTTGTCATTGTTATTTTTTTCCATCTTTCTTATTCCTCATATTTTTCCATCTTATAGCTATCGGAGGTTTGCTCTTAGTCGTGGGGGCCTTGGCATAAATTTTTTAATTTTTTCCATTTTACTATTCACCTAACCCCTACACCTTGGGTAGTCACCTGTGATAAATCTCCAAACCAGTTTCTACCATAACCACAACTCAGCTAATGTTCTTCATATCGAGGCAAAGTATCAACTGCATTGTGGTTTATCTATCCTTGCTCATTTTTGACTGTGTTGTGTGTGCAGATGATGATCATACAAACAATGGACTGGGCTTGGAGGAAGCACTCAAGATGGATCGAATCTAGAGCATTTACGAAAGGAGCAAGTCTGGTGGCATGGCTATGGATAAACAACGGAAGGTGCAATGTTAGCATTGGCGGCAACACGCTTCATTTTCTTTCTTTCTCTTTCTCTACAAGCTGCCAAATAAAGGCTTGGATGTCATTTATGTACGAGTGTTCACCACAATGGTCATGAACACTTATGTTGTAATATGCTTATTGATCCATTCACTGGGCACGTTGACTCTATCATCCCATTCCACCGTCAGTTGTCAGTTAGTCAGTGATCCTATACCTTCCCAATATTTTGTAAAGAACTTGTTTCTTTTCTTTTATACTAGAGGATAAGTTTTCATTTAATCGTGGAGGTATGATGAGAGTAGTTACTCTAATTATTAGAGTGGTTACTCTAGAAGTTATTCTAATTATTAGAGTGGTTACTCTAGTAGTTACTTTAGCAGTTACTCTAATTATTAGAGTGGTTACTCTAGCAATTACTCTAGTGGTTACTCTAGCAGTTATTCCAATTATTAGAGTGGTTACTCTAGTGGTTGCTTTAGTAGTTATTCTAATTATTAGAGCGGTTACTCTAATTATTAGAGTAGTTGCTCCCAAGCCTATAAATACAGTGCCCAAGCGCACAATTGGAAAGTAGTCTTTTAGCAGTCAAGTAGCGAAACTCTTGTAGTCTATTTGAAAGTTAGAGTATTTTCCAAGCGCTTGTGGTAAGAGGTCTAAGTGTGGACAAATATTTATTTGAGCATTGTGTACCTAAGCATACCTTGTGTATGGCAATAAAGATGAGCTCTTTGATTCATCCTTACAACACTTGAGATTTGTTTTCTTATGCATTTCTTTTATTTTATTTTCTTATGCATTTATTTTATTTTATTTTATTTTATGCACTTTACATTTCTATTATTAGCACAACAATTTATTTTGATCAATTAAGCAAATCATTAAATTACACAAGCATGACCACTTCGAGCATGCGTGTAATGCTTGGTAACCCAGTAACGATTAGCATTTGGTAATCCTAGCAGTGTTGCACTGGTTCAGGATGTGTAAGGCAAGTGGAAATGGATGCTGGTGTTAGGATTAGTTAGAACTTAGTTAATGAGTAGTTAAGTTAAATTAGTCACTTAGTTACCTCTCTCCTTCCCTACTAGTGTAGGACATAAAAACATAAAAGATATAAAAATCATTTGCCTCAAGCTTACTTAACCATACAATTGTGACATACAAGTAAGTTTGGGAAGACAACGATCAATCAACCTGACCTTGTTTCACAAGGGTGCATAAGCACTTAGTCCTTGGAATTCGACCAGATCGTGCGTGAAACGCTCATATTCATATGGTTGAGGATAGGGGTACCTCGCTGCTCATCAATAAGTATTACAAGCCTTGTAACCACCATGTTGAAGATGCATTAAGTGTGACTATGCAAGTGGCAAATGAAAACATAGCTTAACTACCAAGCTTGTTACTTTGTTTATGATAGGTTGCCAAATTAAGTTATGATGATTAAACAATGAGGTCTTAGCCTAGAGGCAAGAATCTTGATTTGGAAATTTCAAGGTACAAGTTTTATTCTGGTTGGAAATACTAAGTTATAAATTTCTAATTGGAGTTTATGTTCTATGGATAAATATTTATTAAAAATAAAATTTTTAGGTTCCAACACCTCACAACTTCTTTGAGTTATGATGATTAAATTAAATACTTTTTTTTTTTAGTTTTGACTAAGAGGCCAACTACCAATCGTAGATTGGTAACCTAAATAATATTTCATCTATAATAAAACCAATTTTACCCCTCTTTCACATAGTTTCTAATCTCAAAATTCATTTTGTTTGCTTTTGCATTGTACGTTTGTGCTTGAGCTTTATATAGATTTGAGTGATGTACATCTAACAAAAAAGATTCTTTTGACCAAATTATATATATATGTTATATATATGCAACTAAGCTAGTACAGTAATTAATAAGAGCATAGCTTAATTAATGAGTTTGTTGCTTTCTTTGTAATATGTTGTCATTTTGAGTTATGTTTGAGGCACTATTATGTTATGCTTAAGTTGCGATAACCACGTTATGCAAATGAATTTGACATAATGTGGAAGAGTGGTTGAATTTGATTAGAACTTGGACTATGTGTATCATATATTGTAGAACCACTACATTGAAAGCATCTTAAAAATCAATGAAAGAATAGTTTACTTAGTAAGCTTGTAACTTTGCTTACAATTTTGGTTGAGAGGCCAACTGCTGATTGTAGTTCGATAATGCTAAATAATATCTTGTCCATAACACTCTAAGAGAGCCTATGTGTAACATTAATAATCTTTAATTCATAACAAAACCAATTTTACCACCATTTCATATAGTTTTAAATCTCAAATTTAATTTTGTTTGATTTTGTGTTGTATGTGTGCGCTTGAGCTTTATATACCACCATCAGAAAAATAAACTATATAATTGAGTATATATATCACATTTTTTATCTCTACTAAATAATATGTTAACATGTTTCTCTATCAGAACAATAAATATTCTCTTGGCCAAATTATAGATATACATTATAAATAAGTAACTAAGCTAGCAGGTTATCATCAATGATAGGTGGCTAAAGTGGTTAGTTAATTGTCATGTTAGATGAGAGGTTGCTAGTTTGATTCATACTTAAAAATTTATTATCTTATTTTGTAATCTTTCTAATGTATTCTATTAGCTATATGTCTTGAGGTGTACCTATGGTCAAATTATTTCAAGTTTGAAACCCCTTGTAATAGGTTGTCAATTTAAGTTATGCATAATGTGGAGAATTGTTTAGTATCCAATTGGAACTTGGATGATATATATATCACAAGCCATAGATCCACTACATTAAAGATGCCTTGAGTGTAATTGTGCAAGTGGTTGAGAGCATAGCTCAACTAGTAAGCTTGTTACCTTGTGTTGGGTTGCAAATATGAGTTATGCTTGAGGCATTAATGGTGATAAGAGGTGGCTTAAGTAGTTAGCTCATTGTCTAATAAGTTTTTATAGGTAAGATAACCCTCAAGGCATCAGTATATTCCTTTATAATTTTGATAAGTATCATGTTGGATATATCTTGACATGTACTTATAGTCGAAATTTTTAAATGTTTTGATCCTCCCCCTTTTCCCTTCCCTTAAGAATGGAGGGGGTGGGGTGTTGGACCCAATATATATATATATATATATATTAAAAATAAAAATATAGAGTACAAAAGCAAAGAAGTACTATAGAAAGAAGAAACTCTTAATCAATGAAAAGAGAATGCTTAACTATTTTTGGAATGTCTTTTTAGATTCTTATCCTTACAACCAATCCTGCAAAACCTTTCCTTTAGGGTAGGAAATTGGACATTCTATGAAAAGATTAACATTGAATGAAGGGAAAGGAAGCCTCTACTGTATCTCAATAGAATCAACATTATCAAAAGATTTTATCTCTATATCTTAACTAATAGCTACAAATGAATTATTAGCAATTAAAATATCTTGAACATGTTGTTCATTTTGAAGATTTGGCATGTAATCGTAAATAGATAGACTTCCTCTATGTTTTTTATTATGAAGAACTAGTTGAAAATCATATAAATCAACAAATTATTCTATGGAACTTGTGGAACCTGTATTTCTTTCTCCTTAATCATTGAAGAATTTTTTTAAATTGATTTCATCAGAACCTTCTTTGAAGATACATTACATTGAACAATAGTAAAAGAAAGGGGTAAGCTAACTATTGAAATGTCAATTGAAGGAATCATCCTAGGATTTGTAGCATTTGTAGAAAAAACCTTAGTAGGATCTATAACATTTACAGAAGAAACCTTAGTAGCATTTACAATAGCTTGTTGATAACATTTTTGCATTTTCTTTTTTCGCAGCATAAAAGGACATGAATCAAACATGTGATCATCTCAATGAAAATAGTGATATAACTTTGGAAGATTGTAATAAATAACCTCCTATGCATAATCAATTTCACTACCATGTAGAAGAATTTCTTAGTTAACCAAATCAAGATTCACTTTAATCATATATCAAATTTTATGAAAACCACTAGTTGCAACAAGGGTTTTAGCATGCTTGATTGGCCCAATACGAGAGATAATATCCCTGTCAACTTTTTCAAAAATTAATGGAAGATTCAACAATTTAATAAAACAAGGAACCTTTCAAAATTTAAGAGATGTTGGATTAAAGAAGGAAGTTCACTTTCAAATAATCAATAAAGCATGATGATGATTGAAAATACTGATATCAAGGGCCTTAGAAACCATCACTGAATTAAAAAATTCTACTAGTAAAAAAGAGTTTGACAAATAATAGGCATGGATAGCATCCAAACCTTGATATTTACAAACCAAATTTAAATAATTCAAAAATCTTAAGGAATGAGGTAAATAACCTAGAATTTACATCACAACATGCTTTCCAAAAGTTTCTTGAGTAATAGATTTATATAAATCGTTAGGTAATTCATAGAAAGGTAAAGAAGCGGTGGTTTCACTTAAAGGATCACCTACTAAATCTAGTGGCATTGCATGTAATATCAATGTTAGACATCTTGATGCCTTAGATCAATGCTAAAATTCTCAACACTAAAAACCTTATCACTAAAACCTTCTAAGTATAAGTTTTTTATAGTTATAGATATACCTAAAATATATAATTTAGCATGGCCCATCAAAATCAAACCCATGCCTTGGAACTTTCAAATCAAGAGTCTTACCATTAGGCTAACATCTCATTATTTGAAAGAATGACTATAAGTATACTCCAAGACATATAGCTAACATGATACTTTAGAAAAACTATAAAGGAATATAATGGTGTTAGAATCCAAAATAATTGAAACATGGGTACACCCTAAGATATACAATCCAAATAGAACTTTATAACTTAGTATTGCCTACCAAAATTGAATCCATGAATTAGAGCTTCAAAATCAAGAGTCTTACCACTAAACTAACATTTCATTGTTAGCAACCTCTTATCTAATAAGATAATGAGATAACCACTTGAGCCACATATCACTAGCTACTTATAATCTACTTCATTGTTATATGTTGATGTCGAAAATGTACTAAGGATTGTGGAAATTATTTCTACAACCAAGGAATAATGTTTAAGTACTTACATTATTTATGGATGACCATAGGGTTGTGTTGGGGGTTCTAAGCCTAGTTGATGCAATGAATATTAGAATTTAGTGACAATATCATTGTGAACTATGGATCATAACTTGGATAGGATAATGTTATTCATAAGAAGAACCTTGTTGATGCTAGATTAATAAATGTGAATTATAAGACATGGAATGGATTAGGATTGATATGGATTATGATGGTTTATTATGTACAATTGATTTGACTTTTCAATTACCAAATTGTAATTATGTATTTTTGTATGATTGGATGTGTTATAAATTATTGATTATGGATTAATAAATTATGACAACATATGAATTTGATGATATTGTTGATGGAGGAGAACTAGCACCAAAGGAAGTAACTGGTTGGTTCATGGGATAAGTTTGAAATTGAGTTAAGTAAAAGCCTTGCTAGAGATCCCACTTCGAGTAAGAGAAGGATTAAGAAATCCTTTGCTTCTTTGAAATTTTACAAGTTCAGTGAATAAACATAGCACTAGTACTGGAAAAAAGAATAAGTAGGCAAACAGAGTAGCCTAAAATGGTATTAGAGGATTCTAAAACTATTAGAGGATTTGCATGTATTGCATGATAATTGGTTAATGAGAAATATGCATAACAATAATATCACATATGTTATGTTGGGAGGTGAGTGCTAGTTGCTACAGTTGTTCATTGATGGTAGTAGGAGATGTGTTTTGGTTATATATTTGTTATGTTGATGCATGCAATTATATATACTAACATGTGGTTTTACCCCGTTCTAGGTTAGAGATCAACTAAAGGATTTGTATAATGTTTTCCTATTTAATTATGGTGGATTAATCATTCTTTTATAACACATTTTATATGGTGAAAAGGTTAGATGAGTGGGTGGAAACAATGCATAGATAGTAGTTATGAACATTATGATTTAGGTCTTTTATGTAATTATGTCATGTAGATTTAATTCATGTTATAATTTTCCTTTGATATTTCTCTAGTGGATCTAATTTTTCTCTAATAGATCTGGTTGCTTTAGAATTATCATTTTCCTATGAGCGATTCTAAATTACTTTCAACTTCTTCAATCAATGCTCAAATTCTTACTTTTTCTATCAACATAAAAATTTTTGTTAATTCTTATAATGTAAATTTATAAGTTGGTGAGAAAAATTTTGTGATACTTTTCTAGTGATGTTGATGTAACTTTATTGTTCCTAATGATGTACATGGATCATTGATTACCAATCTTACATCATTGATGAATCATGTTTTGTTAGGCCTTGATATCGGGTATGCAATATCGTAGCTTGGATAATGATATCGAATACACAATATCGTGATTCCTGTGTAAGCCTATAAATACACATTCAGGCACATAGGAAAATGGAAATAAGTAAGTGTACGTGTAGGATCTTTTTTGTCAGTTTTCAATTCATTTCAAGTCTTTTCCTAATACATGTATGTAGTGTGATGATTGTAATTGTATGAAACCTTTATTCGAGTGTGACGTACTTGGACACACACATGATCGGAAATAAAGATTGAGATTACTCCATCATTGCAGCATTCACTTAGTTTTTAATTTTTTAATTATTATTGTTATTTATTATTTTCTTAGTTAATATTTCTTATCATCATTTACTATTCTTGTTAAATGTAGAATGAAGTCATGAACATTGAAGTGTAACTACTTGGTAACCCAGTAGCATATTTAGCAGTGCTCAAGTAATGTGTTCTTGGTAATCCCAAAAGTAGTACATGAGGTCCAAGATGTACATGGATGATTAAGGAAGGATGCTCATCGCACTTAGGCTAGCATAGACTTCATTTCCTATTGCTTATTAGTTAATCAAGATTATTTTCCATTGTCTCTAGGAGTAGCACTAGTTTAGGATCACATCATTCGTCTCACTCTAGACTAAACCATACGTGACCAAGTAAATACTAGTTTAGGTGGGAAGACAACGAACTGCGATCAACGTGTAACTATCTAGATACCATAACTAGTCCATCTACGGAGTTTGACTGGATCGTGTGTGAACACTCGTATTCGTATGGTTGAGTGTAGGGATACCTCCCACTCATCATTGGTGCCATTGCCGGGGACGGTGCTAGTTATTTAGATTAGTTATATCATACAAGATTGATGTAACAAGTATTAACAATATACCTTTTAGAAAAGAAAGTAATTGCAAATAAGTCACACACAAATTCACAACAATGTCTTTCTCACAGGACTATGATAACACAATGACTAGTAAGGCAATTCATTGGAGAACCAACAAATTATATGATGAGGAAGACGAAGTTTGGAGTACTCAATATTATGCAGGGGTCTCTTATGTACATAAACAAAGACAACATAATCCTAACTCACAAACTCATAACCTACCTAGTGATGATGAACCCTTGCTAGCCACTAGGAGCCTAATGCATATACAAATGGTTGTTCAAATATCCCATAGGCATCGTAAGGAAAGTCGTCTACCTAGGCTTGATTTAAAAAACTTTCCCAAGTTTTTAGGAGATTATGATTTAGATCTACAACATCATTTACAAGCCTTTCATGATGCTTGCGTATGGAACAATATTGATAATGGGTGGTAGAAACTTAAGCTCTTTCCTATGACACTTGTTGGCCAAGCAAAAGTATGGTACAAGTCCTTAAAAGACCAAAATCAATTTGATGTTGGCCAACAATGGTAGAACTCTTCACTGAAAGATACCAAAACTATCCAAGAGTGTCAGCCTTGAGGAAAAAAATCCAAGAGTGGAAACAAGTGCAACATGAACCCTTGGATATGGCCTTAGAAAGATATTACTTTTTGTTAAACAAGTGCCCAGGCCATGGGTTCTCCAAGGAAACACCAATGTACCACATCATGGATGGGTTCCGTAATGAAACAAGGGAGACCTTAGGGATGTATGCCCCAGGTCAACTATATGAACTATGAACCCACCAATTCCAAAAGCATATTAAGCGAGTAGCATTAGAAGAAAGAGAAATAGCTAAATGGGAGAATGTTGAAAACCCTCAATAGGACCAAAATCTCAAAATAGCAAAGGTCCATGATCATGAAGAGGAGAAATCAACTCCCCTAAGGAGGTGGAATCATCTTTGCCAATATTATGATCACTAGATGAAATTGATGCAAAGATCAATAAGATGATGGAATGGGTACATGGAAATTGTGGAGAATATGCCAACATTATTAGTGGTAGAATCATGACAAACTAGGAAATAGGATAGAACACCACTAGATAATCGAAAAGAAGGGTTGAAGAAAATAAGGATAAGAGCTCAACTGGAAATCACCCGTATCAATGTGACATTTGCTTGTACGATCACCCCAAAGGCCAATGCCCAATCTTGTCACATTTACATGAGCATTGGGGAGGAATGTTACATCTAGATTTCGTACAAAAATACTATGTTCAATTATGGTGGCAAAAATCCCAGTTGTGGGGGAGGCCACCCTCAAACTGGTCACACCCTTCATATCATCTGAACCGAAGCGCTTATCAGGTTCAGCATCCTATTTTCCCAACTATGTCAACGTCCTCTATCTTACCACATTATTATCATTCTCTTAAGTACTATCAACCCATGTCCTCTCCCACAAGATCACCACTTCATGTGCCTTACACTTCTCCTCAGCCTTAATATGCTCATCCTTCACCTCCTTCTACATCGCCACCAATAGTATTAGAAGGTTTTGCACCATAGCACCCACCCATGAACGTTACTTGTGTTGCTACTATCAACAGTAGTGGAGGTCCTCCACAACATCAAAAGCATCATTTATTTAGGCAAGACGAAAGAAAGAGACAACATGATTCTGAAACCACTACATCATCCAACCCAGCATAAGTTCAACGCTATGATGCATCTGCCTCCTTGAACTCAATGCCTCTTGGTACCTTATCAGGGCCACCAATCAATATACCAACTACCATGTAGCCCAATGAATATAACCACATAGGGAGACATATTGATCCTTGCATACCATCTTACGATCATGGGTGCCATAGTGGGTCAACTCCTTATCAATTAACCACATTTTATAATTTTCCCCACAATGCCTACTTTAATCTAGTGTGTGAACCCCAATTTGGGTACATTCCAACCACCACATCAAAGGACACCCAGTGGTTTGGATATGACCATACTCCAATGTTCCAAAAATGCTTGGATCCAAACCTTCCATTTATTAATTCTCACCATGATCAAAAGTTTAGTTATGGGGGATATCCTCCATTCTAACAAGTAGAATTAATAAATGTTTTTCTTTTCTTTAATTTTACAATTTTTTGATTTCCAGTTTTTCATCTTTTAATTTCTTGTTTTATTTTTTTATTTACTATTTTATCATTTTATCTTTTTATGGGTAATCTCATCTATGAATAAAACACTCATGTGACTCGTTGGTTGAGGTGTTGTTCTATGCTATCAAGTCTTAGGTAATTAATTATTTGGATAGTGAGCCTACCACATCCACCCAACCATTTTATTAATAAGAGGTTCTACTTTGGGTACGATGATATTCTTGTCATCATGAAAACTTAAAAGTAATTTTGTGCTGATAATGCCTAGAGCGAAAAATGATGGACTAAGAGGGAATGACCAAGGTGTGACATTAAGGGGACTTGTGGATTCTCTTTGGTAACAACTGTAGGCGTTATCATGTAGCTTGGTTGTACTAAGATCCTTGTAGATCTAATGGAAAATGGGAGTAAGAGTAATAAAGGCACTCAATAAAGAAACTCAATGCTATTCTGGGGGCCCCACTGGAAAGACATGCACCCATGCCTGAAGGTTGGTGGCTTCTCCAGTTCATTGTTGAAAAGGACAAAGTGCCAAAGTGGCTAGAAAAAGAAAAGAAAAAGAAGGAAGAGAGAGAGAGAGAGAGAGAAAATAAAAGATCAAGAAACAAAATGTGGCATAGAAAAATTCTAGATCACTCCTCCCTTGGACAAAACACCAAGTGATCGTATGCCTTGTTGTCATGGTGCTCTTACAGGTGCCCATCATTGGATGAAACAATGTGATGTCACTGATCAGAGGAATGGACTTGGTCTTGATTTTGGAGAGACAAGCTAATGCCACATTAATCATGCCCTACACTTAGGATTCATTATGCCCTGGGTCAGTTACCTCATGTCCCAATCTCTGCAATCCCTTCTACAATCACCACATCTCGTTGTTCATGTATTTTTGACTCGTGTCTTGTGTAGCATTGAACTCATACCTCATCACGATGGTATTTACATGTGTGTGTTTTGTTGCACTAGTGCGGATTACATTTAACCCTTTAATGCCTATGGACATTTTTAGGTGTGGTTATGTGGGCATGATAGGTAGAAACTTGCTTTCTAGAGGACCCACTTGCATAACTTTTGTAATTTTCACTCTTTGCACATCATTTTATACCCTCCAAGTATTGCATTTCTGCAATAATCTTTTCCTTTATCATCATTTTAAATTCCAACGTTCCTATCCACCATAACATGTCCTTTTTTCTCATCCTATTCATGAATTTCATTGACAGATTCCACTTCATTACACTTTTGGTGCCTTTAGGTCTCTTTGACGTTACCCTAGACCTTTCAAAATTAACCTTAAATCCTTCATTAATGACCTTGGAAATTTGAAAATTCATCAATTTTTCCAATCACCCTATTTTCAAAAGGACACGATAGCGGGTCCGCACTATCAGGTATGTGATATTGCTTCTATAAACACTATATATAAGGACCCCACCGTGCAAGTCAACGTCATTTTTCACTATTCATGCAAGGGGAGTTGAAATTTTATTTTGCGAATTCTGATGCTCTGAGCACCTACCATTCCAGCTTCTATATCTTGCTCATTAATGCTTTGATTCTCGTTCCAATCGAACCTGTCTAAACCTGGAGTGTTTGACTTAGTCGTGGGGGGAGGGTACACTCCAAGTTGCGCATAGTGTTTTTCGAATTCATCATTGCCCAAAGGATATCATAAAGGGTAAATGACCTTAAAATGTTAAAAACATTTGTCAAATTAATTTTATCTCTTCACCCATACCATGAAAATTATTTTTTTTTGGAGTAACCTAATCAAAATTGGGCCCAATATCAAAACTTTTAGGGGAAACTTTCATAAAATTTTCTAACTCTAAATCACACTAGATAAGAAATCAATTTATTAAGGCAAGAAGTAAGGTATACATCAAATTTTGTAAATAACCTTACTAATAAATAGTTTCATGTGATTGCAGATGGCCCCTAAAAGAGAACAGCAAGGAGGACCCTCTCAAGGTTCATCCAAATGGATAAAAAGAGATAGAGGCTAGGCATCTCTTGAGGAATGTACAGAATAGGAGGCACAATCATTTAGCATCCATTAGGAACCTCCTATTACTATGCAATCAGGACATGCTAAAGGTGGAGATGGCGAAGCACCTAAATAGGGGCAACATCTCACATTGTCTTTGAAATGTATTCAGGAAATTCGTGAAAGGTCCACATCAGCAATTGTGATTGTGGAACTTAACTTTGGACCTTTCACTAAGTTTGCTCCTGAAATAGTCCATATGTGGCTAGAGGAAGTGCCATCTTGATGGGCAAGGTTAATTCCAACCTACCCCATCTATATCTTACAGAAATTTTCAGGTAGTTTGAAGAATGTAAGATGGGGAAGTTTGCATTGCCCTTCTCTTGTCTCATCAAGAAGGTATGCCGACGAGCTAGAATTCTGGGGGTACACCAATGATGTCCCCAGAAAGGCCCAAAATGCTTCATTCACTGAATTACTGAAGCTAGAAGCCCCAAGGAAAAGTGCTAGTGAGACTCTAGAGCCTGAGCAAGAACAGGAAGTGGGGTACCAGCTCAAATGTATGCACACACAAAAGCACTCAAAGCTTCACAAGAAGAAAATAAATGCCTCACCATTGAAAATCTCTAGTTGACCATAGTAGAAAAACAAAAGAATGTTCTTGAAGAAAATTTTTAGCAATTATGAGAATAATTAATAAGGGTCAACCAGGATATGAATCGCTTGACCAGAGAAAACAGAACCCTCTCAATGGAGGAGGTACACGCAATCTGTCAGAAGATGACAATTGAAATAAGTGCATGGAAGAATGAGGCCAAGCAATAGGAAAAGCCCAATGAGCACTTCAGAGATTAGGTGGGGATGTACAAACAGGTGGTTGAAAAAGAAATCCATATGGCCAAAGCCCACATTAACACACTCAGTGCTCAAAATGCTGATTGGCGGCCATATTGGATACCTATGCCTTTGCCCACAAAGCAAAACTAAAAAGCCAGGACCTATAGATACAAGATCTCACAGAATACATAGAGTTGGAAAACTTATGGTATGTTAACTTGGCCATGTTGACAACAGGATGCCTGAGAACAGAATTGGAAAAGCAAGTAGCAACCACCTATGCAAAGTATTAAATAGAATTTGCTGAAGACAAGAAGACACTGTAGAAATTAGAAGTGGAAAATTCTGAATTAGAGGTAGTCGAAACCAGCTACCAAGGATAGAAGAATGTCATGGTGGATTTGGCTTGATAGCTCATGGACTATTAAGAATACAAAGACAAAGCTAGAGCCTATGAAGAGGAACGATAGCTGTTTACGGCTTGTTATGTCAAGGCTAATCAAATGTTTCCACAACTGCTATGCCCATGGGAGGTGCTGACTTCACCAAACATTGGAGCATCAGCATAGATGGAACAGGATCCCTGAACTGAAGAAGAAAAGATCTAGGCACTTCTTCAGAGACATCCATTTCCAAAACCTGGTGATTCATAATCCCTGAACTGAAGAAGAAAATCTCATATGGTGATTCATAATCCTATATACTAATTTGTAACTATTCATAAGATCAAAAGATTTAATTATGAAGTATCATAACCTTCTTTATGAAATAAAGACCCAGTACTATTTAAGTAATTGTGTATGAAAAAATATAAGTGGAAGTGAAAACTAAGTAAAAGTAAGAGTATAAGTGATTGATAATGTAATGAGAAAAAGAAGAAGAAGAAAAAGAAGTTCAAGTTAATAAATGATCAAACATTGTAAGGAGTGAGAATGAAGAAGTTATAATGATAAACCATTGTAGCCTATAATAAACTTCATAACTAAAAAGCTAAAGGTATCATCAAGCATCTTTTTCTAGATAAATGAAGGTGTAAGTAAGACTTAGAATAAGTCAAGATCTAATTTTCTAAAGAGAAAGAAAAGAACCAAATTGCGCTAAGCATAAGTTTGATCTAGTTTCTTAAATAAGAAGAGAAGATCACTTGGGAGGCTTCGTTGGAGTAAAGAATGAGCTACAAAGAAGAGTAGCTAAGTTGTACATAAAGTTCATACATAAGTTAGCTAGGGATGACTACAGTCCCCATCGTAAATCCAACAATCAATATTATAAATTGTAATCTATGATATTCAAAAATATTTTTAAAGTTATGAGAATTGTTATGAAGAGAATAGGTTGAGTAGTTATGAAGTTAAGTTCCTAACCATATGATCCTTGGATATATTAAAGTTATCGAATCATGTAAAATCAAAACTCTAGCATAGTATTAAAATATTTATTGTTAAGTAAAAGTAATTAAAGATCTAATAGAACAATGGTTAGAATTTAGTTAAGGAAAACTATAAAAATAAATTGAACATTCAACACAAATAATGATTATCAAATAACATAATAAATAAGGAATTGCAAATGGAATAAATTAAGGACAACGAGAAAAGATCTTAATGGATTTAAGAGGAGGTGGTATAATACAAAAATGAAGATGGTTCATGAAGAATTAATGAGTTCCAAAAGAATAATTGATGAACCCTCTTACATTTCACAAGATAGTAGAAGTCATCTACAAATCAACAATGAAGTCCTTTGGTGAAACATTACCTAGAATACATCATGTACATTTATAGAGATGAAAGATAAATTTGAAAACCTCTAGAATATAATACAAGGTTAAGATCGTGTAAGAAATATGTAGTAGAATTACTTCAACAAGCCTAATAACTAGTATCATGGGCAAAATACCAAACTTTATAAGCAGTAGTAAAGATCCATACGTAAATTATAGAGTTCATATCACAAAACCAAAATAAAGTATCCTCAAAAGGAGCCCTAATTAAGCACTATTAAGATTAGTTAAGTGGAATTGATTCCACTTTGACTCATTGTTATAATCCTTACAAAGAAAAATAAATAAAGATTAATATGTTTCATAATATCTTTGTTGGTATATCATTCTTATAAAGCATAAAACTATACACAGAAGAAATTCTGAAGGTATAAAAGATAATTGTATGTAAAGATAAATTACATTTGCACAATTTAAGCTACTATGAAGATGAAAACATAATAATCAGGGGAAATCCTTGTCAACATAAAACACAATTTCTTTTGAGCTTTAAAAATTTTAAGTCCAAGTCAATAGTAATACCATGAATTCAAGAAAGAAGTATAACTTTAATGCCCTTCTTGCCAGAAAAGAGTTATTTATGCCTTTACCAATTCAAGTAATTAAGGGAAATTTTTGAAATTAACTGTAATATTATTTTCAGCAAGAACCATCTACAAGTTATAATTGAGCTTGAAGTATAAAAGTAGTTTGAGTAGATAAGAATGGAAGATTATGTGGTTATAGTCTTATTCATTGAAGACTTGATTGAAGATATCAATTTATAAAAAATCCTCAAGTTATACAATGATGGGTTATTTGAGTCCTTCAATGGAAGATAAGAATGTTTATTTGTCCTTTGTCAATACATGCAATGTCATCAGGGATTCTTTGTCAAAAGAATTTGTGAGTAAATAGATATATCTAGCTAATAACGTAACTACTTAGGTCACTGTTGAAACCCTAATTAAGCCCATGTAATCCATCATAAAAGTATTTAATAGTTGAATTAACTATTCTAACCATAGAATGTCAATTTAGTGGGGTCTTTTATTTATATTATGTGCATTTTAAAGGTTGAAATGTGGCACATCTCGTAGTACATTATTTTTACAATGTCCTAGTTAAAGTAAAGAAAATTACTTCATATAGATTTGGGTTTGGTTGTCTATTTACATAGATTAGGAAGAGGCTCTCCATCACAATGGTATCTTTAACCCTTCCAACTAGCTTAATTATTCTAGTCTTTTTGTTTGAAACTAAAGTAAGAAATATATAAAATAAAGAAGTTGTAAAGTCTAGGTCAAGTCCAATTGTTTTCATGATAACTGTTATTGCAATTACTCAAACAAAACAAACTTCAAGAAAGAGGAATCCTAAGTGAACAACAACATCTACTTCAACAACAAACACAAGTAGGAAGAAGCTTCAAAAGATAGAAGAATGTGGTATGACAACATCAAAGAGTAATATACCAAGCTCACTTTCAAAATTTAAGGTCAAGCATGATAGTAAAAGAAAAATTAAAGGGTAAGTTTCTTATCATACCCACACCTATTTATATTGATAACATTGATGAAGATAACTATGTTGGCTTGGAAATTTTTGATGAAGATGCTCTTGAAGAGACCATATATTTGTTGGATACTATAGACTTAACACATGTTATTCATTCCTCCTTGGAAATATTACAAATCGAGATTTGTAAGATGCTACCTGCTCAAAATTATTTATCATCAATCAAAATATGAGATGGTCATGAATACTTTTAGTTAATAGGAAATTCTAGGAGAATACTTTTAGTTATGGTTGAAGAATGCAAAAGCAGCATCTAGGAAGGAGTTAAGTATTAGCTTGAATCAAGAAAGGAATCCATATTCAAGGATCATGAGCTCATAAGAATGAGATCCTACTTATATGTTAAATTAATGATTCATTATGTTGTATTCAAGATTGTCTCTTTGATTCTAACAATGCTCTCCTTAATGTAAATAATGCAAAAAAGTGAACTTATTCCATTGTGAATAGAACTTGAGAAGATGAAGAAGGACCAATAAGCACTAAAACTTTAACTTACATAACCAAAGCCTATATTGTAGGTACCTAGCTCTAAATCCTCAAAAAATGTTACTATTGAAAAAATCATTAAAGAGAGATAGACTAATCCACAAATGAAGTAGTCAACACCACTGGAGACATGGCATAACATTAGCATCATATACTAATAGTAGCTAGAGCAGCAAGCATCATCAACCATACTAGCCATCAAGTCTAAGAAGGAAGCAATAATCATATAACAAAATTCACTTGTCAAGTAAATGAAAGAGGAAGTTGCCATTCTAGATATGGGAACTCCTTAAACATTATATTCCTAGATGTTAAGTAATAAAATATCATGGTTTAGACTTATATTTTGTAATCATTTGCCATATTTTTCTATGAATTTGTGAATTAAGGGAAGTATCTATTCATGTGTGTGTGTGTGTTACTTTGTCATTGGTCACCATGAGATTAATTATACATTCATAAATTATAACACTCATCAAATTCTTGACGAAATGCTAAATGAATATACTAAACTAATGCTTGGAGTTGTAGACTTTGACTAAGCCACAATGCTCAATCTTTAGTTTTGTAACCTTGTATGGTGATTCATAATCCTATGTACCAATTTGTAACTATTCATTTAATCATAAAAAATCATAACCTTTCTTTTAAAATAAAGAGTGATGAGTGGCGAGGTACCCCTACACTCATCCATATGAATATGAGTGTTTTCACGCGCGATCCGGTTGAACTTCGTAGACGGACTAGTTGTGGTACCTAGATAGTTAACCTTAGGTTGCAGTTCGCTGTCTTCCCACCTGGACTAGTATTATTCTTGTCACATATGGTTTAGTCCAGAGTGAGGTGTATGATGTGGTTCCTAATCTAATGCTACTCCTGAAGGTAATGAAAAGTAATATTAACTAAGCTAGGAGGAAAGGGTAAGAGAATCTAATCTAGCCTAAGTTCAATGAGCAGCCGTTCCTTGATTATCCGTACACATCTTGGACTTTGTGCATGACCACCACTAGGATTAACAAGCATAGATCCTAGGTACACCACTGGGTTACCAAGTAGTCACACTTAAATGCTCGTAATCAAGTCGTACTCATTCCGCATTCTAGGAGATAAGGGTAAGAAAGATTAACTACAAAAGCAGTAAATAACATTTAAATAAATAAATAAACAAAGTGAATGTTGCAATGATGAAGTAATCTCGATCTTTATTTCTAGTCATGTGCTTGTCCAAGTACGTCACACTCAAATAAAGAATGCCGTACAATTACAATCACCACACTACGGGCATACACTCGAAAATAATCTATCTCTAGAGGGATCAAACTGCCAGAGTTTCACTAAGGAACTAAAACTAATTCCTAAATAAGGGAGAGCTGCTTCTTATTTATAGACATTATGGAGGACTGCCATCTGCTTATTTATAGACATTGTGGAGGACTGCCATGTCTTGTAGCCTCATTCTGCCATGTGCTTATCTCAATTGTTGATTTTTGACGAATAGCGCGTACCTCCTCCATTGAGAGGGTTCAATTTTCTCTGGCTAAACGGCTTGTGTCTCGGTTGACCCAAATGAATTATTCAAGTAATTGATGAAAGTGTTCATCGAGAATGGTCTTTTGTTTCTCTACAGTGGTCAACTGAAGGTTGTCAACAACCAGCTGCTTGTTTTCTTCTTCTAAGGCCTTGAGTGCCTTAAGATGCGCATGGGTTTGCGCCTATGATGTGGAGGCATCCCAAACAACCTTCTCCTTTTCATCCGCCACTCATTTATTCTTTGCAATCAACTTTGTAGTTGCTCAGTTCTAAAGTTTTCTAGCTGGTCTGCGGGAACAAACTGCAGTGGGTCCGGCTGTGCTGCTTGTAAGGCCATGAGATGCTTTTGTAGTTTCTGCACTTCAACTTCAGCATGCTCGACCCTCACTTCGGATATGACCATCTTTCCCTTTGTGGAAATGAGGTCTGATTGAATTGCTATGACATCCTGAGGGATGTCAAATAGGGATGTTAGAACTTGCCCTGTTTGTAGCAATCGATCTAGCGCATCCTCATTTTTCGCAGGAGTCATTGAGGTTTTGGCCAGAGTTTGAGCATCCCGTGCTCCTAAGAGATCTGTTGGTGGCATAACAGGTACATTGAAGGATTCTTTGATGTGATCAACGACCACTTTAGTAGCTCTCGTGGCATTTTGGTGTTGCATGACCACCACAGTGGCCCCTTCACTAGTCTCTAATTGCACCTGAAAAAATGCCACATTTCCTGAGATCTGTCGCTACCATCTACTTTCCCCTCCTCCTGTTTGAATGGATATTTCCCTTCTTATGCGATCCAATGAAACTGTAGGCTGATTAGCATCATCAATGACGTGAAAGAGGTTTGTATCATCACGACTTCCCCAACTAACCATCTCAGCGATGGTCCTAAGATGGCTCATCGATGGTCTGTAGTCTTGCGACGGTGGTGGCTGATCCTGGCCTATGCTAGGCCCTGCTTCTTGTTGTTAGCTGGGACTTGTGACTGGAGGTTCACTGGGTCCTGTAAGTTGAGTTGCAGGTGGTCCAGTCATCTGTTCTTCTTCTTCTTCTGGTCTCAGCTCTTTGCTAGTGCTTTTTCTTGGAGCTGGCACCTTTAATAATTTAGCATATGAAGTAGTCTGGGCCTTTCGGAGGATGTCATTGGTGTATCCCCGAATACCAGCATGTTGGCACAGCTTTCTAATAAGATAAGGGAAAGGCAACGCCATCTTCCCTATCTTTCATTCTTCAAACCACCTCAAGATCTTCATCAAATATAGATGGGGTAGGTTAGCGTTAACCTTTCCCATCAACACTACACATCCTCTGGCCACATACGTGGATATTCTTTTCAAGCCTTTTGTGGGGAAGAGGTGATATGTTCCAATTTAGAAGTAAACCCTCTCTTCCATCGTCAATTCACCAAATGCTTTATCTCTACCATAAGCCTTCTCCAACCAATCCTTTCGCACATCGAGGTCTGAACAGGTGGATAACTAAGCAACGTGGGGCCTTGTATTTGGAAGGTTTAACATTTCCGAAATAGCCTATGCAGAGAAGTCAACTGTCACACCACAAATGTTAAAAATGGTGCCATGCTCCCTATTGTGCCAAAATTGGTACATCTCTCCTAGGTACTAGGCACTGCTCTTAGAGAGGATAGGCCATAAGGGAGATCCTTTGAGGTGATCTCTAATAGCCTCAAGAGCGAACTCTGCAAAAGATTCGAAGTTTAACTCCATAATCACTGCAGCGAATGTGGACTTCTCATGGATAGCCTAAACACATTCTAGGGGAAACATGAGTTGTTGTCCCGGTTCAAGTGCAGCAGCAGCTCCTCCTTCTGCCTGCCCAGACTCTCCGGTAGGAGGTTGATGAGTGGCGAGGTACCCTTACACTCCACCATACGAATACGAGCGTACACGCGCGATCCGGTCGAACTCCGCAGACTAAATGCCTTAACGCCACAAGAAACACTTGGGGTTAATCGTTCGTTGTCTTCCCAGGCTTGCTTGTATGTGTCACGGTGTATGGTTAAGCAAGTCTGAGGTATGTGATTTTTTTGGTATTTTCGGCTTATCTTCTATGCTACCAGGAGAAAGGGTTGAGAAAACTAAACTAACTCTAACTAAGATCTAAGTCTAAATTAACTAGCGTCAGCATCCGTTCCCACTTGCCGGACACACCCTGAACTATGCAACTGCAGCTTACCAAACGCTAATCGTTACTGGGATCGCCACACGTAACGCAAGTGCTCGAAGTGGTCGTACTGAGGCACCTATTTAGCCTACGTGTGATAAGCAGCCGATTCCTTAGCCAGCCGTACACACCCGTGGGTGCTCGTAACTAAGTCGTACTTATCACACGATCTAGCCTAGCAATGAGCAGCCGATTCCTCAACTAGCCGTACACATTAGACCCGGGAGTTACCAAGCGCAGAATCCTGGAATACGCTACTGGGTTACCAAGCATCCAATGCTCGTAATTGAGTCGTACTCATGCATTGCGTCAAGCAGCCGATTCCTTGACTAGCCGTACACGTCCGTAGACGCTCGTAATCAAGTCGTACTTGAACGCACTAGGAAAGCAGGAAATAAAGCAATAAATGAAACCACGTGCTGCAAGGTTTATCCAAACAAGTTCGTCTTTATTGCCGTACACAACTTGGGTTCAGGTTACAAGCTGCTCGAATAAAGAGCCGTTCACTCTAGGACTCCTACTGCGGGCACATGGGGAAAAATTCTAACTCTGGAGTGATCAATCTGCCAGAGCTTCGCTACACTAGCCAGGATTGGGAAATGAAGGGAGTGCCGCCTCTTATTTATAGATATGGCGGCGGGACGCGATATCGCGTACGCGATATCGCAGGAGAAGACGCGATATCGCGTCCGCGATATCGCATGGGATGTGATATCGCGGCCTAGTGTAAATCGCGTCTCATCATACCCCCATGACTGAATGAAAACTCGTCCTCGAGTTCCTTACAATGATATCAGGTAGGTATGGGATTATTAGGGAAAATGGAACTAATGGGATGACATGTGAACGGTCTTTATTACAAGACTTGACAAAAACTGGTGTTCATGACAACATGGGTGAACACCTTATTACAATGACATCAGGCCACAGTTGGCAGCTGAGAGAAAAGAGGAGAGAGAATAGAAGAGAAGAAAGAAGAAGAGTCTTGTTGCTGCCAACGCCTAGATTGCGCCTTTCGTTGTCCATCTGTAAGCGCATTATCAATTCCACTCCTTGCATGCTGCTTCAGCGCTGCTCCATTCCAAGTGTCTGCTCCAGATCCATTCCGTTGTTGTATGATTGCCATCTGCACACACAACACCATCATATATTAGCAAGGGTAATTGAATCATTAAGTAAAACATACCTTGCTTCGGTGGAAGTTCATTGGCTCAGGTGTGGTATGGCTGATATGGATCTGGGAAAATATAGATGATGACTATCGAAGGTATAGGGGTTAGGAAGAAAAACGAAAAAATCTGGGGCTTAGGATAAAAATCGAAAAATCAGGCCCCGTACCCCCATGACTAATCGCGAACCTCCGGTAGCGTTAGAATGGAGAGAGAAAAGGAATAGGAATGATAGGTAAAAAGGGACAACTATGACATCGATAAAAAGGATGTCAGGATGGAAATGAACAAAAATGTTAATTAATTGCAAAACGTTAAGGAAAAGAAGCTAACTAAAGTTCCAAATAGGAATGTCAGTGGGTCCTCCCCACAGCAGGCTCATGCCCTTAATGCCCTGACAATCCCACATTCAAAGAGTCCGTGGGCTCGGGGAATGTCCTTTGGAAACAAGAGTTAAAGTCTTAACCGGAAGAATTTACCAAAAAGAAAACAAAGCATCAACTAAAGTATATACAATGATACAACCGGCAATGAGGTGAACAATGGAGAGAAGGATGGGAAGAAGAGAAGTGGAATGGAATCCCAAGAACAAGGTGGTGTACAGCCCCTTGTGTGTTACATGATTAATGTGACTTGGCGAATCTCATTCCAACTCTGGGCTCAAACCAACCACTTCCAGTGACTTCGCATCAATGCAGTTGGTTAAATCATCCACTTGGGTAACAAGGATGCAACTTCGAGAAGCCACCACCATTCCGACGAAACAACAGAGAGAATGGGAAGCGAGAAGGGCCTTAGTTAGAGGGAACACTTTGGTTCCATAACCAGTGCTTGCAGCCCAAATTTATTCCGTCTAAGGGGTGTGCTTTGAATCCTCACTTTTAGCTTCTTCTTTTTTCTTCTTTCATTTTTTCCATTTTTTTTCTTTGTTTTGTGTTTTTATGCGTGGGGACCACACCATGCAAAGACTTCTT
>MNCI01023539.1:756947-880365 GCA_015680685.1 Gnetum montanum | reverse complement strand
TTGTTGGTTCTCTAATGAACTTCCTCACTAAGTGTGGCATTATTATTATCTTGTAGGAGAGGCATTGTTATGAAGTTGTGTGTGAATTTATATGTGAATTTTAATAATTATATTATTTTTTTCTGAAAGATATATTGTTAAGTCCTTATACAACGACCTTGTATGATATAACTAATCTAGATAACTAGCACCGTCCCCAGCAACGGTGCCTATGATGAGTGGCGAGGTACCCCTACACTCAACCATACAAATACAAGCGTTTTCACGTGTGATCTAGTCGAACTCCATAGATGGACTAGTTGTGGCACCTAGATAGTTAACCTTAGGTTGCAGTTCACTGTCTTCCCACCTAGACTAGTATTATTCTTGTCACGTATGGTTTAGTCCAGAGTGAGGTGTATGATGTGGTTCCTAATCTAATTCTACTCCTGAAGGTAATAAAAAGTAAGATTAACTAAGCTAGGAGAAAAGAGTAAGAGAATCTAATCTAGCCTAAGTGCGATGAGCAACCATTCCTTGATTATCCATACACATCTTGGACTTCGTGCATGACTACCACTGGGATTACCAAGCACAAATCCTAGGTATGCCACTAGGTTACCAAGTAGTCACACTTAAATGCTCATAATCAAGTCGTACTCATTTTGCATTCTAGGAGATAAGGGTAAGAAAGATTAACTACGAAAGCAGTAAATAAAATTTAAATAAATAAATAAACAAAGTAAATGCTACAATGATGAAGTAATCTCGATCTTTATTTTTGGTCATGTGCGTGTCCAAGTACGTCACACTCAAATAAAGAATGTCGTACAATTACAATCACCACATTGTGGGCATACACTGGAAAATAGTCTATCTCTGGAGGGATCAAACTGCCAGAGTTTCACTAAGGAACTAAAACTAATTTCTAAAAAAGGAAGAGCCGCTTCTTATTTATAGACATTGCAGCGGACTGCAACATTCTGTACGTGATATCATAGGGGAAGACACGATATTGCATACGTGATATCGTGGGGGATGCGATATCGCGGCCCATGCGATATCGCATCCCATCTAAGAGTAAGAACCATTTATGTTCTGATGTGTGCAAATAGAAGTGTGAGTGGAAACTAAGAAAAAGTAAGAGTGTAAGTGATCAATAATCCAGTGAGGAAAAAGAAGTTTAAAATAATGAATGTGTAAGCATTATAAGAAGTGAGAATGAGGAAACTACAATAATAAATCATCATAAGCTATGACAAATTTTGTAACTAAATAGTTGAAGGTGTCATCAAGTATCATTTGCTAGAAAAGCAAAGGTGTAAGTAAAACTTAAAATAAGTTAGGATTCATTTTCCTAAAGAGGACAAGAAGATTCAAGTTGAGCCAAGTATAAGAATGATCCATTTTTTGAATAAGAAAAGAAGATCACCTAGGAGGCTTCATTGAAGTAAAGAAGGAGCTACAAAGAAGAGAAGCTAAGTTGTACATATAGTTCATATGTAAGTTGACTAGGAAAAACTACAATCCCTTTCATATGTCAAACACTAAATATTGTAAATTGCAATATATGATGTTCAAAAATATTTTTAAAGTTATAATAATTATTATGAAGAGAATAAGTTAAATAGTTATAAAGTTAAGTTTCTTTGGCTATCTTGGGGTTGTTGAATAACATAAAATTGAAACTCTAATAAGCTATTGATGAGTGGTAAGGTACCCCTATGCCCAACCATACATATCACAAGTGTTCATGTGCAATCTGGTCAAATTCCATAGACTATAGTTACTAAGTGCACTAAAGCTAAACAAGGTGTGCATGTTGTTCGTTCGTTGTCTTCCCAGTCCCACTTATGGAATGCAATTGTATGGTTAAGTGTGACTAAGGCATAAGATTTTTATTATTTTGTGTTTTTATGGAATTACATACCTAGAACAAGAATAAAAGTAAGAGTGATTAAAAGTAAAAGCGATTAATTGCTAAGGAAACTAAAGTCTAATATAGCCTAACACAAGTAACTATTCCCACTTCCCAGACACATCTTGAACTTTGTGCAAACACTACTGGGCTATCAAACGCTAGTTTTTTTTGAGCTACCAAGTGTCACATGTATGCTCAAAGGGGTTGTGCTTGTGTAATTTAATGATTTGCTTGATTTATCAAAATAAATAGCATTAATGTAAATTGCATAAAATATAAATGCATAAGAAAGAAAATCTCAAGTGTTGCAACAAATGGATCAAAGATCTTGTCTTTATTACTAACACAATGGTGTGCTTAGGTACATCAATGCTTGAATAAAGATTTGTTCACACTCAGACCTCCTATTGTAGGCACTTCGAAAATATTCTAACTTTCAAATGGATAAATTGCAAGAGTTTCACTACTTGATTGCTAAAACTTACTCCCAATTGTGTGATTGGGCACTGTATTTATAGACCTGGGAGTAACCTTCTGATATTGAATGTATGATATCACATCTTGGGCTACGATATCACATACCTGATATTGTGTACCTGATATCGTAGCCACCTCGATATTGGAGTGATGAAAAAAAAATTTATCATACCCCCACGACTAAATAAAAACTCATCCTTGAGTACATAAGAAGAGGAACAAGTCCCTTACAAAATATAATAGGGGGTGTGGACTTATTTGACTGACATGTAGAGTGACACAGAGAAAATAGACAAGTACAAAAGTGCCCGAGCATACAATATGACAATGGTGTATAACATTGGGTGTCCATGACAATAGGAAAGAACACCAACAGATCCAAAGAACATCCAACCCCTCTTGGTAATAGAAGAATGAGGGAGAGATAGAAGAGATCCAATGGTTATGAATAATCTTCTGCGAGTGATATGGTTTCATCCTCCTTGGTGACGATAGTCCCACTTCCTGTCCATTCTTTCCACTGCAATCAAAACAAAACCAAGGATTCGTATATATAATGCAATAGATAATGACTGAGTACCTTGTCTCATCATTGATTTTATCTAGCTAGATTATGATTGTGATAGATTGGTTGCTTGATGTTGTTAGTGGAAAGATTGACGAATGGGTTAAATAAGAGAAGCGATCCATATAATTCAGAAAAAGCTTAACACAAGGAGTGCTGGAAAGAGGGAATTCACAACAATAAAAGGGAGTTAATTACAAATAGTTGTGAAGGTGCATATAATTGGATGACATGGATGGGGTAAATAAAAATAATTTGATTGTAACAATGTCTAAGGGTAAAGAACTTAACTTAACTAAACCAAAAGATATGCTAGTGGGTCCTCCCCAAAGCAGACACAGGCCTTTTATGTCCTTGCATAACTTCAAACCAAGGAGTCCATGGGCACCATGGATGATTAATGGTTATAGAAACAACCAGACATATCAAACTAGAACATTAAATCAAAACATGAAATCAACAGTGAGGTGAGGCATGAAAAGCATAGATGGATGACAGAGAGAGTGGAATGGAGTTCCTAATTATGGTCACATACAGTCCCTTGTGGAGTTTGTAATTAATTGACTTGGTAGGATCCTTCCTCAGTCTAGATCAAAACCAACCACTTTCAGTAACTTCGCATCGACATTCTAAGGCAAGTCCATCCCCTGAGACATAGGAATGCTCCCACAAAACAACCACCATTCCAAATTAGAGTGAAGGTAGGAAGTGAGAAAGGGCCTTAGTTAGAGGAGACAAGACAAGTCTCATAACCAGTGCGTGTAGCCCTTTTATTTGGTCTAAGGGGTGTGCTTTGAATTCCCATGTTTTTTTTGAATGGAAATCACACCATCCAAAGACCCATGTATTTTTTGTATTTATTTTGTCTAAAGGGTGTGCTTTGAATCCTCGTCTCTTTTTTTTTGTTGTTGTTGTTTTTTGAATGAGAACCATACCATGCAAGGACTTATTTGACTTCCTATCATGAAATGACACAGAACGATGAGAAGCTTATGAGAACACTCCTACACATAGGAAAATAGAAAAACACAAAGAATACTGCATCCCTTTGAAGCCACACCATGTCCAAACCTTTGATTCCTTCTTGATTCCAAAAACTACATAAGTAATCAATTTATTAAAGTTGTATTACTGAAGAAGAGACTAGACGCTTCCAAAACAAGGAAAACCATAGAGTATGTGGATGGGTGGATGATGTGGACTCATTGCCTATTACATGAAAGGAAACCATGTCCTAGTCATCAACAAGAACATTCAAAGTCATAAGCCAGGGATGAACAATCAAATTACAAATGAAGCATACCACCATCGAGTAGTGCATTACCATTTTACCTGCCACCTTATTAGCAGAAAATGGAGAGAAACACATCAAACACAAGCAAACATAGCCATAAAGAAAGTACAAGAGTAGACAATAAATATTAAATATATTAACAATGATGTAAAGCAAAAACTAAGGGAAAACCAATAACCTTAAAAATAAAAATATGTAAAACAAAAATATAAAACAAAGAAGATGAAAAAAAAAGTTGTAAAAAAATGTGAAAAAAAAGTCAAAATTGAGGAGCTACCTAAGGTGTTAGTATGGGTGGCCATCTCCTCGATGACTAAGTTGAAAGGGAGAGATCTGAAAAATTGAGCATGGTTGTCCATCTAGCAAGGTGTTTGTTAAGTTAGTTGGCTTGGGCTCATAGAAAAGTTTTATTTGTTGAATGTTGACTAGTTGCTTTTTATTTGGCTTGTTAGGTTTGTAGATGATCATGGCCCCTGTAGAAAAGTCTCATCTATGATGTAAGGTCCTTTCCACAATGTTTGAAATTTGGTTTGTTGGGGTATATGTGTAGGATTCCAATAGAGAACCTTGTCTCCTAGTTGAAACTTGACTTTTCTTATTTTGAGTTCATGGAATTTCTTGTTGAATGCCTTATGCATTTCATTGGATGATAGGGCCATTAACTGATTTACATCTAGCAAGTTGAGACTTATTAATCATTCTTTTGGTGCTAGACTTAGATCTAGGTCAAGGTCATAGGTTGTAGAGAGTGTACGAAGCTCAGATTGGATGGGCAATGTTGGTAGTTTTTCATACACAAGCTTATAGGAAGAATAACCTATGGAAAGCTTTCATGTAGAGCAATAGACCCAAAGGGAATCATTTAATTTAGTGCTCCAGTCCTTTTGGTATTTGCTAATGGTACACGTTAAAATTTTTATAATCTCCTAATTAGTGACTACAACTCAACCATTGGCTTGGGGGTGATATGGTGTTGTGAGTTTATGTTCAACCCCCAAGTGTTGCATCAATTTCTGAAAAGTGGCACCTATAAAGTGAGTTCCATTATCAGAAATTAATGAATGAGGTACACCAAACCTATTTACGATATTTTTTTTGTACAAACCAAGTAGCAGTGGTGGATGTACAGTTGGTGATGGTTGTTGCTTTTGCCCACTTAGTATAATAGTCAACTGCGACTATTATATATGCCTTTTCATTTGATAAAGATTTGATGGGACCCATGAAGTCAATGCCCCAAATGTTGAATGGTTTGAGAGGTTGTATCCATTATTGTGGTCCCTCCATTTGAATTGTCATTTCACCATCCCTCTGGCAATGATCACAAGCGTAGATGAATTGATGTGCATCTCTGAAGGTTGTTGGCCAATAATACCTTACCATGAGCATTTTTATGGTCATGTGTCTTCTAACATAATATCCCCCACAAGGACCTTCATGAGAATCCTGAAGAACATGCGGTTGATCTATATTAGGGACACACCAAAGTACCAAGCCATTGGGACAAACCTTGTAAAGGTTTTCAGTAATCTCCATGAAATGTTTGACATAGTGAAGAAACTCTTATTTCTTTCTAGTGTCCAACACTTGTAGCAATTTTTTCTTGAGTAGATAAGTGAGGATGGCATCATACCATTTTGGTTCATTAAGAATTTTTGCATTAATAACATCTGCAAGGAGAGATTCTTTAGGGAATTGATCAGAGAAAGGGCTCTCTTTCTTCTTGTCATCCCATCTTAATCACGATAAGTGATCTAGAACCACATTTTCCACACCTTTACAATCTACCATTGTGAGATTGAATTCTTGTAAAATCATGAGCCACTGTATGACATGGGGGCTCACCATTGGTTTGTTCATTAGAAACCTGATGGCACTATGATCTGTGTGCACATGCACTTTGTAGCCAAGCACATAGTGCCTGAATTTCTCTAAAGCGAACACCACTGCCATCAACTCCTTTTCTGTGGTGGTGTAGTTCAATTGTGCACCTACAATGCTCCATCTTGCACAATGAATGTAATATGGACATTTTTGATCATCCATCTACATAAGCATTGCCCCCAAAGCATAATTTGATGTATCAATCATCACATGAAATGGTCTGGACTAATTTGATGCTTGAAGAATGGGGGTTTTAACAAGATTTTGCTTTATTTGTTGAAATGCTGATTCACATGTAGGGGTCCAGATGAATGATGCATCCTTCTTTGTTAATTCTACCAACAGCTTGGCTATTTTGGAAAAATTCTTGATGAATCGCCAGTAGTAGCCAGTATGACCAAGGAATGACTGAAGTTCTTTGACTATTTCAGGTTGATGGGTTATTCCTTGAATGACCCTTATTTTTTTAGGGTCCACCTTAATTCTTGCTTTTGAGATGTGATGCCCCAATACTATGCCTTCCTAGACCATAAGATGGCTCTTTTGCCAATTGAGCCAAATGTTTATTTTGATACATCTTTTCAACACTTGCTTAAGATGGTTCAGGGCTTGCTCGAATGTAGCTCCATAGGTAGAAAAATCGTCTATAAGAACTTCTACCCTACTACCGATCTATTGTTGGAAAATGTTGAGAACTTAGCATTGAAATGTGGTTGGGGCATTGTGTAGATCAAATGACATCTGTCTGTAAGCAAAAGTTCCCCAAGAACTTGTGAAAGTTGTCTTTTCTTGGTCCTTTGGTGTAATCCGAATTTGGTTATAGCCACTATAACCATCCAGAAAGCTGTAATAGCCATGCCCCAAAATGGTGTCTAGCACTTGTGTAATGATGAAAAATGTCGGTAGCTGGAAATACCAAACAAAAATCTGTGTACACAGTCTTAACCACGGATCCGTATGAGGGCCGTGCTAGAGGAAACGAATCCACAATGCCCTGAACGGTCTTGTTGATCAGATAGGGACTTACTCAATCAGTAAATCGACGAATATTGTAGATATTCCGTGGAACAATTTGATTCGGTGAATTTAAGGAAAATGCACAATTCCAAGATCTGTACTTTGACCCGAAAACTAGGTATATTGCATACAAATTTCCAATGGGAAAGCTCTGCTTATCTTGTGCGAAGCATACACAAAATAACAAGAAAACTGTTCAACAAGGAGTACAGAATGGAGTTCGATCTACCTCGTAAGCCGAGATGGGATGCAAGGAAGGTCAAGCTCTAACGTCTATTGATCAAATGTTTCTGATCAATAAACCTTACAAACCGCACCAGATAATCTCTTGATCTCTAATCTGCTCTTTTGCATTCGGTAGTCTCTGCTCAAAGTTGCCAACGATCGCCAATGGAGAGAGTTGTGTTTTCGCCAAAGGACTGATCGCTCCTGCTGCCAATGCTCAAGCAAAATGTCTTCTGTCTTTGCTAAAAGGTAATGCTGCCAAAAGTTAAAGATGCCCGGGGGCCTTTGTTTCTTCGCCAACTGGAGTATTTATAAGTTCGACAACATATGGAGAAAGCATGGCCCTGATGACACGTGTCCTGAACCTTTAAAATACCATTTACTTGGTAGAATTTATGTTGAAATTGGCTACATCGCATCACGTTTTGGGAAGGGGAGCAAAATATGCTGTCGACCACTTCTGCCAAAGTTGCTTCATGATTACGCACAATACGCTCATCAGCGTATTGTGCGTGTGGATAACAGATGCATAACTACTTTAGCCAACTTTACACTGTATTACACTTGTTTACGCTACGTCGCGTGGCAGAGCGTAATAGAGTATAGGAGTAGTTGATGCCAGCTATTTTACGCTTATTTACACCGCAAAGCGTAATAGAGCATAAAAATGGTCAACTTTACAATGAATTACGCTTGTCCACGCTGCGTAGCGTAATAAGCGTAAAGCGACCAATCTGCAAAGAAAGAAATCAATTTGCAAGTCTTCCTTGTACTCTGACTTTGTCTTCTTTGAAGCTCATTATGCTGCTATGCATAATGGAGCGTAAACTCGGCCCTGAGCAAAAGACTTAGCCAAATATGCGACAAGTTTTAAACTTTAAACTTCGTCAAAATTGCCGAAGTAAGTTGCTTTTTGATATCGAGCTACGCTAAACAGAATTACGCTAAGCGACACTACGCTATGTTGTGTAATGTAGCGTAAAGAGAGAAAAAAAAGTAAGTTTAAAATCTGTGAGAAACTCGGAGACTTGATGCTACGCACCTCTTTGCTTTATTCTGTCTTCTGAATTGCTGTCGCAAACTTCTGCCTGAATCGTGAATCTTTGCCTGAGGCCGATTCGCAATTTCTATGGTCTTTCAATGGCCCCTCTTTGTTGATGGTTAGAGGGCTTGCTCAAAAGACGGCGACAAAGAATACGAAACACCGGATAGGTAAAAGTACCAACAACATTCATCAATGGTTACTCAAGTGTCGCCCTGTCAACATAGAGGTGCAGAGATGAGGGAAACGGGAGATAGGATAGTATAGGAGGAAACAGGTTCAGGGAAGACTCAAATGAGGTTCGGTGAAGACCCAAATGAGTAGGGATAGCTTTTTCATGCATAAGCACTCATGCTTTCTCCTGTGATTGCGTTTGCATGGAGTTATGCCATCATTTTGTAGATGAAGGGGCTTGCATAGACGAATTGTGTTACATCTGCATGGTCTAGGTGAGATGTGTTTCACCCATTTTGCCGACCCCCATTTTTTTTTGTTGTCCACTAGGCGAGTTGCATTACGTCAGTTCATGGACTTGAGTGTAATGCAGATGTGGAAAGCGTTTCATGTTTTGCATAAGGGAAGCAGATGGGATAATTAAGGATAGTGATAAGGGCTGGGGGTAGGATCATGAGGAACAAAAGGATGCACCCCCAAGTGGATAGGTTAACTTCAGTAGCCATCTCAAAACGCTGTCGGTACTACACTACTCAGATGAATGCACCTTCGAATGACGTCCTCGTAACAAGTAACCTACAACCAAAGAAGAAAACAGAGGATACCATTGCTCGTGCGAATTACCGGCGAGGTTGTTGAAACAAGTACTATTTGAGGCGAGATAAAGTGAACGGGCCATGAAGGAGAAACTGTAGCATAAGGCTAGAGTCTTTAACATTGACGCTCGGCCCAGCATATCGCCACCAAAGAACACCAAACTCAGCGCACCTGACTGGTTATGCAAAGAACCAGCTAGGTGAATCTGTGAAGCCAGAGTCTGATAGTGATGATGAGCGGAGATCCCCAAAGTTGTTATTGATGAGAACTCCCTCGAGGCTCTGGTCAGTGAAACTAAACTCTCAAAGGTGCCATCGCTGTAGTGGGTGCAGTGACGGCATCTCCGAGGGGTCAGTAATATGCCTTTCAGCACATCCGAGGAATCAGCAAAATGCCTGTGAGGTGGTGATGCTGGGACTATCCCAACATCCCATCCCATTTGTTTTGTAGCCACACAGAGATGATTACGCTTGCTTGATTTGCATGATGGCAGCCTGTAAGTCCCAGTTTTAAGTCCTGGCAGACTGTCATTGTTTGTTTTATGTCTCAGCAGACCATGGTCCTAGTTTAAAGTCTGGGCGGACCGAGAAATGCTAGTTTTACGTCATAGCGGACGGTGGTAGGGCTGATTTATGGTCTCAGTAGACTATGCTGTGGATGTCAGTTTCATGTCGTGACCCAGAGACAAATCTGTGCTGGTTTTACGTCTCAGCAGATGGCTACTTACCTGTGCTAGTTTTATGTCATGGCGGATAGCCGGTGCCAATTTAGCGTCGTAGCGGACGCTTACAGAAACTGCCAATTTTTTATCTTGGCGGACCTGTACAACGCTGCTAGTTTTACGTCGTAGCGGACGGTTGCAACTTGCCAGTTTTACGTCGTGGCGGACGATCATTGCCAGTTTAGCGTCGTGGCGAACGCGTGAAGGAAATGCCAATTTTACGTCATAGCGGATGAATGTTGCCTTACTTGATGTTAACACAGGATATGCACTTAGATGTAGTACCGCTTCAGATATATATGATTTATAGGATTCGGTAACTCGTTGCCATTGATGTCTGCTAGCTTGAATGCACCATTTCCATATACATCAACTACCAAGAAAGGGCCCTCCCAGTTTGTAGAGAATTTGCCTACTGGTTCGTGAACGGCCTTGAGAACCAAATCTCCCTTCTTGATAGGACGTTGTTGAAGATTGTGACGGTGCTTTTGCCTCTACTTATCTTGATACTTTTCAATAGTATCAAGTGTCTGTATTTGCTTCTCCTCTACTATATCCAAATCCATGATCCGAGACTTGGTGTGTTGAGCCTCATTTATAATCATGGAGAGGACCATCCGCAGAGAAGAAACTTGTAATTCGAGGGGCAGCACCACCTCGGATTCATAGACTAGGCTATAGGGTGTACTGTCTGTAGCTGTTCTGCATGTGGTATGATATGCACATAGCACATAAAGGATCTTTTCATGCCACCGTCTCTTGTTGCTGTCGAGCATTTTCTTGAGTAAATTGATAATGACTTTATTTGTTGCTTCAGCTTGACCATTCGCTTGCGGGTAGTAAGGCGAGGAAAAAGATTTTTTGATGCCAAGATTGTCATAAAAAGATCTGGTTTCCAGACTACTAAACTGTGGCCCATTGTCGATCACGATAGCCATTGGGAGGCCAAATCGGGTTACAATATTGTCCAAGATGAAATGACAGACCTATTGAGATGTAATCTTCCGTAAAGGGATGGCTTCCACCCACTTCATGAAGTACTCAGTAGTTGTGGTGATGAAGCTATGCCCTGCGGAAAACTTTGGCGTGATGGGCCCTATGATGTCTAGTCCCCATCGTTGGAAGGGCCATGTGATCTGGGTCATATGTAGTTCTGTAGGTGACACATGTATGAGATTCGCGTAACGTTGACACGTGTCGCATGTTTTGACCTTTGTAAGGCAATATTTTTCTATGTATGGCCAATAATACCCTAAGCGACGGATTTTATGGCTTCTGGTGCTACGTGTCCTTTGCATAACCCCTCGTGGACTTCACCAACTATACGTTGCGCCTGATCTTTGTTAACGCAAGTAAGCAGTACTCCATCAAAAGAGCGTCTACAGAGGGTACTATCTCCTATGATGACGTACTGCCTGGCTCGCTTGCGAATAGCATCTTTCTGCGTGCGTGTTAACTCGTGCGGTGGTTCGCCATGCAAGAGGTAAGCTTTAATGTGGTCGTACCACTCCGACGTTCTATCCTCGAGCAATGAAGATATTTGCACTGCCTGAGTGATAGGGTCTATGCAATCTGTTATTAATGTGGGACAGGTGTCGAATAGGTGTGACGACACATTTAAGGCTAACGTAGCCAGTGCATCGGCCAGTGTGTTATCATTGCGGGGCGCGTGTTGGGCATCAATGGTTGTGAACCGCTTCAAAAGATCTTTAGCCATATCGCAGTAGGGCTGTAAATATGTAGCCTTGCAGGCGTAGACTCGTGTGATTTGATTTATAACAAGCATTGAATCACCCCTAATTGCCAGGTGTCGAACATCAAGTTCTTTGGTAGTTAATAATCCCCTAAGGAGTCCCTCGTACTTTACCACATTGTTCGTACAGGGAAAGGTCAAGCGGTAAGCATGAAGATGCACATCCTCAAGTGATAGCGTAATGACAATGGCGGCACTGCCACCTCTAGTGGTTGAAGCTCCGACAAAATATAACGTTTCTTCGGGGCCTGTTAAAACAGGGCTTAAACTATGTACATGTTCATTTGAAAATTCAGGCTCTATGGTTGCCTGACTGTCAATAGGTGATGTTATTAATTGGTCAGCTATCGCTTGGCCTTTCGTAGAAGATTGACCAATGTAATGCAGATCGAATTCTGCCGTCATAGCTTTCCAACGAGCTATTTTACTGCTTTCGTATAGATTATGCGTAATGGCCCAAGGATGTTATTTTTACAGATGATGTTGACCTGACTACAGAAGAGATAGTGCCTACATTTCTTTAGCGTAAACACTAACGCTAGGCAATTACGCTCTACTTCGTTGTACCTCATTTCGTGCGCACATAGGGCATGACTCAAGTAGTAGATGGGTACTTCTGACCCGTTGCTTCTCTTTTGACAGAGTAATGCAGCTAAGGCTACGTTCGAGGTCACAAGGTAAATGTAGAACAGCTGATCCCTTTGTGGCAGGAATACCGTTGGCAAGCGTTGAAGATCCTGTTTTAGGTTGTCAAATGCATGCTGGCAATCGTATGTCCACTCGAAATTAACACCTTTCTTGAGGAGATGTTGCATAGGATGTAGTTTATCTATTAATCTCGAGATGAACTACCTGATAAACTGTAATCGTCCTTGTAACCCGCGTAATTGTTTGAGATCTGTGGGAGGCGTTAACTCGATAATGGCTTTGACCTTATCAGGGTCTACTCGTATGCCAGTTTCTGACACCACAAACCTCAACATGTGTCCGATTTTGACTCCGAATACGCACTTCTTTGGGTTGAGCCGGAGGTCGTATTTGGAGCATCTTTTAAGGACTAACTCCAGGTCCTCTGAATGATCTTCTGATTTCATAGACTTAACAGCTATATCATCAACATAATCATTCAGTCTTCCTAGGAGGTAATCACTAAAGATGTATTTCATAGCCCGTTGATACGTCGCTTTGGCATTTTTCAAACCAAAAGGTATCATGGTATAGCAAAAGGTCCCCCACGGCATCATGAATGTTATGGTCAATTGATGTTCTGGGTTGATGCGAATCTGATTATAGCCTGAAAAGCCATCCATGAAGGATAGGAGCGCATGCCCAGCTGTTGTATTGACTAGCTGGTTGATACTTGGTAGTGGAAAGTTGTCCTTGATTGCGGCTTTGTTTAAATCTCGGAAGTCCATACAGATGCGTATACTTCCAGTCTTCTTTGGGACAACTACAATGTTAGATACCCAATCCGAGTAATCGACCGCGCGGATGAAACCAGCCTAATACAGTTTGGTGATCTCATCACACATTGCTAGCACGATTTTTGGTTTGATTTTTCATGCTTTTTGCTTAATTGCTTTGATATGCGGGTCTAAGATTATGTTATGTTGAATTAACCTAGGATCTAGTCCCGGCATGTCTTCGTATGACCATGCAAATACCGTGACGTTGTCCTGGAGGATCTGTTTTATAGAGTTATGCGTTTTCTGGTCTAGTAGAGAACTAACCCTAAGAGTTTTGGACTCACCTTTATGCGTAACAATAGAAACTTCGCTGAGGGGGTTTTCGGTTATGTCTCCAACCTCCAGGTCTAGTGTGTGCGTTGATTGTTCTGGCCATTTTGGAGATGTTTTCGACATGGCTATGGTTACGTCATCGAGGAAAGGGTTAATTTCTACTAGTGTAAAATCGAATTACCTAACTACTTTCCTGTATGGACCTATTAAAGTCAGGGGTGTTGAAAAAGTTGCGTCCATTTGCCAACTGTCCTGCAAAATCGCCAAATGCGTAAATGATTAGGAGAAAGCATGATGTGGTGTTGTCGAGCATGAAAAGCTAACTGAATTTTGAATATTGTGAACGGCCTATAACCCCCGCTACCCGATTACGAGGCAATAAAGTGTGGTAGTTTAACGTCATTTCGGACAGTGGCGCATGCGATATCCGCCGCATTAATGCCTTGATCTTCGGGTTTCATCTTATACTGATACCAGCATTTAGGAAAGTCCCATTTTAATCAGGCATCAAGTCGGTTAATTTCACATATAAGTAGGCAGTTCTTTTTGAAAACGGGCTATTGGCTGTCGCAAACTTGAATTCTCAGCCATCGCAGAGAGAAGAAGAAAGAGCAAAAGATTGCAGCGTGTTATTTGCAAAGGCGTGAAGGTGTGAAGACTGCAACAATGGTGCCAAAAGTAAGAGGGAAGAACATGAAATTGGCTAAGATAGACGAGGTACAAGGGAGCCTACAGCATGCTTCGTAGGCTTTGGTTGAAGTGAGGGATGTGGCTCCCCTGAATCGGTAGGCCATCCCTGGCTTGTTTGTGTTGCTTTCTGTGATATGCTTCTTCTTTGCGATGTTTATTCTTTTTGCGTCATTTTGCGTAAATTATAGTTTTAGGCCATGGACCTTGTGGTAAAATGAGGGTTTATACAATAGTATTGCATCTATCGCCGCTGTCAGGGACGAACCTTGTACTTTTACAACGGTTTAGCGATTTCGGCTGTATAGCTAGCGCGTAATTTGTAAATTTTCTATTTTAAGCATGGAATCGAAATCTAGACAATAATGTGTTTATGTTTGTTTGTACAATATTATGTTGAAACCCGTCTTAATCGTCCTGGACATAGTCGAGGTTTTATGCTATATAAACCCGATCGTACCTAATGTTCCTCCCCCTTAGACTCGGTTGCATGGGAGGGCCATATAGTTCCGAAAGGGTGTGCTGGAGTTTCTGCAGTTTTTACTACGTAACTACAGCATTATTGTATGGTCACACCTATCGGGAGATATTGCTGGCGCCATTTGGAACACCAATTAGTGGGCTCTATGCAGGGAATCCTGGCTTTCTTCACAGATGGGGCTATCAACACTGGTCGTCCCCAGGACCGCGAACTTAGCGCCAGAGGGTTGAGGTGCTTAAGTTGGATCTAGGAAATGGCCCAGTTTAGCTGTTACCATGCGTACAATACTTTGTTCGTGGCCTGTCATGTCTCGACTTACTTCGAGAACCCACTAGGCACAGTGTATTATTCGGGCGGGTAAGTTGTTTTTGTTGGCAGTATAGTCATTATGTGTCTATTGTCTAGATTTGTAAAGCATAAGATAAGAATACGTCGTATGATACAGGTTTTTTTATCCGTGAGAACAAGTTAGTAGATGATAATGATACATTAACTTGGACCGAGATGGCAATAAAGGCGTTTACCTCGACGAGCAACGTATGCGCTGGTGTAATGGGGCAGATTGCCTTCGACATTCATGAGTACCCCACCCGTTATGCTGATTCTTTCCAGAATTGCCAGAATCTCGGGTGGTTACATGAAGAATGGAGTTTGGACCCGCCTCTTACCATTGCGAACGTGTAGAGGAAACTTCCTCCATTTCCTTTGCCATTTGGCCCTGGTAAGGTTTTGTTACTACTGTTATTTACAAGATATTATATTGTTTTTTGTTTGGTCTATTTTTTTTTGAAATGTAGCGTAATAGTATTTTTTGCTACGTAGACATGTGTCTTGCGTTGTTCAGTCAGGGAATCCCGGGAGATTACCACTACAATTTCTGGCCGCGAGGCGAATACCCTCCTCTTCCGCTATGGCGACATCAAGGAGGCACAACGCTGGCTCGGCCATGCGGCGACCCCAGTTGCATTGGTCACCAAGCTACGGGAAGCAAAGCTAATGCATTTATTTTTGGCCGTAACCCCTGATGTCCCTGCCAGCGAAATGTTAATGCTGGTTAACTCCTTCAGCGAGAGGGCTGAATGTTTTTACACGCGCGTGCATCACATGCATGTAAATTTTGATATCGACACTTAGCTGTTTGCTGACCTTTTTAGCGTCCCCTCTGACAGTCTTCCCATAGAGGAAAGAGCGAGGAGGAGCCTCAAATGTCAAGAAGAGCTGGAGGAGTGGCTGGGGACCAAGAAGGAGGCCAAGGGGATCCCTTGTGAAAGGATTGAATTAGAAATCGCCAAGACTATCTATCCCCTCTTCCGGGCCCGGGCTTTCCCCAAAACACTCTCGCAAGGGAGGTTCTTTACCATAGAACAGGCCCATATCATGCGGGAGGTTATGGAGGAAGGAACCCAATTTGACTGGGCAAGCTATTTCGCTGAGGGGTTACGCACTGAAATGGTCAGGCTCCGCCAGAAGCTTGAGTCTTGTTTCAATGTGCACTTCACCTTCTTCATAGCTTGCCTCTGGCATTTTGCTGAATTTTTGGTTGTCCAAAGGAATGGGGTCTAGGTTTAGCAAGAGCGAGACCAGCTATCCAAACCTTGGATTTCCCATATTTTCGGCACTACCCGAGGACAGGATCCTCCAGAGGGAATTGGGGAGTCTCTGTCTATAATGACAAGGGATTTGGCGGCGCCTCAAGTGCAGGGCGCTGACAGTGTAGGTGGGGTGATTCCCACTTACACCGATGATGCGTCGCAGGGAAAGTGCCTAGCGAGAGAGATAGTGGATGCCTTGGTTCAGCAAAAAAGGCCTCGCTTAACCGAGGCGCCTAAGGAACTAGCGGGTGGCATAGATAGGACTATGCAAGTCAGAGTTCAGTGGAGTAAACCTCCGCCTGGTAAGCGTAAAGACATAATGAAATTTATTGCAATTATTGTATGATGCAACTTTATTCAAAGTATCCTGAATCATTTAGATGTGTTATGTGACATGAACAGTGAAACCTACGAAGCGGTTGACCCCTGAAATAGGGGCAGTGGTATTACGGCATGGAAAAGGGGCCCCAGTTTTGGAAGAGGAGGCCCCGACTGTTAGAATAAGTGACGCACAGACCCTTGTACATGAAGAGAGAGAGGAGGTGGAAAATATTGATGCACCCCTACCACATCAGGCAGAGGTCAGTGCATTAAGACTTTTATGGGAATTCTGTTAATAACTAGAAATTTTCGCTTAATTACGCTACAAATGAACAAGATGCATCCACGTCTGCTATTGTGGGCAAAGTGTGGGGAGAATTTCCTGACAAATTTGCCTTCATGGAAGGCGTTGTCAGCGATATGATCGAGTGCCTCGAGCACGTCGATCCTGGGGCTGGTATGTTACTACTACTGTATGCTTATTTTATTATATAGTTGTAACGTTTTATTTACGCTTGATAATGTTTGTTATCAAGAGCTCGCCTTAAATGGGACCCTATGGAGCCCATTGACTTGGACACAGTGGAGCCTTCATCAGATGAGGCGGTCATGCCACCCAACATTTATGAGGAAATGCGTAAATGTGCATTACACTTGACTTGCTCCTTGTGGGAGAGTCGGAGTGTCAATGAAGACCTCTGGAAGAAACTGCAGAGGTCAGAGAAGGAAAGAGTGTCTCTGACCAAAGAGGTCGGAGATCTAAGATCGCAGTGTAAATTCCTGCAGGTGCAGGAAACAGGTGACAAAGACTGGCGTACGGCTGTTATTGACTATGCTCGCTATTGGACCGCAGTCAGGAACAACATGCAAAATAGTTGAGAATTAGTGGAGTAGCGGATGCAAATAGAGCTATTGGCCCAGAAAAGCCAAGAATGGAAGGATTTTTGCGCAAGTGTGCAGGAGTGGGGGCAGAAGGAGAAAGATCACAAGCATCTGTATAAGCGAGAAAGTCTCGCTTATCGTTAGCATTATAGAGATTCTATCATCGAAGCTTAATCCTTGCAGGTATTCCTCGATGTCATTGGCACATCCAAAGCCTTTGAGAAGTTCCAAGAGCAGGTGACCGTAAGTGTGTCCCCGGAAAGAGAGATTGCTCTTCCTGGGGACAAGACTACAGTCCCTACCTTCTTCTCTGAACTGCCCTGATGGACTAGTGTGGAAAAGGGGAAGGTAAAAGCTGGAACTGCTCTGGGAAATGGAGTATGGTATGAATTAATTGAAGATGAAATTATGCAGTGCCTATGGGTTGGTTTAGATCAGCTCCTCTTTGCTGCGGAAGCAAGACCATCGCGAGTAAGTTTATGTGTTATTGAATTCAAATTTTTTGGTTTATCCTATGATGAATTTTACTGATGTATTTACTGTATATAGGTACCAGGAGTGGACGAAGAAGGTGAACAGGGTGGTGAGAAAATACAGGAAGATGAGCGTAATGACAAAGACCATCCTCTTATGGAGCCAATGTTAGAGCAAGGACCTCATGAAGATGACATTCCTCATGAAGGAATACCTTCTAAAAGAGACGGCCCACTTGAGGATGATTTATTAGGCTTAGAGCCGGACCTGAGGGATATGGGTGATAGTGGTACCAAGGGGGACGCGTAATTGTGATTTACGCGTAATTTTATTGATTGGAATTGAACAATGGTTATATGAATGTTGGAAAGGTTGACTATAAGATCTTCTGTATGATTTTAAATGTTATCATCATTTTTTTTATTTTTATGTCTTCATTCATGCAAAGCGTAAGCAGAATCGTTACAGACTGTGGATAGTTTGCATTGCTGTAGAATGGAATTGCTAGTTTAAGGCCATCGCAGGCTGCCAGGTAGCGTTTGCGTAAGATACAAGGTAGTTTTAGGCCATTGCTAGCCCTCACTAGTTTTAGGCCGTTGCGGGCCTTTGCTAGTTTTAGGCCGTCACGGGCCGCCACTAGTTTAAAGCCGTTGCGGGCCACCACTAGTTTAAGGCCGTTGCGAGCCACCTGCGTAAGTCTGGAAGTACAATTGATAACAGCGTACGTTTCTACATAATTATGCTAGAGTGACTAATAGTAATCAAAGAGCATAAATAACGTAAAAATGAGGAATGTAAATAGTGTAATAGACAGAAAGTGTAAATACGTATGTATATGTTAAAGATTGACAACGAAATTGATAAGCGTAAGCGGACAATTAGTGGAAATATGATGATGCGTGTAAATGCCACTCAGATCAATCGCTAACTTCGCAATTGTTTCTTGATGGCCTTTACATTTAGTGATGCGTAAGGGCGGGGAGATTTGTGGCCTGACTCTTCCATACCACCATCCTAAAATGGTAGGTCGGCCCAGGCTAGACTGTCATCATTCGTTTCAGTTTGTTCAGGGATTCGAGGATGGGCTTGATCATCGGATGTTTCTATCTCTGAACCTTGTTCTTCTTCGATATTGTTGACAGTCCTAGGGGTGATTTCGTCACCGCGTATTACAACCTCCCCTCCTGCGTAGGGCAGGTGTGTTTCCTGGTGTATTGGTGATGAAACCGTCCTCAGTTGGGCTAACCAGGACCTTCCTAGAATTAAGTTGAAACCAGGCATCTCCTCGACAATGAGGAATGTAGCATCTATTGGGAATTGATCCCCTGCCACAAATTTGATGCGCCCCGTCCCCTTGACTTGAACCCGTGCTCCGTTGAACGACTTTATGCATGTTGTCGTTGTGGGACTGATCTGGTCGCCCAGACCCAACCTATCCATGATGGGATAAGGGATGACATTTGTAGCTACGCCGTTGTCCACGTGCACCCTCCGGATCCGATATTGGCCAACCCGGATAGCGATAAACATGGGTTCAGTTATCACTTGACCTTTCTCAAGATCATCTTTAATGGATTCATCATGAAAGGTCAACGAGGTAGGTTTAGGTCGCTCAGCGTTAGAGGGAAACATGACAGCGTGTATCGCTTCCTCTTCCACTGGTAAGCTTTCATCCACAGGTATGGATGTCAGCATACGGACCATGGCCTCACGGTGTTTTTGAGACGTTATGAGCAGGTCATAGAGGCTCAACGTTGTATTTTTTTGTTTCAGAGCCTGTTTGACCTGCATAAACACGTCGAGGAGTTCTTGTTCCCTGGCTTGTTTGTCCCCTCTATCTTCTTCGATTCGTCCCAAGAGACGAATCTCCCAAGGCGGAACGACGTCAATCGGAGGGTTGTTTTTCTTCCTACCGAGGGAAGGTGGCTATGTTTCTGTACCCTTGTCTTGCCCAGAAGGCACAGACGCAGGGACAGAGGCCAAGGGCCTGGGCTTAGCGAAGCCTAGCATAGTATGGTTTTTAGCGGCATTAACTGATGTGTCTCCTTCCCTTTGTTTATTGAATGGCGATGGATGGCCTTGGTTAGAGGTTTGCCCCTGTGTAAAAGGGGCAGCGGGTGGTTTTGGTACTCTGAGGATGAAGGGCACTTTAGATGTAAGCGTGGACATGGCCATGGCTTTACTGTTAGTGCGAGGTTCAGTTAAATCTGGAGAAGGCGCCCGAATGACAAAGGGCGGCCTCGAAACACCACTGGTTGCCAATGAAAAGCCTGTCCCCCGAGGTGAACTGGTAGGCACGCGTAAAAAAAAGGGCTGTTTAGGCGGTACCTTCCTCTCACTGTCCGTACTCACCACGTTGATTTTGTAGGGTGCGTTATTTGCATTTAACGGATCCTTGTACACGTGCAACGCTTGGTTTTCAGGACGCGTTGGACTACTGCCGTATAGTTTCAGAGAACCATCGTCGAGCATGCATTGAATGTCGTCTTTCAACGCCCAGCAGTAATCTGTGTTGTGACCACACAACTGGTGGTAGTCACAGAAACGGTTCAGCCTGAAAGACTTCGGAACTGGTGGTTCGTCAGGTAGGGCTAAAGAAGGATTCTTCAGCAATTCACAATGACGCTTGTGACGCTTCAGAGCTTCTTCGGATACCTTCTTAGTTTGAATGTATCTTGCCCCTAATAGTTGTTTCAACAGTTCCGAATGTTTTATAGGCAGGGCTATATACTTTGAGCGATCTTTACGCTCAAAGTTTGGTTTTGGCTGGGGGGCTTTTTAGGGGCAGCTGTGTCTTGGCTGGTGCTGCTCGCACTAGCCGTGGTCTCGGGAGACGTCGTGGGTGCCTTCTTATTTTTGTTCTTAGCGCCTTCAGCCAGCGCAGCTACTGTCATTGTTGTTGCTTTACCTTTGTCCTTGCCCTTGTTGTTAGCGTTTTTATATGTGACATACGTCGGGTCTTTGCTGGCCTCTGCAGCATCTTGGATGCTCTTAGTTTGGGCAAAGGCCTGATGTAAGGAGCTAGGGGAAAGGTAATACAGCTTAGACTTGATGAAGTCGTTAACTACTCCTTTGAAAATGGCCAGTAAATGGGCCTCCGCGATTGGCTCACGGATTTTGTTCAAAGTAGCACTCCATCACTGTATAAATTTTTAGACTGGTTCGAGCGGGTCCTGTTTCACTCCCATAAGTTGATCTAATGTGACCTCTGGCTCTAGGTTGTATTTAAAGCGAGTCACGAATTGTATCAGAAGCTCTTCCAAGGTTGAGATAGAAGAGCGAGGGAGGGCTCGATACCAATCCAAAGCTTTCCCTGCCAGGGACATTGCAAAGACACGGATAATTGTATGAGGCCATTGTTATAGCAACAAGGATTCAGATCTAAAGGTAACCAGATGAGCATTAGGATCTCCTTCCCCATTGTATTTAGTGAAATGGGGTAAGGACATCCCTGGGGGCAACGACAGCATGGGGACCGTTGGACTAATGGGATCATCTTGATAGAAATCCATGATCTGTATAGTGTCAGAGCCAGCGGCCTTAAGGCATCTAACCTCCTCAGTGAGGGTCTGAATAAGTAAGAAAGCTTAATCCAAACCTATTGATGAAGATGTCTGTGCAGGAGGAGCAGGGGGTTGACCTGAAAGAGCTACGCTAGGCAATGGGAATTACGCGATGGTTTGGCTAACGGGCAGTGCTACGGGGGCTACCCCTGCGGACGGAGTAGCCTGTGGAAGCCACCACCCACTGGGTTGAGCAGAGGGATTGGCCACCATCGAATATGCAGGGTAGAGATTGTGAGGATATTGTAAGACATGCGTAGTGGGTGCGGCTAAGGGTTGCGCACAATATAACGTGAACTGATTATGTGAAATAGGTGGGATCCATTGACCAGCCGTGGGCTGTTGAACGGATTGCTGCGACTGAACAGTGGGTTGCCTTGCAGGGGGTGGCAACGAGAAGGATTGCACTAGATTTTGTACCGGGTAGGTCGTAAGCATGGCATGGGGTTGCACTTGAGGGATGTAATAGGGTGCGGTGGACGCAGGTACCACCAACGGAATACTGAGTACGCGCGGTGACGAGACCGCCCCCATGTTATTTTGGGGTGGTATTTGCACCTGCAGGACGGATGATTGCGTAGTGACCTGCAGAATGATAGGAATGTAAGTTTGAGTGGTCATGGCTGGATTAAGGTGGGCGGCTTCTCCTGTGAGGCTAAATAGGGGATTTATTTAAGTATGGGGACTAAGGGTGTGGTATGAATGTTCAGACTGGGCTGCAAGTTCATCTTCCTCTTCTTCCTCATTCTGAGGTTCCAGCATAGACCGTGTAGCCTGGCTCCTAGCCATGACCAATTGTGTTATGATTTCATGGTAATGTTCTATCAGGGGGATGATGTTGTAGGCGGTAGGGGTGAAATCTTGACCCCCTCTGTGGATCAGCTCAAAGTTTCTTTTCGCTTCGATCTTGGCTCGGCTAAGAGCAAGCTTTGCTTGAATCTTGATGCAAATAAAATTATATTCCTCAGGCGTCACAATGGTGAATACAGGATCTTTGCCCTATAACCTCAACGAACGATGTGATGGTCCCTGAGGTCCTATAACACCAAAGGCTAGTCCGGTGGCGGCGATGGGATTCACAGATGTGGCACCCGAGTCAGTGATAATCATGGCGGCTGTGGTTGTGTATGCAAAATCGATTGGTCAAATAGATTAACGGCGACAAGTGACTAGATCTAAAAAGCGATGAACAAAGAAGATCGCAATTAGGCTTTCTACCCTGTAGGATTCCAAAGGGATCGTTACAGTGACTGATCTACACCGCACGATTTTCTGTAAACTTCCCTAGAGGTATTACGTTCACGTTTTTAGAGACGCGGGTATAGATCGCTAACAGGGTTAGCTGTAAAAATACGAATCGGAGCCTAGGCCCTCCTTCTAGCGCCAAAAAACTATAACGACGGAAAATGTCGGTAGCTGGAAATACCAAACAAAAATATGTGTACACAGTCTTAACCACAGATCCGTGTCAGGGCCGTGCTGGAGGAAATGAATCCGCAGTGCCCTGAATGGTCTTGTCGATTAAACAGGGACTTACTCAATCAATAAATCAACGAATATTGTAGATATTCCGTGGAACAATCTAATTCGGTGAATCGCCAAAGGAGAAGAAAACAATGTAGATAACAACAACGTCAACACGACAGGAAGGATCGAATTTAAGGAAAATGTGCAATTCCAAGATCTGTAATTTGACCCGAAAACTGGGTATATTGCATACAAATTTCCAATGGAAAAGCTCCGCTTATCTTGTGCGAAGCATACACAAAATAACAAGAAAACTATTCAACAAGGAGTACAGAATGGAGTTCGATCTACCTCGTAAGCCGGAGATGGGATGCAAGGAAGGTCAAGCTCTTACGTCTATTGATCAAATGTTTCTGATCAATAAACCTTACAAACTGCACCAAATAATCTCTTGATCTCTGATTTGCTCTTTTGCATTCGGTAGTCTCTCCTCAAAGTTGCCAACGATCGCCAATGGAGAGAGTTGTGTTTTTGCCAAAGGACTGATCGCTCCTGCTGCCGATGCTCAAGCAAAATGTCTTCTGTCTCTGCTAAAAGGTGATGCTGCCAAAAGTTAAAGATGCCCGGGGGGCCTTTGTTTCTTCGCTAACTGGAGTATTTATAAGTTCAACAACATATGGAGAAAGCATGGTCCTGATGACACATGTCTCGAACCTTCAAAATACCGTTGACCTGGTAAACTTTATGTTGAAATTGGCTACGTCGCGTCACGTTTTGGGAAAGAGAGCAAAATATGCTGTCAACCACTTCCGCCAAAGCTGCTTCATGATTACGCACAATACGCTCATTAGCGTATTGTGCGTGTGGATAGTAGATGCGTAACTGCTTTAGCCAACTTTATGCTGTATTACACTTGTTTACGCTACGTCGCATGGCAGAGCGTAATAGAGTATGAGAGTAGTTGATGCCAGCTATTTTACGCTTATTTACACCACAAAGGGTAATAGAGCGTAAAAATGGTCAACTTTACAACGAATTACACTTGTCCATGCTGCGTAGCGTAATAAGCGTAAAGCGACCAATCTGCAAAGAAAAGAAATCAATCTGCAGCTCTTCCTTGTACTCTGACTTTGTCTTCTTTGAAGCTCATTACGCTGCTCTACGTAACGGAGCGTAAACTCGGCCCTGAGCAAAAGACTTAGCCGAATATGCGACAAGTTTTAAACTTTAAACTTCGTCGAAACTACCGAAGTAACTTGCTTTCTGATATCGGGCTACGCTAAACAGAATTACGCTGAGCGACACTACGCTATGTTGCATAATGTAGCGTAAAGAGAGAAAACAAAGTAAGTTTAAAATCTGTGAGAAACTCGGAGACTTGATGTTGCGCGCCTCTTTGCTTTGTTCTGTCTTTTGAATTGCTGTAGCAAACTTCCGCCCGAATCGCGAATCTTTGCCTGAGGCCGATTCGCAATTTCTACGGTGTTTCAACTTGGTCAACGAAAGACAACAGAAAATGATCCTTGAAAGTTGCCATGTTGAGTAGCTGGAGGTCAATGCAGACCCATCATTTGCCTTCTTTCTTTGGTATGATCACAAGTGGACTAATCCACTCACTATCTATGACAAGTTAGATGAATCCTACTTTGAGGAGTTGTTCAATCTCCTCTTTGACAATATGTTTTAACTTAGGATTCGAATGCTTCTGCAACTATCATTTCAGCTTGACGGTGGGGTCAGTGTATATTCGGTGCTAGCATATTCTTAGATTTATCCTAGTGAGTTTGGAATATGACTAGGCAAAGGCTATTGACCAATTTTCCATAACTTTTATCAATTTTCTTTTCTGTTTTATTGCAAACTTAGCATTAATAATAACCAGCCTTCAATTTTTCAAAAATACATACTCCATTCCAACCGGTAACATCTTCAATTTAAGGGGCTCTTGTTTAAAATTGTTAAGAATTTCTAGCTCATCCCAATTGACATCATCATTTACTTCTTCAGAGAGTTGGTGATGAACTTGCTCAAGTTCATTCATACTTGAAAAATACATGTACGTTAGGCCCTTAGTCAGTTCCATGCATAATGTATTACTACTAAAATCATTTGTCAGCCACTAGGTGCCTTCTTGTTTTGTGGCTGCTACGTAGAAACATCTCTAGATATCAGCTTTTGGTGCACATTGCTTGCATGTAGAGATAGATGTTTACTTTATTGACCATAACTTTTGCACATAATGGCACCCTGAATCGTTGTACGTGATACATGGAACTCTCTTTTTCTCAATCTTTCCAAACTCATTTTCTTTTAATATTTCCAAGGAAAGATCTCTAATGCTCATTTTGGCATTCATAGTACTTAGCCATGTCCTTCCCATGATGATTGGAAAATACCCCTTACAGTTCTTGAAACACCCTAAAATTTCAAGGCACTCTTGCTTTACCAAGGTCTTGGAAATGAGGTAAACATTTCCACAAGTGTAGCCTCATGATAGTTTGGTAGGAAATGAATGCATTGAGTTGAATTGTTCAATTCGGAAAGTTTTCTACCTCCATAGCTGACGGGCCTGATGGACTCTCTAGCTTGCCCATCTAGGTGGTTCACTCGGCTAATAGTTTATTTAGAAACCATGCTTGGAGTTGTCAACAGTGCTCAGGATGCACAAAACAGTTCAGCAAGGTTTCTAGTGAAAAATATTGCTACACTATGTAGTGTAGCAAGCCTCAGAAGATAGTTACTCATGCAATCAAGTGCAAACTATTTCAGAACAGGGTGCTACACTATGCTATGCTACATAGCGTAGCACAACATAGCAAAGGAAAGCCAGAAAGGCTTAGCTTACCAAGTAGTTCCAATGAAGAAATTGCACTCGGCAAGCACTCCAGCCTCCAAAACCAGTTGCCTTGTTCAACTTCAAGTCCTTTAGCAAGGTCTCTTACTAGAAAGTGGTAGATTGAACAAAAAAGCAGGATATGCCAACTGTTACGCTATGCTACGCTACATAGCGTAGCATAGCATAGTGATAATATAAGAATAGCAAGAAATGTTTCAAATGCAAGATCAGCAAGTTCAAAGGCTCCCCTTTGCAAAAGGCAAAAGTTGCAGCTATTAGCATGGTCAAAGCTTCAAACAAGTGTTTGCAACTTCAACACAAGTTGTAGATAAAGCCAGCCACTACGCTATGCTACGCTACATAACGTAGCGTAGCATAGCAGAGATGCAAACTAAATGAGGTGCTTCAAAAGTTAACTTGATGCGCACCAAAGCTTCCAATAGATGCAGTTGACTTCAATGCAAATTTCCTTTTTAAAATGGTGGCTACGCTGTGCTAAGCTACATAGTGTAGCACAATGTAGCAAGTAGCTACGCTATGCCCATGCGCTATGCTACATAGCATAGCACAGTGTAGCAAAACAGCTATGGTACGCCAATGTGCTTCATCTCTTGCTTGCATTATTTGCACACTTGATGCCAGCACTCCCAGTTTTGACAACATGATTGCAACGTAGCAGGTTCACAATCAACTTTGCATATCCATACAATACAGGCATGTTAGCATCTCGTGGGTCTAGAACACATGTCATCCAGGCCTCATTTCTCATGTACTCCTGGCCCTATAAATACCCCGACGAGCAACGCTCAAAGGGTTACCAAAAATTTGGTTGGTAGTTTGGCAAAAAAATTGGTTAGCAAATTGAGAATCCTATTGGCAAGTTGGCAAATTAGCAATTTGTTGACTTGGCAAATTTCAGCGGTTGGCATCTTTTGCATTAGCACTTGACATTAGCTTTTTGCTGGTTGGCATTTTACACTGTTAGCTTTTACGCTTGTACTCAAAAAATGTAGTTGAGGTATTTTGAGCGTTCTGGTCATTCCTGGACTCTCTGTGCACCTCCGCCATTGTATAACTTGTTATACATTTTCAAGCAAAGAAGAGAATCAAACCCATGCATCTTCTTATCCCAGTTACTCTGTTATTTCTTCATTGTCATCATTGTTTAGCATCATTTTCTTTATCATCGCATTTATTGATCATCAATTAGATCTCACGTATTTCACACTTAAAACAACGTTTACGAAAGGTTAAGTTACACCGGTTAAGTCCTTGTTTGATCGACCAGATTGTTCAGGGTGCCCCATTTTTGTTTTATCTAGCACGGCCCTCGTATGGATCTGGGGTTAAACTTGTTTGCCCGATGACCTCTTGGTGTTTCTAGCCACCAATGTTTTCGGTTGCTACAGTTCTCCAATTTGATTACTAGGAAATCAACAGGATATGACCACCCATAAATGGTCGTGAAAATGTTCTCAACCAGTCCTAATGGAACAGTGATGGATTGGTCCACCAATTCCAATTGGATGTTGCTCTTCTTTAAGGGAAGAAGGTTCCACATTGTGTACGTCTCATGTGAGATCAAATTAACATTGAAACCAGAGTCAAGAAGAGCTTTACAAGGCTCATTCCTAGCAATTTGTAAGTAAACTAAGGGACTCTTGAGATTAGCTAATTTTTTGGGTAGGTTACTGGCTCGAATCCAATCAGATACAACATGTATCAGCATTACAATATGGATTCGAGAGGGATTTTAGTTTGAAGGGGACTCAAATAGAGAGGAAACAGAGGAAGGTGGAGGAGTAATATTACCAACCACTGATGTGTCTAAGGACTTTGGTGGATTGCAAGGCTGAAAAAAGGATTTTTTCTTTGTTTGTGGTTCCGAGCCGCTTGATGGATTAATCAATTGCAGATTAATTGCCCTCATAGGGCTCCTTTTCTGTCGTTGTGCAGGCAATTCACCTTGCATGGACGGAGTAGGTGTAGGAACAGGATGTACATGAGGGTAGTAGGTGGAATCTCTTCATGGATAGGGAGATTGGTATGTTTCAAGAGGGTAGTGGTGAGATTGGTAAGCAGCAATATAACCAAAGGAGTCCCTTGGAGATGAAGGTTGCTAAACATAGTAACCACGTGGATCTAGTTGCCAATAAGAATATTATTGTTTTAGAGGTGGCAATGCCCAAAATTGTGGTTGCTACCACTACTGATATACTTCGTAAGGTTGTGGAGGAGTTCCACTTGGGTAGTATTGCTATGGTTGATGGAACTGTTGAGGATTGCTTTGTGGATAAGGCAATCTTTTGAGCGTTTTCCTTTGTGTAAGTCATGGATGTAAGGAATACACCCTAGATTCCTACAAGTGTGATACAACTTGACAACATCTCTTATGATGTTTATACTGGTAGATATCACACCCACGATTATCATTTGAATCGCTATCCGTAGCCATCTCTATTGCAGCAATCTTACCTTTACCCTTAGATATGACATGTTTAGCTTCCTTACATTTTCAACACTCTTGCTCACTGCTTTGCTCCTTAGACTCTTCAGTGACTTTTAAAATAGCTTGAAACCTATTGTTCATGGAGTCCAAAAATTGATCAACCTTAGCCATGATTTCTGTTTGCAATTTTTGGAATGGTAAGATTTTTTGATTAACCACCTCATCGTTGGTGAATTCATCCTCACCATCACAAAATCTAACCCTCTTTTTTCAAATAGAAGGGTCTCTATTGTATTCTTCTACACTTTCACATTTTCTCAGTTCTCCCTCCTCCTTGGCTACCTGCTCAATTAGTTTTTGGATCCAATGAGCACTTAACTCTGTCAATATCCCATGGGCATAGACGCCAAGGGTTTTCCTAGTTTTAGATCGCAACTTGTCTATGATATGGCGAAGTTGATCAAGCTGAGAATATCCATGGCTAGGAAACCTATGAAATAGAGAGTAGTATTGACCAATAGCAGCATCCAAGGGATCATGATTCCCTTGCTTTCACCCTTAAATTTGTTTTCATAGATTGGATACTCGGGAGTACATTTGATATTTATCATTGAATAGTTCTAACATTGTACTCCACTGCCTAATTGATTCTAGTTCCAAGGATTGATACCAACTTTCTACTTCCTTTATAAGCATCCTTGGAAATAATTTTAGCTTTTTCTAGTCATTTTCATTGTTCTGCAAGGCACATGCATCTTGGAAGGCCTAAAGATGATTTTTTGGATCAGTATCATAACCTCCCTCGAATCGAGGGATGTTTTTCATATCCAACCTTTTTACTCTATTGTCCTTCACATGCCTTGTTGGAATCCTCATAGCCTCTGTAATATTTAACATGCCTCGAGTAGCAAGTAGAGGTTCAACAAGGCCATGATGGTGGTGCCTATGATGTTCCCTGCTAGCCCTTATTTCTTGATGATGGGCCTCTCTAGATTGCCCATGTCTTTAGTCACGATTGTCTCGATGGTCCCTTCTATTATTCTAGTCCCATCGGTCACCTCCATCACAGTTATTTCTTCTATAGCCACAATTTGAACTAGATGAAGAAGATGATGATGCCGATGAAGGGGAAGAAGAAGGGGAACTTGCTTTGCACTAACACCTATCACCCTTCCTTTGATGCTTATGATCACGATTATGATCATGATCTCCTTTGTCCCCCTTTTCTTGACTTACTTCTCCAGATCCATTTTTGTCATTGGATCCATTTTGACTAGAACTTGGATTATGGATTGTGGATTGTACATTTTGGTTGAGGGCTCCTTGAAAAAAGTCAAAGAGAGGAGAATCACTAAAGAAGTGGTCACCTTCATCAATTAGGCTAAGTGGAGGTGGAAAGATATTTAACCCCTTGCCCTTCACAAGCTTGTGTTGGTGCTCCAACTGTTGGTCCCTTAATTTTTGTGCTTTAGTGGGATGATAATCCCTTGAGTTAGGATCTCGCATCTCGTATTCTCCATGGAGATGTTGAAGCCCATGTCGTGCGAGCATTAGCTAGAGCATTACTAAATCAGTCAAGTGGCAACACAATGTTACCTTCCATATGACACCACTAAATTAGTTCATCTTGATGTAAGATGAAGATAAATTCTGATACATATTCATCAGGATGAGCACACACCATCCGATATTGTTGAGGTACCTGAATTGCCCTAGGCAGAGATGGGCTGTTGTGAGAAGAAGACATTTTGTGTTAATAAATAGTGTGTAGTTGAGATTTAATTTAATAATAATAATTTTTATTTTTGTAGGATTTGACTCTTAGGATTTGAACAATGAGGTTACTAAATTTCAATAGGCTTAGATAGCACACGAAGAACTACAGTCCCTATCAACGATGCTAATGATGAGCAGCAAGGTACCCCTATGCCCAACCATATGAATCACAAGCGTTCATGTGCAATCTGGTCGAATTCCATAGACTATAGTTACTAAGTGCACTAGAGCTAAACAGTGTGTGTGTGTTGTTCATTTGTTGTCTTCCTAGTCCCACTTGTGGAATGCAATTGTACGGTTAAGTGTGACTGAGGCATATAATTTTTATTATCTTGTGTTTTTATGGAATTACTTACCTAGAATAAGAATAAAAGTAAGAGTGATTAAAAGTAAAAGCGTTTAATTTCTAAGAAAACTAAAGGCTAATCTAGCCTAACATAAGTAATCGTTCCCACTTCCTAAACACATCTTGAACTTTGTACAAACACTGTTGGGCTATCAAACGCTAGTTGTTTCTGAGCTACCAAGTGTCACACGTATGCTCGAAGAGATCATGTTTGTGTAATTTAACAATTTTCTTGATTGATCAAAATAAATAACATTAATGTAAATTGCATAAAATATAAATGCATAAGAAAGAAAATCTCAAGTGTTGCAAGGAATGGATTAAAGAGCTCATCTATATTGCCAACACAATGGTGTGCTCAGGTACATCAATGCTTGAATAAAGATCCGTTCACACTCAAACCTCCTACTATAGGCACTTGGAAAATATTCTAACTTTCAAATGGACAAACTACAAAATTTTCACTACTTGACTACTAAAACTTACTCCCAATTGTGTGCCTAGGCACTGTATGTATTTATAGACCTAGGAGTAATCCTACGATATCAATCTTTTATTATTTTTTCAAAATGCTAAGTATTAAATTATTAGTATTTTTTATTCCATTAACCCTATGGATTATATTTTCATAACATTTGGTTTTCATAGATATTTTTTTCTTGAAATTAGTCTTCTTGCCATTAAAAGGGATCAATATTAGAAGTGGGAAGACTTATATTCTGCCAATTACATATTATTATCTTCTTAAATTTTGCAATGTTTTTTTATCATGAAGGATATTTTCTTAATGCTTGTCCTTTTTTACTTAACAAAAAGATGCTGAGGAAAAATAAAAAATGTTGAAGTTAAGGATAGAAAAAAATAATTTGAAGTTGAAGATATAAAAAATCAAGTTAATGCCAATGATAAGAGTGATTAAATGATAATAAGAAAATAAAAGAAGATAAAAGCTTTTGTAAATGTTTTTACTTGTACTATAGGAAGTATTAATCAATCTAGACAAATATTTTATAAGGAAAATTTTTCATTATTTGACAAAAATAATGTTAACTCAAAGATCAAAATTAATGTTGATAAGCAAGCTATAACTAATGGTAAAGATTCTCAATAAAAAATTAACATTAACAAATAAAGAAATGATGATGCAGAATATGTTTCAACATATTTTTGTGAATCTAACTTTTTTACAAATATTGGTATTTCATTGTAGCTTTCTATTGGTACTTTGAATCCTTTTACTATTTTAAGTTTAATTATGAATGTTGAAAGTGATATACATCTTGTTGAAAGTGAGGAAAAATTGGAAGGTTTTTTCTTTTCATGTCATCTTTGGTGTTTTCTATGTAGTGTCAAGCATGTGATGTACTTTGAATTTTTTTCTTATTATTAATATTTTTTTGGTTTAACATGTTCCCCAAGATAATGTTATGATGTATCATGAATATGCAAATCTTTACTTAATTTGTTGTTACTATCATAGAAGATAAACATGTAATTATTTGGACATGCCTATAGACTTGATGATGATATTCCTTGATGGAAGTTATGGGTTTGATTTGAGTTGGAAATACTAAGTTATAAATTTCTAATTAGACTATATGTCCTAGAGGTAAATATTTGTTAAAAGTAAAAGTTTTAGATTTAAACAATTCCCTCTTCTAAGAACAAACTTGGAAATTTGTTACAAATAAAGTTTTTGAGAGGTGACAAAATGAAGCATAAATAAAAGCACATCTTCAATTTTACTAGCAAAATATTTAAGATGGTAAACATGATTAATGAGTAACAAGTAGTTCCAATGTGCAACCATAAAAATCACAAGCATATGCAATTAACCTGATCGTAATTTGTAGATTAGACTAGCATGATGACTAGATAACTAAGTACTCAATCACAAGTTGCTATCTTCACAATTACACATGTGTGACTCTAGTGCATATAGTAAAATGTAATTGAGGCACATGATATTGATGTTGTTACAATCATATTAAAATATAATTAAAACATAGAAAGTAATTCTAAAATTAATATATTGCAAAAATGAGGAGCTAAGTTATCTAATGTGATATGTATAAGTTCCTAGTTTTCTATGTACATCTAGGACTCATGTAATCAATGTTGGGTTATCAACTAATTAATACTAGGTGAACTAAGGAAGAACACTTGTGAGCTTACTAGACATTACATATTATGTTTGAAAGTAGATGTACTTATGCCATCATAACTATTGTGCAATGAAACATAAATTGTTAGATAAATGTGTATGAAGTAAAAGAACAAGGATAGTAAATTATAATTAAAAAAAGCCTCAAGCTAAGCCTAAGTGCTATAATGAAGGTAAATTAATTTTGATCCTAATGTCATTCATGAATATGTGTCAAATTTCATGTGTTATAAAAACAAACTATGAAAGCTTCACTATAACTATGATCAAAATAGTATAATAAATATAGTTAGTACATACATTTATATAGGGATTTATTACCTCTACATTAATACTGATGTGTTGATGTAGTTGATGCTACATGTTCATGCATCAACATTGTTGTATCAACACAGTCAACTTAAGACTATTCATTATATGTCCATGACTAACTAAAAAATAATCCTCTAGTTAACATAACTAGAACATAGTTTGTTTACAAAATGTGGGAGTAACCTAACTTACTTAATTGACTAGAGTTTTGTTTTACAAAATTTACTTAAATTCTTTACTTCTTTGATAAATGGTAAAACTTGGATACATTATCCTTATAAAATTATGTAGATATTTACAAAATGATCCAAGGCAAATGCCTTATATTATGCCTGTTGGTGACAGTTTTTGTAGTGGCTCCTCATGTCATAGTTGTAGTTGTGATTACCTTGCTACTGTGGCTGTTGCTACTTTTAGTTTGAATGCATTAACTAGTGTATTTATATTCTCCTCCTTGGTCCTAGGATTATGGATGGTATAGGTTGGTTCACCTAGATTCTCTAGTGTAGGCACCTCCCAAGGATATGTTAGAGTGAAAAAAATTTCATAAGAATTAAGGAACTAGACAATGAAATGTTTAGGTTCCATATCAAATAAATTTAATGTATTCTTCAGTTCCTAGTAGTCTAACATTTTCTTGTCCAAGGCTTATGTTTCTTCTCATGGATCTTCATATTTATCTTTGAGAACCTCAATCTCTATGTTAGCAATTTGTAGCTTTTGTTATGTCTTTCAGTGAAGTTTATGCTCATTCTCATATAATAACTATGAGATTATGACTTGTTTCTCTAGCTATGATTGGGATCATCTAACAATTAGCATTGCTAGATTGGTGTATAGGTTGATAAGATCCATGTATTCTTTCATCCCCTTAATTTGCAACTCCTTCATTCTGATATTTGCTTGATTGTAGGTGTTGAGTTTATTGAATATTGGTTGACATGTGTCATCTTGGAGCTATTCGAGAGCTTGTTTGACCTTTTTCTTAACTAGTTGGATTTCTTTCTCATTGATTTCTTTTTGCATGCCTCCCAATTCCATGTAATGATTTTTCTTACCTTTTCATGCTTTAGGAATTTATTGTTCTATATGGCAATCTTGATAGTTTATTTTTATTTAATGGTCCTAACCTCCTCCATAAAGAGATTCCTATTTTTTCCTATTAGTCTATGTACATCTACATTTACCTTTTCTAACTACTCCTAAAGGTGCTTTAGGTATACTTTCAATTGTTTTTTTTTGTTTCTCTACCTTCAGCAACATCCTATTTTTCTTGACCCACTCTCAATTTTCTTTGTGCACCATGATGAGGGCCTTGTTTGCTCCTATTAAGAACACATCCTAGATGACCTTTATCCTTTCCATATCTACCATATGCTTCCTAGCCTTTCATTGTTTGAAGGCTTCATCCCTTATGAGGTGACGTTGGTGGATAGTAGGATCTATTAATTGGGGTTTGAGTTATGCAACTTTATTTCTTAATTATAGGTTGATCGATTCTACCTCATGAAGTTTCATTTCTGCAATTATGAGCTTGTCCCTTATCTTAAGAAGTGAAATTAAGTTACTATGATGTCTTTGGGCATGTTAAAGACATTTAGAATTGATGAATCAACACCCAATAGTATCTTTAACATCTCCTCATGTTGAGTTGTGCTCATACCTCTTGAGCTAATTTCTAATGTCTTCTAATATAGAAAAATATAGGATCGGTGCTACAAGGACTTTCAATGCTTCATTGCCTCTATCAACCATCACCTTTGCAACTATTTCTTGCCCTTTGTATGACATGATTATCATTGTGGCTCCATACCCTTCTTCTAGCATCACAAAGAAAGCTATAACATTTCTTGAATTTTTTAACATTTATTTAAAAGATAGGAATACTAAAACTCCCTTGGTGGTAGGGTTCACTTGGACAATAACTTGACTTCTTCATGTAGAATACAGGTTGGATAGATCATCCTACTACCAACCAAGCATTCATGAAACTTTATTAAAATGGCTCATAGTAGGATGGTAGCCTTCCAAACCTCCAACAAGTGCTTGATGAGATGCTTTTGGTTGCCTAGTTTTGGCTCAAACACCTAAGGTTTTACCTACTTCTTTTGTATTTTATGGTGATGATGGAACCTCCTCTTGAAGCCTAAGTGATGGCTTCTCCTTCATCATCTCCTACCATGACACTCTTGTGGGTCTTTAGAGAATATCATTGGATCAATAAATAACCCATCCTCTTTTATATATTTTTTGGATGAGACATAGAAATGGAAGTGTATACCTTCTTACTCTTTTTAATTTTCTTAAAATTCTTGAAGATGAGCTATGGTAGGCTAAATGGGAATTTTTCATTGAGTGTAGCATAGGCCCTAGTAGAGAAGGATGTAACTTTGCTAGGTCATACCATGGTGTTTAGTTGGTATGTAATGATCAACAATGGCTTTCAATGAGTAGGAGATCTGATGTCCTTGATTTTGACTATTACATCCCTCTAGTGGTTATTCTAAAGGATGTATGTTTCTTCCAAGTACCATTCTTCATTTGTATAAATGATAGATCATAGAGAAGGTCTTGTAGATACCCATAGATCTCTTGGGGTGAGAATTCCAATAAGGATCCAAAACTTGATTCTTGTGGCATAGAACTTTAGATCTCCTTTGTTAATATTTTCTCTAGGCAGGCTTTTATGAAGGTCACCTTGAGAGTTGGCCTCTACCTTATTGTCTCATTCTTCCTAAACTATCCTATTTTATGTGTGGAAATCTACCTGAAAAATCCACTTTAGGTTCTTTCCTAGCAATTTTAGTTGCATGTGTGGCTTCAGGCTCTTATGCCTACTCCCATCCACATTTCCATTCTTCATGTGGTCTCTTTTCGCTATGCTGTGATGGACCTCCCATCTCTAAAACTCTTTTAAGTACTTTCTACAATCACATTAATGATTAATTGTTATTTTCTAAATGATGTGTATAATATTTAATCCTTTATTATTCTTAAAACTAAGTTAAATCTAAAGAATTCTTGCATTAATGTCCTTATGTGACTATGGTTGGATGTTTTGAAGGCTCTAAGATAGCTAGATTATCTTAAATCTAAGTTATTCCAATTGTTTTTAAAGTTAACTATATTAGATGTTCAAAACTTGGAATTTTGAAAAGTTTCCTTATTATAGGTTAAGTGGCCTTGCAATGTAGAGCACAACTTCATTAGCTTGTAGGTTTTTAAATTATTGTAATCAAAGGTATGGTTTACAAGATATTGCTAGTAGAAGACTCTAGCTCTCAAAAACTACAAAAACTCTTCTTGTGTGAAGTGAAAATGATGAAAATTTTGCTAACGATCGACATGTATATATATTATTTTTATACCATATCAACACTGCTACATTGATAGGGTTGTGTCAATGAAGCACATTATGTCAACACTACTAAAATTTGAAATTTTATTTGAAAATTGGCATATTTTAGAGGAATTTTTGGTGGATTTTTGGATCAAATTAGAGCCATAAAAAGGATTTAGAATTCATGAATACATTTTGGACATTTTGAACAAGGTCAAATGATGAATTCACATAGGTCGAAAGCTTGAATGTGTGAAGGGCTTATGTTTTTTTTTAAAAAAAATTTGGCATGAAATTTTAACAAAAAAATATTAACAAAAATGAGAATAAAATGTGTAAATGATGACAGATAGTAGTGCCTCAACAACAATTAATGTTGTGAGCATGTGTGGTTGGTTCATGGTTAGATTTTCAAAAGTTAAACAAGTGGGTCCTCTCATAGTAGGCTCCTATCTAAAATACCTTTATATAACCATTTTACAAGGTATCTATGGGTACTTAGAAAATCAAATGTTGACCAAGTCCAAGTTCTATCATTCACACAACTATTATCATTGGGGTATTATACTATACTACGCAAAAACATTAGTCACATAATTAAGTGTAGTAGTGAGGTAGAATAGAATGAGAAAGAATTGTGAAGATTAGAACATGTGATTCATGATCATGTTCATATTGGGTTCATTGTGTTAGTTATGGTTAAAGTGATTGCATACTTGTCCATCCAGGCTTCAAACTAAATTCATACTACTATCACTGACATCACATTATGTCATCCAAAGCCCATCACCATGAGACCAAACAAAATCACATAAAAATATTATTACTCAAGAAATAAAAATTGGAAAACATACATTAAGTGCATTGAATAATTAATTAGAAATGTTGTGAGTTATGGATCTTGGGAATTAATTAGAGGGATTCCTTCAGGCATGGATCATATGTATTTCTAGTTACATGATGAAACTAGTTTAAGAAACCATGAGATTTTTGGATGTAGCCTACCTTTAGGCATAGGATACATGTATTTCCAATGACACCACAAGAATGAATTTGTGTATATTAATTTATTAATTATGTATTTACTTTGTCATCTTATTAGAGAAATATCTTAAGGCATGGATCACATGTCTTTCTAGTGTCATAGTAAGGTAATAACTTTTATAGAAAAGATATTTTTCAAAGAATTAAAATACTAGTAATAGTATATCTAAATGGAGTGGTGGAACCAATAAAGAAAATCCAAAGAATCCACAAATCTCCTTGATGTCACACCCTTTTGCAATCCCTCTTTGTCATTCCCCCTTTTGTTAAGGCATAATAATCATTGATTCATTTTTAGTCTTTATGTGATAAGAACCACATTACATACATAATGAGGACCACTTATTTATAGATATGGAGGGATGAATGATGTGATCTCACTATTTTCACATAATTATTATTATGATATTATGATAGTATATTACATAATCTAAACAACAAAATTGGGTTCTACACACAAGTTGCAATATATTAATGAAAATCTTAAAATGACTTAAATAAACTAAAAATTTTGAGAAGAAATTACAAAATACAAAGAAATGGAAAAACACTTGAACAACTAGAAACTAATAAATAACTGAAAAATATTTAAGAAAGTAGAAAATTACAAATTTTAAAAAAAACTCATAAAAATGACACTTAGCTCAATTCAAATGATCTTCCTTGTAATTGAGTTTTGAGCAGGAGATGTAGAAGATGGACTTTGCAACAACATTATTGGAGGTATTGAAGGTATTATTCCTACAAAGCTCATGGAATGGATTTATTTGTTGAATATTAATGAAGATAAGCCCTTGTAGGTTTGAAGGATGGTAAATCTGTAAGGCACAAAACCTATAGATCACATAAATTATATATGGATCTTTCCAAAGCATTTGAAATTTAGTACATTGATTTATATTATTTGGATGCTAATAAAGGAAATTATCTCTTGATTGAAGGTCTAGGCTTTGAATTTTTATATCATGTCTCATCGTGTCTAGACTTTATAAACTTCATTATGCATAAGGGCTATTATTATGTTTTTAATTAGCACATTTAGATTCATCAATCTCTCACACTGTGCTAAGGTAAGGTCCAAGTTCAAGTCTTAAGTGATGTTAAGTGTACAAAGTTTAGTTTGGATAGGTATTTTAGGTAGTTTGCTATACACTAGCTCATATGGAGAGAAACCAATAGGAAGTTTTAATGTTGACCTATAAACCCATAGAAAATCATTAAGTTTGGCACTCTAGTCTTTCATATATTTACTAACTATGCATTTTAGTATTCTAGTTATCTCCTAGTTAGTGACTTCAGCTTAGTCATTGGCTTGGGGACGATGTAGTGTAGTTAACTTATGTTTTATCCCTATGCATTGCATTAACTTCTTGAGAGTTGGCTTGGTAAAATAAGTCTCATTTTTAGACATAAGTGCAAAAGGGACTCCCAAACTATTTACCATAGGCTGCTAAAAAAATTTAGTAGTATTTTTCCTAGTGCAATTAGTTACCATAGCTACTTCTACCCACTTTATGTGATAATTCATGGCCACGGTAATGTAGAATTTGTCATTCAAAGAAGGGATGATGGAACTCATGAAATAGATTCTTTAGAAATTAAAAGGATTTGATGGTTATTTCCATTATTTTAATGCTTCATATCATGCTAATACCTCACCATCTCTTTCACAGTACTTGCAAGACTTAGCAAATTAATGTTCATCACAAAAGAGAGTTGGCCAGAACTAACCAATCATGAGAACTTTGATAGAGATTTTCCTTCATGCATAATGACCATCATATGGTCCTTCATGTGCATCTTTGAGAATTCTAAACTAGTTCTCCTTAGGAGCACACCATCACATTAGATCATTAGCATACATTTTGTAGAGGTTTCCCTCTATTTTCATGAAGTGTTTGGCTTGGTGTAGGAATTATTGGCTCCTGCACCCATCTCATTAGGAAGGAATCTTCTACTTCTTTAAGTATGTGAGGTAGTTAGAAAATTAAGAAGTGTTAACTATTAAGGATAGCCTTTTCAAATAAATGCTCATCAAGGAACTAATCTGATAAGGGTTCTTCATTGGCGTTATTGTCCCATATTAATCTAGACAAATGATATAAAATAACATTTTCAAACCACTTCTTATCTATCATGGTAATGTTAAATCTTTGTAGGATCATAAGCCACTAAATGATTCAAGGACTTACCATTGGCTTGTTCATAAGGAACTAGATCACATTGTGATCTATGTGTATAAAGATAGGATATCTAATCATATAGTACTTAAACTTCTTAAGAGCATACATCACAGTCATTAATTCCTTTTCTATTATGATGTAATTTAATTGTACACTAGTGATACTTCTACTCATGTAATGGTTGTTATATGTCTACTTTTGATCATCCATTCATGTGAGCATGGCCTTAAATGCATTATTGGATGTATCTATCATAATATAAAATGGTTTGAACTAGTCAAACACTTGTATAATTGGAGTTTTTAGAAGCTTCTTTTTGAGAAGCTTAAATGCCTTCTCATAATTCTCCATCTAATTAGAGGGTGAATACTACTTTATAAGCTCTACAAATGGTTTGAAAATCTTGGAAAATTTGTTAATGAAGCACCAATAGTACACTATGTGTCTAAGAAAGGATCTCACATCTTTTATAATTTAAAATCTTTGTGCAATTTCTTAGTTAATTGACCTTGTCTAGACTAGCCTTAATGTCCTTGTTTGAAATAATGTGCTCTAATACTATATCTTCCTAAACCATGAGGTGGATTTTTTTGCTGGTTTAGCTTTAGTTTTGTCTTAATATACCTCCTTAATACTTGTTCTAATTGGTTCAAGGCTTACTAAAAATTGAAGTCATAGTTGGAGAAGTCATCCATAAAGACTTCAATATCATTCCTATTGTACTTCTAGAAAATGATTAATACTAGCTACTAGAAGGTATTAGGCATACTGAATAAGTCAAAGGTCATCTTGTTATATGAAAAAATCTCATAGGATCTCATGAATGTTATTTTTTTTATCCTCTAGCGCAATATGGATTTGGTTATAATTACTATAATCATCAAAGAAACTATAGTACCTATGCCCTATAATTATATCAAGTACTTGATCAACAAATGATAATGAAAAATGATCATTGAACATTGCCATATTTGGTAGTTTGAAATTGATGTAGATTTGTCACTATCCTTCTTTCTTTAGTACAATCATTAGTAGGCTTACTGATGAGCAGCGAGGTACTATGCTCAATGACACAAATATGAGTGTGTACACGTGATCTGGTCAAACTCCATAGATAGACTAGTTGTGGCACCTAGACAGTCATACATTGATCGTAGTTTGCTATCTTCCCACCTAGACTAGTATTTTCTTTGTCACGTATGGTTTAGTCTAGAGTGAGGTGTATGATGTGATTTCTAATACTCAGCTACTCCTAAAGATAATGAGAAATAACTTTATTAAGATAATAAGAAATAGGAAATAGAATCTAAGTTGGCCTAAGTGTGATGAGCATCTATCCTTAATCATCTGTATGCATCTTGGACTTTGTGTACTACTTTTGGGATTACCAAGTGCACATTACTTGAAGCACTACTAGATATGCTACTGGGTTACCACATAGTTACACTTAAATGTTCGTGATTAAGATGTACTCATTCCACGTTAATAACAAGAATAGTAAATGACCATAAAATAAATATTAACTAAGAAAACAACAATAAATAATTAACAATTAAACAATTTAAAACTAAGTGAATGATGCAATGATGGAGCAATCTTGATGTTTATTGGCGATTGTATGCATATCCAAGTATGTCACACTTGAACAAAGGTTTTGTGCAATTACAAGCATCACACTACGGGCATGCACTTGGGAAAGGAATTGAAAATTAACAAAAAATTGAAAAAAAAGACTTGACCCCAAGACTTACTAAAAGACTCTCTTCCTGTGCACCTGAGTGCTATATTTGTAGGATAACATAAGAATCATGATATCATGTATACAATATTGTACCCAAGCTGTGATATCATGTATCCAATATTGTGTACCTAATATCAGGGCTTGGCAAACTGTCATTCATCATACCCCCATGATTGAATAAAAACTCATCCTCGAGTTAAAAAAAATTGAGAAACAAGTTCATTTGATTACATAGTGGATAGGTATGGGGTTATGGATTGACTATGGATTATTTCATGCCATAGTGTGGGACTAGACAAAATAAAATTGGGACACCAACACAAAATATAAAATACAAAATTGTTCAGAACTCGTGTGGTTCCTAGTGATAGTGGCTCCTCCATGGGTTTCTTTCCCTTATCTTGTGCTCAAGGCTTTGGAAATGGATACTTATGAAGAAGCGCCTAAAGCTTTTCTTCTTCTATTTGGGGATCATTTTCAGTCCATGCTAATGTTCCAATATTTGACAAAGTCGGCACCTCCTATGGACATGGCAGTTGTAGGAACATCTGATTATCTTTTACATACCATGTCACAAATAGCTATCATTCCTCCTCGTAGGCTCTAGCTTTGTCTCTAAATTCTTGATAATCTATGACTCGTTGAGCCAAGTCTACTGCAACATTCTATTACCCTTGGTAGCTAGCTTTTACCACCTCTAATTTAGAATTTACTACCTCCAATTTTTGTAGTGTCTTTTTGTGTTCAGCAAACTCTATTTCATATTTGGCATAGGTGGCAACTACCTAATTTTCCAACTCATTCCTTGAGCATCCTGCTATTAACATGGCCAAGTTGGCATATCACAGGTTTGCCAACTCTATGTATTTAGTGAGATCCTGGATCTATAGGACTCGACTTTTTAATTCTACATGGTGGGCAAAGGCGTAAGTGTCCAATATGGCCCACCAGTCAATGTTTTGAGCATTGAAAGAGTCAATGTGGGTCTTAGCCATATGGATCTCTTTTTCAATGATCTACTTCTACATCTCCACCTGGTCTTGAAAATGCTCCTTTAATTTTTCATTTTGCTTAGCTTCATTTTGCCATGCACTTATTTAAATAGCCATCTTCTGATGGATGACGTGTACACCCTCCATTGAGAGGGCTTTGATCTCTCTGGCTAAGCGATTGATGTCTTGGTTGACTCTTATTAGTTATTCTAGCATTTGTTGAACACTTTACTTAAGAACATTTTTTTGTTTTTCAATTTTTTTCAACCTAAGATTTTCAGCAACAAGGAGTTTATTTTCTTCCTGCAAGGCCTTGAGTGTTTTTGCATGTGTAGATGTTTGAGCCTATGCTTTTGAAGCATCCCAATCTGCCTTCTTCTTTTCCATTGCTACCTTTTTATTCTCCTCTAATAATTTATTTAGTTACTTTGTCCTAAATAATTCTAGTTGATTGGCTAGAATAAGTTGTGATGGATCCTGCTGTTTAGCCTATAGGGAAAAAAACTTCTCCTAGAGTCTTCTCAACTCATCTTTTGCATGTTCGGCCCTAACCTCAGCTATAACCAACTTTTCCTTCATGGAAATGAGGTTTGACTATGCTGTTGTGACATCTTGGGGGATGTCAAACAAGGCTGTCATTACTTGTCCTATTTATAGCAAATGATCTATAGCATCCTCATGTTCTGCAGGAGTCATCAAGGGGCTGGCTAGAACTTGAGCATCGTGTGCTTCTATGAGACTTGCCGATGGAACAATAGTGATGTTAAATGACTCTTTAATGTGATCTGTAACCACTTATGCTACTCTGGTTGCATCCTAGTGTTGCATGACCACTACTGTGGTGCCTTCACTAGTTTCTAATTGTACTTGAAATGATGCAGCATTCCTAGAAATCTGTTCTGACCAATGTAACTCCCCTCCTCTTATTTGTATCGAGACCTCGCCCCTTGTATGATCGATTGAGATCGTGGGCTGTACGAAATCATTGATCACCTTGAAGAGATTGGCCTCATCATGACTTCCCCAACTAACTGTTTCTATGATAGCCTTGAGATGGCTCATTGATGCTCGGTAATCTTGTGGTGAAGATGACGATTGGTCCTGCTAGCCTATGGGTTGCGTGTTAGGCCCTACTTCTTATTGTTGACTAGGCCCTACTATTTAAGGCATAGTCGGCCTAACTATCTGCTCTTGTTTAGGCTTTAATGTCTCATCAACATCTTTTCTTGGTGTTGATGACTTTAGTAATTCAACATATGAAGCATTTTGAGCCTTTCTGAGGACATCATTAGTGTACCCCAAAATTCTAGCACACTATCATAGCTTCTTGATCAAACATGGAAAGAGTAATGCAAACTTTCCTATCTTGCATTCTTTGAACGACCTCAATATTTCTATTGGATACAAATGGGGCAAACTGGCATCAACCTTGCCCACCAAGATTGTGCTTCCTCTAGCCACATAAGTAGAGATCTTGTTCAACCCCTTCATTGGGAAGATGTGATAGGTGCCAATTTTAAAATAAATTCTCTCTTCAAGGGTCAGTTCTCCATATGTTTTGTCTTCTTTGTTGTATGACCTCTTTAGCCATACTTTTTGTTCATCAGCATTAAAGCGGGTGGATAAATGAGCAACTTTGGGCCTTGTATTCAAAAGATTCAAAACTTTTGCAATGGCCTTTGTAGAGAAATCAACTGATATTCCACCAATGTTAGTGGTGGTGCCTTCTTCTTTATTATGCCAAAATTGATAAGTTTCCCCCAAATACCATTCTCCACTTTCTGAGAGGAAAAACCATAGTGGAGATCCTTTGAGTTGATCTTTGACTGGCTCAAAGGCGAATTCGGTGAAAGGTCCAAAATTAAGTTCCACAATCACTGTAGCAGATGTGGACCTTTCCCAGATGGCTTGAATGCATTCTAGGGATAATGTGAGATGCTATCCTTGTTTAGGTGCCCTACCTTTTCCATGTTTTGCTTGCCCAAATTATGTAGTAACAGGGGTTTCTTGATGGATACTAAACAAGTGTGCCTCCTATTTTGCATGTTCTATGGGAGGTCCTTAGCCTTTGCATTTCCTTGGATGTTTGGCTGAACCTTGAGAGGGTCCTCCTTGTTGTCCTCATTTAGGGAAAATCTGTAATCACACTAGGATCAATTGTTAGTAAGGTCATTTGACAAGGTTTAATTATCTTATACCTTGCTAATTACCTTTAATAAATTTTGAATTCTTGCTTAGTGCAATTTCAGAGATAGAAATTTTTCAAGGAAATTCCCCTAAAAGTTTTATTGTCAGGCCCAATTTGATTAGGTGACTCCAATAATAATTTACATGATTTGGGTGAAGGAAGAAAATTAGTTTGGCATAAGTTCTTAACATTTATTAATATTACTCACCCCTATGATATCCTTCGAGTGACAGCAAATTTCAAAAAAGTTATGCACAAATTGGAGCATACCCCTCCCCCACGACTAAGTTAAATACTCTGGGTTTAAGTAGGTTTGATTGGAAGGAAAATTGGAGTGTTAACGAGTGAGATATTGATGATTAAATGGTAGGCTTGCAAAGTATGAAAAATCATGGAAGAAAATTACAACAAATCCCCTTACATCAATAGTTAAAAATGACTTCGGCATGCACACGGGGGGCGGGGGGGTGGGAGGGGGGAGGGGGGGGGGTGTTGGTGGTGGTAGGGGCACCCAATATATATAGGTTTTGTGGATGCGATATCATGTACGTGATAGCGTGGACCTGATACCAGGTACCCAATATTGCATCCCTTGCAAAATAGGGTACTTGGTAAGAATGATGATTTTTTCAAGATTTTTCAAGTTTTGATGGCAAAGAATGAAGGATCTAGGATAGATTTGAAAGATCTGGGGTAATGTTAAGTGGACATTAAGGCACCAAAAGTGTAATGAAGTGGAATTAGACAATGAAGTTCTTGAATAGGGTGAGGAAAAAGGACATGTAGTGGTGAAAAGGAATGTTTGGGTTGAAATGATGATAAAGGAAAAAATAAAATTGGCAATGCAGTACTCGGAGGATATAAGATGATGTGGTAGTGTGCAACAAGTACAAATTACAAAAGTCATGCAAGTGGATCCTTCCCAAAGAAAGTTCCAACCTATCATGCCCTTGCGTAACCACACCTTAAAATGTCTGTAGGCACTAGAAGGGTTAAATGTAATCCGCACTTTTGCAACAAAACACACATATGTTAAATGCCATTGTGATGAGGTATGACTTCTATGCCACACAAGATACAAGTTAGAAATACTTGGATAGTGGGATGAGACGAATCATAAAAGGGATTGCAGAGATCGGGACATGAGGTAACTTACCTTAGGCACAATGAATCCAAAGTGTGCTGCATGATTAAGGTACCATTAGCCTTTCACTCCAAGATCAAAACCAAGTCCATATCTCTAATCAACGACATCACATTGTTTCATCCTAATGATAGACAACCATAAGAGCATCATGAAAACAAGGTGTACAATCACCTAGTATTTTGTGCAAGGGAGGAGTGATTTGAACTTGTCTGTGACACATTTTTCTTGATCTTTTTTTTTTTTTTGCTATTTTTCTTCTTTCTTTTCTTTTTCTTCTTCTGGCCACTTTGGCACTTTGTCTTTTCCAAAAGCGATCTGGAGAAGCTACCAACCTTCAGGCATGGATGCATACCTTTCCAGTGGGACCCTCTAGAATAGCATTGAGTTCCTTTATTTAATTTCTTTATCAAAACTCTTACTTCCATTTTTTGTTAGATGTACAAGGATCTTGGTACAACCAAGCTACATGATAGCACATATAGATGTTATCAAAGAGAATCCACAAGTCTCCTTGATGTCACATCTTGGCCATTCCCTCTTAGTCCATCACTCTTTGCTCTAGGCATAATGAGTACAAAGTTACTTTAAGTTTTAATGATAACAAGAATATCATCGTATCTAGAGTAGAACCTCTTATTAATAGAATGGGTGTGTGGATTTTGTGGGCTCACTATCTAAATAATTAGTTCTTTGTAACTCAATAGCATAGAACAACACCTCAATCGATAGGTCACATGAGTATTTTATTTACAAATAAGATCACCCTCAAAAAGATAAAACAACAAATTGAAAGATGAAAACTAGAAAATGAAAAATTGGAAAAAAAATTATAAAACCAAAGAAAAGGAAAAACATTTACTAATTTTTCTTGTTAGAATGGGGGGTATCCCCCATGACTAAACTTTTGATCATAACTAGAATCAATAAATGAAAAGTTTGGATCCATGCATATTGGAAATATTGGGGTTTGGTCATATCCAAACGACTAGGTGTCTTTTGGTGTGGTGGTAGGAATATACCCAAATTGGGGTTCACACACTTGATTAAAGTAGGCATAGTGGGGTAGATTATAAGATGTGGTCATGTGATAAGGAGCTAACCCACTATGGCATATGTGACCATAAGACAGTATGCAAGGATTGATATGCCTCTTCACATTGTCATATTCGTTGTGCCACATGATTGTTGGAGTCTTGTTTAGTAGCCTAGATAAGGTAATAGAAGGCGTGGAGTTTGAAGAGGAAGATGCATCACAATGCTAGGCTTGTTTTGAGTTGGAGGATGTAGGGGTTTCAAAACTGTGCTATCTCTTTCTACAGCCATGCCTAAAGAAAGGACACTTCTGATGCTGTGGAGGATTTCCACTACTATTGACAATAGCAGCACAAGTAATGTTCGTGGGTTGGTGCTATGGTGCAAAACCTTCTGGTACAACCAGTGGCAATGTAGAAGGAGGTGAAGGATGAGAATATTGAGAGCAAGGAGAAGTGTAAGGAGCATGAGGTAGTGATCTCATGGGAGAGGACATGGGTTGATGATACTCAGGGGAATGATAATGATGAGGAGAAGCAGAGGATGTGATCCATTTAGGGAAACAGGGTGTTGAACATAATAAGCACTTGGTGTCAAGGCATACAAAGGGTGAGGCCAATTTGGCGATGATCTCCATCACGATTGGGGGTTTTGCCACAGTGGTTGAGCACAATATTTCTGTCTGAAATCTAGATGTAGCATTCTTTTCCAATGCTCATGTAGATGTGACAACATTGGGAATTGACCTTTGGGGTGATCACACAAGAAAACATCACATTGATACTTATGATTTGTAGTTGAGTCCCTATCCTTATTTTCGTCAACCCTTCTTTTTGATTGTCGAATGGTGTTTTGTCCTATTTCTAAGTTTGGCATCATATGTTTGTTCTAATTATTAGAGTGATCTTGCATGGTCCTACCTCTAATAATGTTTGCATATTCTCCACATTTTTCATATACCCACTTCATCATTTTATTAATCTTTGCCTCAATTTCATCTAGTGATTTTAGTATTGGCAAAGATGGGGATGGTTCCACCTCCTCATGGTGAGTTGATTTCTCCTCTTCATGATTATGCATCTTCATTACTTTAAGAGTATGATATTTTTGAGATCTTTCAACATTCTCCCATTTGGCAATCTCTCCTTCTTCTTTTGCTACTTGCTTGATAAGCTCTTGGAATTGGTGGGTTCATAGTTCATATATTTAACCTAGGGCATACATCCCTAGGGTCTCCCTTGTTTCATTATAGAGCCCATCCATGATGTGACACATTAGCCTTTCCTCGGAGAACCCTTGGCCTAGACGTTTGTTTAACAATGAATAATATCTTTCTAAGGCCATGTCCAAGGGTTCATGTTGCCCTTGTTTCCACTCTTGGATTTGTCTCCTCAAGGCTAACACTCTTGCATAGGTTTGATATCTTTTGTTGAAGAGTTCTACCATTGTGGGCCAATGGCAAATTGATTTCGGCTTTAAAGACCTATATCATACTTTTTCTTGGCCAACCAGTGTCATAGGAAAGAGCTTAAGTCTTTTCCACCCAGTATCAATATTGTTCCATGCATAGGCATCATAGAATGCTTGTAAATGATGTTGGGGATCTAAATTATAACCTTTTGAAAACTTGGAAAATTTGTTTAAATTAAGCCTAGGTAGACGACTTTCCTTACGATGCTTGCAAGATATTTGAACAACCTCTGTTATATGCATTAGGCTCTTAGTGGCCAACAGGGGTTCATCATCACTAAATAAGTCATGAGTTTGTGAGTTGGGATGACGTTGTCTATGTTCATGTTGGCATTCTTGATTTTGCCTATGGGTTCAATTTTTATTGCTATGCCAACCCCTTGAGGAATAGTCATCCATGTCATGGCCTGATGTGGAGAGAGCAGAGGAAGAGAGAGAACTGGAAGACTTCTCATGAATTTTGTAAGTCTTCCAATCATCCTATGATATACTCTTGCTAATCATTGAGAAGGTCCTAGGCCTTATGGGCCCCCTCATTCTATGGGATGTCTCATCCTCACTAGAAGTGCCTACGTTGGATGACAAGAGTCCTTGCGTATCATTGGGGTGTCCATGAACATATGAAACTCCTACATAAGATTGCGTACTCCAAACTTCTTCTTCAGCATAAATTTTGTTGGTTCTCTAATGAATTGCCTCGCTAGTTGTTGTGTTATCATTGTCTAGTGAGAGAGACATTGTTATGAATTGTGTGTGACTTAATTGAATTTAATCTCTTTTCTAAAAGTTATATCGTTAATACTTTGTTACAGCAATCTTGTATGATATAACTAATCTAGATAACTAGCACCATCCCTTGCAATGGCATCAATGATGAGCAGTTAGGTACCCCTACACTCAACCATATGAATACGAGCATGTACGCATGATCTAGTTGAACTCCATGGACGAACTAGTTGTGGCACCTAGATAGTCATATGTTGATTGCAATTTGTTGTCTTCCCACCTAGAGTAGTATTTGCTTTGTCATGTATGGTTTAGTCCAGAGTGAGGTGTATGATGTGATCTCTAATACTCAGCTACTCCTAAAGACAATGAGAAATAAGTTTATTAAGCTAATAAGCAATAGGAAATAGAATCTAAGCTGGCCTAAGTGTGATGAGCATTTGCCCCTAATCATCTGTATGCATCTTGGACTTTGTGCACTACTTTTGGGATTACCAAGTGCACATTACTTGAAGCACTACTAGATACGCTACTAGGTTACCACATAGTTACACTTAAATGTTTGTGATTAAGATGTACTCATTTTGCATTAATAACATGAATAGTAAATGACCATAAAAGAAATATTAACTAAGAAAAAAATAATAAATAATTAACAATTAAATAATTTAAAACTAAGTGAATGATGCAATGATGGAGCAATCTCGATGTTTATTGCTGATTATGCGCATGTCCAAGTATGTCGCACTTGAACAAAGGTTCCATGCAATTACAAGCATCACACTATGGGCATGCACTTGGGAAAGGAACTAAAAATTAATAAAAAATTGACAAAAAGACTCAATCCCAAGACTTACCAAAAGACTCTCTTCTTGTGCACCTGAGCACTATATTTATAGGCTAACACAGGAATCACGATATTGTGTATATGATATCATACCCAGGCTGTGATATCGTGTACCTGATATTGAGACTTGGCAAACTATGATTCATCACTTACCTACTCAATATCTTTTATATGATAGATGAACCTAACTCTCAAGAGCTTTTTAATTTTTCTCTTGCCTCAATTTTGGATTTAACTGCTATGGTGGATGCCTGGGCTTTACTGCAAGATCTATGTATATGCGATGTTGGCATACACGTGGATCAATTCCAATGATATCATCCTTGGACAATGTAAATGTTGTGGGTTATTTATTTACAACTTCTAGCAACTTTTTCTTTTGTTCCTTTGTTAGCTTTACATTGAGGATTACTAGCATGCCATTTCGAAGAAAAACATATTGTAGTGATCCTAATAATTTCTTTAGTTTTATTGGCTTTGGCACATGTTATTCTAGAATCTTCAACTCCTCGTAATTGATATCTTCTTCAACCTACATTTGCATTATTTGGAAGAGTTACTACTTCATATCATCCATCTTATCTAACTCCTCAACATATGAGTTGGTGAGTAGCTCTCATCAGTTATCAACCCCTGGGTGCTTTCTTGCTTAATGGATGCTACATATAAATACCTTAGGACATACACTAATTCTTCATATGATATGCATGTTATGATGGCTCTTTATCTAATTGCCTAGATTTTCTACATGTAATTGCATCTAGTGTGATTATACATAATGCATGAATCTTTCTTCTTCTTGACTTGTCCATGCTTATTCTCCTTAAAGATCTTCAAAGATAAATCTCTGATTCCTAGTTTGGAATTGATAATGCTTAACTATGATATTGTTATAATTATGGGAAATTTCCTCTTATTTTTGTTCACATGGATCATAAGAAAATTAGTAGGATATGACCATCCACTAATGGTGGTTATAATGTATTCTACCAATCCCAAAGGCATTGTGATGGATTAGTCTACAAGCTCTAACTTGATGTTATACTTCTTCAATTTTGATAGGTTCTAGGTTGGTACATCTCTTGAGAGATCAAGTTCATTTCAAATCCAGAGTCGAGTAGAACCTTGCAAGATGCATTTCCTAGAATCTATAAATAAATGAGAGGGGCTTCTAGGATTAGTTAGTTTCCTAGGAATATTATCTACTTTTATACAGTTAGTCACAACATGGGTCAACATGACTGTTTATACATGGTTGTTTATGTTTGAAGACATTTCTTGTATGATTTAGAATGAAGTAGGTGTAGGGTCCATAGTCATAGATGCTTGCATAGGTTTAGATGGGTTGACAAGTGTAAAGAATGAGTGCTTTTGGAGCTTACACTCAAAATTGCTTGAGCTATCATCCACTTGTATATTTATAGCTTGCATAACATTTCATTGTTATGGCATTAGAGGAGTTTTGCCTTGTAACAATAGAGTAGGTGGCAAAGGATCAAGAGCATATGGTTGAGAGTGGTAGTGAAGATGAGAAGCATATGAGGAAGACTTGGTCCATGAAGTGGAAGGTATATGGTACTCTAGAGGCTAGTAATAATGAGCAAGAGCATGGACAATAGAGCCACTTAGTGACACAAGTTGTTGGATATAACACTAATAAGGATCAAGTTGCCTAAAGGGATACTATTGTCTTGGTGATGACATCCCCTACAACTATGGGTTTTGACACTATTGGTGATAATATTCTTAAGGTAGTAGTAATGTCCCACTAAGATTATACTATTGTTGATGATAGGGCTTCTTATAGTTGCCTTGAGGATAAGATAGCCTCCTAGACATTTGCCTTTTGATGAATTTTAGATTTAAGACATAAGCCCCACACTTTTGAATATGCAACATAATAGGGTAGTGACCTTCAAGATGTTTGTACTAGCATATACCATAACCATCATCATCTAAATATTAGTTTACAACCTTCTCAACTAAAGTTGCTTTTCCTTTCTACTAGTAGTAGTTCTTTCCTATGTCTTTTCTCTTTCTTTTATCTTTGTTTCTAGCTTTATCTTACTCTGATTTTTCCTTTATAATTTTTAATGTCAATTAAAAATTTTCATTAATTGACTCCCATATTTTATTAACCTTAGTTAAAATTTTAAGAATAAATTTTGGATCAATAAATTATTTTGCTAGACCACCTCTTCTAATGGTGCCTCCTTTTCTAGTACGTAGAGACAGACCTCCTTCTTATGAAGTGATGAATCCTTATTGTAATCCTTAGTCGTGTCTCATTTCTTAAGTTATCATTCCTCTCTTATCATTTGATTAATTAACCATTAGATTTGATGAGCCCTCATCTTTAAAAGTATTTCTTGGGCATTGACCCCAGTAGTCTCTCTAGTTTTGTTCCTTAGCCCATCTATGATATGCCTTAGTTGTTCCTTTTGAGGGAAGCTAAGGTTGACACATCTATGTAGTAGAGAGTAATATTTACCCAAGGTTGCATTAAGGGATTCATGGTTACTCTACTTTTACCCTTAAATATGTTTCCTTAAGCTAGACACTTTGAAGTATGTTTGGTATTTGTTATTAAAGTGTTTCAACATCATAGTCTGTCACTTGATAGATTCTAATTTCAAGGATTGGTACCAACTTTTAGCTTCCTTGATATGTATCTTGGGGAATAGCTTCAACTTTTGCCATTCATTTTCAATATTTTGTAAGATGTAAGCATCATAGGAAGTTTGAAAATGATGTTGTAGATAAACATTAAATTCTCCTTCAAACTTAGGGATATTATTCATGTTTAGTCATTTGAGCATGCTATTCCTCTAATGCCTAGTTGGAATGTACATGGCCTTCCTTATATTGATCATTTTTCTAGTAGCAAGTAGGGGCTGATCACAATCATCTCTTTTCTTATGACCTCTATGATGACCATGTCCTCTTCAGTGTTCTCTGTAATGCCTTCTTTCATGTCTATGTCCTATCTCTTAATCACATCCACTTCCTACCTCTACTATGGTTTCTTTGGTTGTTTCCACTAGGTCATTTGCCATTCCTCTTCTTACTTGGCCACGCTCATTCTTGTTAGAGGTTAATAATGATGAGGAAGAAAATGATGGAGAACTAGGAAAGTTATCCTAACTTACTTTCATTATCTCTACGTGGCCTACTAGAAGACCTAGGCTTGAAGGTCCTCCTTATGTTGGATTCTACTCTCCATTTTTCATTGTTGGTTACCAAGGATTAATGTAACAATAAATTTGTCATGCCATCTATATTGAAGGGGGGAGGATCTTGATGAAGAGATTTGTTAGATTAATAATTAGTATCCTCCTTTTCAGATTGTGATGTGAATAAAATGGTGGCCATCTTTCCCCTAGTAGCTTCATGTTGTGCCTCCATGAAATGATCTTTTCAAAATTAGGCTTTAGTAGGCTAATAGGGCTTGGACATCTCATTAGTTATCTTATAATCATTGGTAGCTACTTTAGGTTTAGCTCTTGTCAATGCTACCATGAACATCAATGGAATTACACAATGTTGCCATCCAAGTTCCTTCATCATAATTGATCATCCTAGTGAAGGATGAATGTGAAGTTTGAATAGTAAGGATCTAGATGTTGGTAGACAACTTTAACTTTTTGGGGTACATTGTCTCTATTCTCAATTGTTTTCTCATGTTCCCTTTTAGAATCATCAACAAGTGGGAAATCAACCCTACGAGAAGACGATAATTTCAATTTTTGTGTGTGTAGAAATAAAAAATATTATTTTTTGAATGATAAATCATTAGTTTGAACAACAATCCTAAATGATTATAATTATCTAGATTACTACAACTAGTCCCCAACAATGATACCAATGATGAGTGGTAAGTAGTCCCAACACCTAACCAAATAAATCATGAACATAAACAAGCGACTTGATCATAATCATTATACTAAACTAGCATGATGACTAGATAATTGATTGTTTGATTGTAAGTTCTTGTCTTCCTAATTACACTTATGTGGCTCTAGTATATAAGGTTAACTATAATTGAGGCACGTGATATTGATGTCACTATAGCCATATTAAAATGTACATATTGATTCTAAAATTAATTTTATGCAAAAATTAAAAGCTAAGCTATCTTAGGAAATAGTCATTTATTTTTGGTTTGCCATACACATTCCAAGTTCATGTAATCACCATTGGGTTATTAAGTGATTAATACTAGGTAAACCAAGTAAGAATGTTGCTAGAATTACAAGATGTTATGTGTTATGTTTAAAACTAGTCATACTTATGTTGCTATAACTATTTTACGATGAAACATAAATGATTAACTAAGTGCATATGAAGTAAAAGAACAAGGAAAATAAATTGCAATTAAAGAAAGATTTATACAAAGGTAAGGGCTGCAATGAAGGTAAACTGATCTTGATCTTATTGTTATGTATGAAAATGTATCTAGGCACATGATCACTCGAATAAGATTTCGGTCAATCAATCTAAGTTCACACTACAGGCACTTGGTAATAAACCCTAAGTGTTATGGAAACAAACTGCAAAAGCTTCACTATAACCATGACTAAAATGGTATCATAAGTGCAGTTGGTGCATGTATTTATATAGGCACTTGTTGTCTCTACATCAACATTGACGTAACTAACCCTATGTCAATGCTAATGCGTTGATACTGTCACATTGACACATTTAACTTAAGACTATTCATTAATGATGAAACAAAATATCTATATGCAATAATTCCAATATCCATAAGAGCACTAATTAGTAAAGTAAGAATGGGATCACATCATGTTCAAGTAAAAATTAGAAGATGGAATAATGATCAACATGAAGATATAATATGTTGACTGTGTTTACTACAAGTGGTAGAAGATGAGCAACATGTATTATTAGAATGTTGTGGAACAACTTCTTTAGACGAAAATGACACACTTCTAGTTAGTCTTTATATGAGCTATTCAAACTACCACCATTAATTTTAGGGAATTATATAGGAAATGTCTTTAAGTTACATGAATATGGAACACATCTATTGTACTTGGAATTTATGAATACTAATGTATTTTGCACAAGTTCATTTGTCCTTTGGGTCTACACAAATGTAATAAAATATCAGTATTAGATAAGGTGATGCATAATTTTTTCATGATTATCTTTTGCATATTGATTTCCATGTCTATTCTTGTTATCTAACCTAGGTTAAGTTAGGCAATGTTGAAGAAGAGGGTTAGGTCAAGGGATATGACATTGTGAGGCTAGGGATAGTAAGCATTAATTATCAATGGTGGGACACTTGCTTGTCTTATCAAACCTATCCTATCTTACCATAAGGATATGCTTTTATTATGAATAATGTATATATACCTACCATGCATGATACCTGACTATTGCGTATATGCTACCCCATCTATTAAATGTAAGACGTTGAAGAATTTCGCTAAGATTTTATTTTTACGGTGTAATGATCCTCCGTAGAAATGAAAGATGAAAGGATCGAAGAATTAATATAAGCACCGACGTATTTGTCGTTCCCAACCACTGAACTCCACCATATTAATGGTAGATTATTATATTATCACCCATGTTAGTGGCTTTTGTTTCTTATGATCATTACTCATGGTGATTGGTCCCCCATGTCAGCGGGATTTTGTTTTTTGTCAGTGCAACTTGGCTTTTTGACCAAGAGTGTTGAAATAAAGTTATGATAATGAGGTGATAGTTATGATGATGAGGTGATGTTTCTGAGCCTACAATTATTTGAAAGATTCTGTTATCAGACATGGTAATGGCCTACCATGCCGGGGGATATTGTTTTTTATCGATCCAACGCAATATTTGGCAGAGGACTTTTAGAATAAAGCGGATAGTGATGATGAGGTGACGTTTCGAAACGTGTAATTATTTGATTGGTAGCAGAGGATTCTCTTAGATGCAAGGCAAGAAAATAAGAAGTGAGCGTAGTGGAATTTTCTGGTGAGTGTGCAGAAAGGTTGAAAGTTTACAACAGTGTAGAGTCCACAAGATATCGTGGAAAGCCGAGAAACCACTGGTGCAGAGTTTTGGTAGCATAGAAACGAAGTCAGGTTGATTAGGCTTAGCAGCAGAGCTGGGCAACAAGTAAGAGATTGCTGCTCAATTCTTGAGTAAGTGTTGAATTCTCCGTGATTTGTCTGAGATATTTCGGACATCTCTGCAATTCCGTCTTGGCTGTGTAACCAACAAGTAAAAATGCCCAGTCAGCTGTCATGACATTACTTGAATGTTACTTCTTTTTAAGAACGCTCGGTTTATGTTTTGTCTGTAATTGAAACTGACTTTTTACTTGGGTTTATTGAGAAACTCTTGGATCTGTCTCATAGAGTAGTTTTGGAGATTCTTGTACTAGTGACGCTTTGTAAAATGACCAGGGTTTCTAAGGAGACTTTTATAGTTTTTATCTTAAACCTCCAAATTGTTAGTTTAAAAGTGCTTTTGTTGCAGGTTTTCTGATTTGGGTTAATGGCTACCCAAGAAGTGGATAACAAGCAAGTTACTCTAAAGAATTATGTCACCGGAATGGTGGAGGAGTCTGACATGCTTGTAAAATCTGTTAAGATCTCTTTAAAATTGCAAGAAGGATCACAAGATGTGCTGGCAAAGAATCTGTACTTGTCATGTGACCCTTACCTGCGGCCTCTCATGACAAATGTCCCTTCTTCTTATATTGAAAAAGGATTTTCGCCTGGGTCGGTGAGTATGGGATTTTTATCATTTTTTATTCATCAGATCATCAAAATAATAAAAATAATTAAACTGAGACGAATTGTCAGAAGCCTTAAGTAAGTTTCGAGGAGAACGTTTTATTTTATCTAAATCAAGCACAACTTTTAATCCATTTCATTGATAGATATGGTTAGCCACTGGCAAAACCAAATTGCCTTAGTATGTACCCAGAAACGTTTTCCCCTTCCTTATTAAACTTAATCATATGGAGTAAAAGTAGTGTGAAATGGTATATTTCAAAATGTCATTTCTTCAGTGCTGTGTTCCATGTAGTAACCTTATATATATGTATCTCTATGCAGGTGTTAAATGGTTATGGGGTTGCAAAAGTAATTTCTTCTAATAACCCAAACTTCAAAGAAGGTGATATAGTGATGGGACTTGTTGGATGGGAAGAGTATACCTTAATCCCAGGAGGTAACAAGTTGCAAAAGGTCAAATACACAGACGTACCTCTATCATACTATCTTGGAATCTTAGGTAAAAAAGCTGCTTCTTTAATTAAATTCCTTCTTGTATATTTAAAATAAAAAAAATAGAACAAATGTTATGGTTTCTTGTAACGGAATCCCAAGAAACATTTTGGCTTATTATCTATTTCTGATGAACTAAGGATCCTTCGTTCTAGAGTTTGCAATCAGCCATCCCAATTTTTACATCAACATGTATTCATTTTATGAATATATGTTCTATAAAAGCAAACCAATGTCACATTTGAAGAGTGAATTTAGCTTGTGGAGTGTTTGTTAGAGTGTACCAAATTTTACAGGTTAATAATTGCTATATTTTTCTGACACTGCCAAAAGTGGGACAGCTTTTTTTCTTTTTTTTTCCAGGCCATGACCTGGAATATTCCATGTAAGATAAAAGACCTGAAAATCCATAGAGTGCTTTCTCAGCATGGTTTTTCTTTTACTTTCCCAAGACATCCCAGGTGGAAAATAAATTTTTAATATTTTTCTGATAAATTTTAAGAATTTTGCTCCACTGTGGGATTAAATTAATTTTTCATTATGTTTTGTTATATCTACGCTGGGCACATTTGACTATTCATTAATAATGATGAGCATGAAAAGAAACTATGAGCTATTCTTGCACAAAGATCAAATTATGATTTTTGAGTTTGACGTATGTTTTGTAAATACATTTGTTTAAATTATGATTTGTTCATGTCATATCAACTATTGTCATGGCCAATGTCTATTAGTGTGATGTTCCAGGCCACAAGGCTTCATTAATTGACATTCTAATACACTTCACATTTTCCTTAATCCAATTCCTTTTTTTCTTGTCTGAGTTTCTCCTTTAGAATTTTTAATCTGATTCATTAAGCAAGTCATTATAGTATCATATTTTTATCACTGTTTTCATGTGTTTGTTTACTCGAAAATGCTCTTATCTGAATATTTACAATCATTATTCCAGGAATGCCTGGCCTCACAGCATATTTTGGCTTCTATGATATTTCCTCTCCAAAGTCAGGTGAAACAGTTTTTATCTCTGCAGCCTCTGGAGCAGTTGGTCAGCTTGTTGGTCAGTTTGCTAAGTTCCATGGCTGTTATGTTGTTGGCAGTGCTGGTAGTAAAGAAAAGGTACAGTCTACTCCTCCTCCATGTATTTTAATCATGTCTTGCTGCATTTGTAGAGTCCAAAAGGATGGTGGATCCACATTTGATGAATAAGGCGGGTCCTAGTTTCTGATAACGTTTTTTCTTAATCAAAGGTTCCACTGCTTTTATTACAATAAGAACATTGTATTATTGTAAATTCCTGATTATACTAGATTTATTGATTTCAATTCTAATACCAGACAAGTTTGAGACGTATTTTTTGCATGCTGTTACCGTGCATGTACATTATCAATGTCCTATTTATTTATAAATATGATTTCATGTAGGTGGAATTGTTGAAGGAAAAATTTGGTTTTGATGATGCATTTAACTACAAAGAGGAGGTTGATTTGAATGCTGCTCTAAAAAGGTATGCCTATGCACGAGATAAAAATGGATGTACCACATTTTAAATGCTAATAAGAACAATAATGGCATAGACACATCCAAGTCAGTTACATTTAAAAGGTCAGAATTCATGTACTAAAATAGGAATTTGTAACATAGAGAGCTAAATTCCTATCCTCCATATTTCATCTACCTAAGATCCACACACATGGAAGTCTGTATAGCTCAATTTTATAGGTGGACTGCAATTAAGAAAACTGTGGCTTAACCTGATATCAGGTTGGTAATATTTATTTCAGTTTCAACCATTTTTCATGTAGAAAGTACTTGATTAAATGTTGTATGAAATAAGAAATGAATTTTAATGTTGATGGCTAATTCGAAAACCTTTTTAGGTGTTGCCCAAAAGGTATCGACATCTACTTTGAAAATGTTGGTGGAGAAATGCTTGAAGCTGTGTTGGAAAACATGAACAACTTCGGACGCATTGCTGCATGTGGAATGATCTCCCATTACAATTTTCAAGAAACCAAAGGCATAAGAAACATGTTCCTCTTTGTTACTAAACGACTAAAGATCCAAGGATTTATTATATTCGATTCTTGGCATAAGTACCCTGAGTTTGTTGAAGTTGTAGCAGGCTGGATAAAGGAAGGGAAACTGACCTATGTGGAAGATGTTGCTGTAGGAATTGAGAATGCACCAGCTGCGCTTGTTGGCCTATTCCATGGGAAAAACATTGGTAAGCAAGTTGTCAAAGTTGCAGATGAGTAAGCAACACAAGTTGACTGCAAAGATATAATAATTCATGTAACGTCTTACTCTGGTTCTGTATATTCCGTGACAAAATTATTTGCAGTTGAACCAGTTTAAGTTTATATATAAATATGTAATTCCCTAGCTATCAGTTAATAGGTACTCAATATTATCATGATCATTCTAGCCTAGTCTTTTCTACAAGTATGGGATCATTTTCAAGGTTTTGTACTGCCATTTGACTAAATTTTTATCCATCTATAATTGTTTCTTTCTGTCTTGTTAGGTCTTGTTCTCTAAAGCTTTCTTGAACTATGGTGTGGTAACATTTTTTGAAAAGGCTCAATATCTGTTATTTTTTGGACATGATCAAACCATTTAAAATGTCATTCTTGTAGCTTATGTGAATTGTGATATGGCAATCTTTTCTTTAGACATGATCAAATTATTTAAGATGTCATTCTTGTAGCTTATCAACAATAAGAGCCATTCCAAATCTTTTCTTGACACGTGAACTATAGAATTTATCCTTTTTTTTTTGGGTAATATTTAGCATCCATTTAAGCATTCATATTTTGTTATTCATGTTTCTTTGTTATAATAAGTAAGTTTGAGCCCCTAACAAAGTGGGGCAAAACACCCAAATGGTCAATTACATTAAACTTGATCCTAATTTATACATGTGGTTGTTTTCGAGTTAACCTAAGATCATTGAATCTAGAATTATTTTCCAATTACTAGAATCTTATAGGAAAGTCTAGTAGCTGATATTGTTAGCATTACTATATTCCAACACTTTTAAGTTGTGGATATTAAAATTTTTTAAAATTTTTAAGTCCCTTCTTAACATATGCAAATTGAATTAGCTATAATATCTTACCTTTTTAATCTTGTTTAATTTCCATGCCCAAAATTTTCTTAGGTGCATTGAGATTTTTGATCTTAAAATGAGATCTCTTGCATGTTATTTCTTACCATTGACATATTAGCTACCTACAATAGCAATATTAAAAAGGCTTGAGTAGGTTTTGTGGGGTATATACAAGGATCATTAAAGGTCTATTTGGTTAGTTGTACTAACTAGTTTTTACATCAATTTGGACATTGGGTCCAAAGATTTGTGAATTTGAAGAGATGCTACATCTTGAGGTTAAATTTATAAATATTTTTTAAAAGAAAAACAATAGAAAAAGATGAATTTAGTTGCCCCAATGCAAATCAAGAAATTCACTCATCATAAGCCAAATAATTCAAGGATTGAGGCTATCTATGCTACACTTATAGTCTTTGTTTTAACCTACACAAGGATTTTAGTAAGTGGCATACCATATTTTCTTTGCCTTTAACCATATAACCTTCAAGCTTATACATGTAGATTTCTTCATCAATATATCCATCAAGAAAAGCAAGCTTGACATCTATTTATTAAAGTTCAAGATCTAAAGAAGTCAAAATTGACAAAAAAAATCTTATAGAGGTTAGTTTAGATCTAAAGTAGTCATAAATGAAAAAAAGGGCATCTTCTAGAGGTTAGTTTAAACACTAGTGAAAAAACTTCATAATCAATACCTTCCTTTTGAGATTATTCTTTAGCCACCAAGCATGTCTTGTACACTCCTCCCTCTTTTGAAAAGAATAGATCTTGAAAGCCTTCTCATTTACTTATACATTGTAGAAAATGCACCATGTTAGGCTTTGTTAGACTTACATTTCATAGTTAATTTGACATCCTAAGAGATGTAAAAAGCATAGAACCTACTACCACTCAAAAAGCATAACATCAAGTTGGAGCTTACAAATTAGCTCATCATTGTTCCCTTGGAATAAATGAAGAACATTATGACCACCATCAGTAGGTGGTCCTACCCAATGGAGTTTCTAGTAATCCATGTAGACAACTATAAAGAGAAGTTTCTCATCATCATGCGAAGAGCTTGACTAAGCATCATTAATGCTAAGCTTAAAATCAGAGACCTATCCTTAGATATCTTCAAGCAAAATGAACATGGATAGATAGAGAAGAAGAAAGTTCCATGCATTGTGTTCAAGAATATAGAATGTAATTGCATGCAGAGAGCTTGAACAATAAGACAAAGAAATATCATAGCATTTAGTTCATGTGAAAAATATGTGTGCAAAAATATCTATACATAGCAACCACTAAATAAGAAGATACCTAATTGATGAATGGTGAGTAGTCCCTACGCCCAACCATATGAATCACAAGCATTCACGTGCAATCCAGTCAAATTTCATGGATGGAACTAGTTGTGGCATCGAAATTGTTAAGCATTGATCGTAAGACGTTGTCTTCCTACTTGGACTAGTGGTAGCTTTGTCACATATGATTTAGTCCAAGGTGAGGCATATGATGGTTGACGTTGTTTTGGCTTTTATGCTACTCTTAACGATAATAGAGAAATTAATTATTTAATCTAATTAACAATGAAAGTTAAAGCCTAAACTAGCCTATGAGTGATGAGTGTTTGTTTTTAGCTTGTCATACACATACTGAGCCCATGTATCCACTACTAGGATTACCAAGCGCTACGCTACTGGGTGAACCAAGAAATACCAATATTGGGATTACCAAGTGAATATGTGTTTATACTTGAAACTTGTTGCGCTCATTCTGCCAGTTTATCAATGTACATGGAAATGTAAATATTAACTAGGTACATGAAATATAAATTGCATTAAAAGTAAATTTAATCTAAGTCAAAGTGCTGCAATGAATAAGAATCAATCTCAATCTTATTTCCATTCATGGAATGTGTCAATGTATAATGCCATTTGAATAAGATACTGTACAACTAACTTAGATCCACACTATAGGCACTCACTAACTATTCTCTAAGACTACGGAGTAAAACTACAAGAGTTTGGCTACTTTATTGATAAAAGAATGGGATGAATCATGCATTCAAGTGTTGTTGTTATAGGAAGGCATGGATCCTATGATATCGGATATATGATGTCGTAGCATTGGCTATGATATCGGGGCTAAGATATCAAATCCCTAATATCAGATATATTGGATCCTCAATATCGAATATTTGATATCAGATACCCAATATTCTAGCCTTTGAAAAACATGATTTATCATACCCCCATGATTGAATGAAAACTCGTTCTCAAGTGAACAAAAGAAGGAACAAGTTCTTTACAAAATATTAGGAAGGTATGAGATTATTGACTGACTCTAACTACTAATTGACTCTAAGTGCTACATTACAATATTTTATTTGGGTCGATGTAGACAAAATAACAAAAGGATAGGACAAACATTGAAGTTTGCAAAATTTGCAAAGGTTTTCAAAAAACCATTGAAGGTGATTCTTCTTGTTGCTGCTAGCGGTGGTAGACTTCCAACCCTGATTGTTATGTTGATGCTTATTTGGTTATGCAAAACGTTCTTGAAGGATGGGCTAAATTCTTCTTACCATTCCATGGATCAAGCAATCATGTGATGTTTGAGCTATTATCCTGTATGTGCTACTATTTGTCCATGGGCATATCCTCTGTTGTTCCTCTCTTGGATTTGTTTTCATGCCTAGCAAAATACCTTCTTCCTTAGGTGTTTATTTTAGCATCACTTGTAGTCACCAAAGGATCAACATTAGTTTTGGTAAATTGTCCTTAATAATTAACCTTTTTCAGATCCCTTACTTTGCATTTAAGTACAAGGTGATGATAGCGTACTATGCCCAAAGCTATGAGGTAACTAAAATCATCAAGTTGTTTACCTTATTTTGGTCAATTAGTATTAGTTACCAAAATGTTCAAAAATTGGATGTTAGAAAAATTTCAAAGCAGACATTCCTAGCCCCCATGACTAGTAAGCGTAACTCCAAAAGTGCACAAATTTTTGAAGAATGAAAACCAAAGGTCTAATTCACAAGATGATCAAGAAATTTTAAATTTGAAGAATATGGAAATAGAAAAGTAGGAAAAATTAATTGAAACTAGTGAGAAGTAGTCCCAAAATCATGCATAAATTTAGAGAAACCATCACTGATGTTCTAGAAGATGTGAAGGTTAGTTCAAAGCCATGATCAACAAAAGTTATGCAAATGGGTTCTCCCCAAAGAAGGCTCTTGCCATAGTTCCTTTGCATAATGACTTCTAGAGATGTTTGTGGGTAACCTAGAAGTTAAATGTAGATCATGTCTTTGTTTCAAACAACACACAACTACCTTGGTTGGGATGTTGTACCATACTACACAAAACCATTAGGCTCATAATCACATGCAACAATGAGGTGAATAATGGAATAAGTAGGGATTGCAGAGATGGGGATGTAAGGTGCTTTACCATGTCTGAAATAGGTTCTTGTGTCAAGTGTGATTTAAATAATCATCATAACTATCTATCCAAATTTCAGACCAAGTCCATACCATTAACAGTGTCCTTACATTGATGTGTTCCTTTTTGTTGACCATCATGAGTCCAAAACCACCACAAAGAACAATCATCACTCCAAAAGGAGAAGAAAAGAGAAGAAGGAAGGAAGGGCCTTAGTTAGAGGGGAGTCTTTAAGCATGGGTAACATGTCTTTCTAGCTCCATGACTAGTGCTTGTAGCACATTATTGTGTCTAAGGGGTGTGCTTTAAATTCCCATTATTGTTTTTTTTTCAATTATTGAATGGGAACCATGCCATGTAAAGACATAGCTTCCTTTTTATTGGTTGATAGATGAGTGATGATATGTTCCATGAGAAATCATAAACCACATGAAGGAAGTCAAGAAGAGAATCCAACAAGTACCCTTGAGCACACATCCTTTGCCATTCCGACTTTCTCGTTCCCTCTTTCTTCAAGGTACAATGATCATTAATTGATTTTAGTTTTATGAAAGAAGAACCAAATTGCTTTCATGAGATCATTAATTGATTTTAGTTTCATGAAAGAAGAACCAAATTGCTTTCATGAAAAAAATACCCTTTTATTTAGAGATTTAGATGGATGGATGAGGTGGTTTGACTACTTTACACAATTACTTATCGAATCATCTTGATAGCATAGCATAAAACCCAACACATAGCATTGACTTCTACATCATGACTTGGCAATATTATTAACAAAAACATAAAATAAATTCATACAACATAAAGAAAATGACTTAAGAAAAGAGAAAATTATAATGAAAAAAGAAAAATAACAAGAAATGAAAAACATATTAAGAATTAGAAAATATGAAAAGAAATAGGAAAATGATAAAAAATTGTAAAACAAAAAAGGTGAAAAACACTTATTAGTTCTTGATTTAGGATGGGGCATCTCTCCCACAACTAAACTCTTAACTGTGACAAGAATTAACAAGTGGTTTGGCTGGTTCCATGCATCTTTGAAACAGTTTTATATTCTCATTTCCAAGCCACTAGGTGTCTTCTGGTTTAGTGGCTACTATGTAGACTGGTTTTTGCTCACACTTGTTTCTAAACGTTATGGTGGGTTGGTATAGGAGTTGTTAATATTTTGAACTTTTGGCCCACAACTGCATCCTTTATTATTATTAGTGATGATTGGATTCTTCTGTCTCTCCACAATGATACGTTTATCTTTTATGTCTTGTGTTGGAGAGGTGATGGTTGTTGGCTTTTGTGTATGATCAAGAGATATTGTTCTGGTAAGGGAGGGTGTTGCACCAAATTGGCCTTGTATAGGTTTTGATATGCTAGTAGGTCTATGAGTTTTGTGCTCACATGAGGGAACCATTCTAAAGAAAGGACATTTTTGAGGTTGTGATGGAGATTTATTGGCTTTATCATTTTCATGTATGTTCATAGCACAAGTGGCATTTTTTTGTTGATGTTGTGGTGCCAAACCTTCATGTGTTATTGGCGGTGACATGTGATGGAGGGAAATATGAGAATATTAAGGATATGATGGAGGGTAAGAGGCATGAGGTGGTGATCACATAGAAGATGTTGTAGGTTGATGATGTTCGGGACAGTGATAGTAGTGATTTGAGGTAGAGGAAGTAGAACCAATTGGAGAAACAAGTTGTTGAACGTAATATCTATATGGGTCTAGCTAGCAATAAGGGTTGTGTTGGTCTGATGATGGCCTTCCCTATGACTATTGGCTTTGCCACTGTAGTTGACAATAATTTTGAGGCTAATAAGAAGTCTTACTAGGATAGTACGGTTGGTTGTAGAACAATCTATAATTACTTTGTAAATAAGGTAATTTCCTAGGCCTTTGCTTTTGCACAAACTTGGGATTCAAAGCAAAAGCCCAATACTCATGTATACATAACATGGCTAGGCAATAGCCTTTTGGATGATCATATAGGCAAATGTCACATCCATCATCCTCTTCTGTGGTTGAGTCTATAGCCTCTTCTTCTATAGTCATTTTCCTTTTTTTCCAATAAGTGTTCTTACTTGTTTCTTGGTTCTTTTTCCTCCTCTTGTTTTGCTCACCTGATTCATTTTTCATTACTCTCTCCTCTATGGTTTTCACATAAGTTGTAACTTTCTCTTTCATTAACTCCCACATCTCATCTATTCTTGCTTTAAGATCATCGATAGACTTTTGTATTGGCAAGGTTTGTTGTGAAATCACCTCATCAAGGGCTACCTCTTTTTCCTCATCATAGATATGGACATTTTTCTTTTGAAAAGTTGGATCCTAGTTATATTCCTCTACATTTGCTTGTTTACATAGCTCTCCTTCTTGTTTTGCCACTTGCTTGTTTAGCCTTTGTATTTGATGATATTTCAATTCGTATAATCCATCGTAGGCATAAATCCCAAGGGTCTTCCTCATTTGATTATGAAGCACATCTATGATGTGGAAAAGTTTCTCTTTTTGAGAGAAATCATGGCATGGAAATCTATGCAGTAGAGAATAGTATCTATCAAAGCCCACATTGAAGGATTCATGTTTTTCTTGCTTCCATCCTTGGATTTGTTTTCTTAGGTTGGATACTCTAGCATAGGTTTGGTATTTTTTGTTAAAGAGCTCTAGCATTGTGGACCACCGATGGATGAAATCTGGTTCCAACAATCTATGCCAACGTTTAGCTTTATCAACTAGTGTCCTAGGAAAGAGCTTAAGCTTTTGCCACTTACATTTAGTATTTTGCAAGGTGCAAGCATCATGGAAGGCTTCTAAGTGATGTGGATCAGAATTATAGCCTTCCCTAAATTTAGGAATGTTGTCCATATCAAGTTGTTTGATGTAGCTGCCCCTTTGATGCCTTTGGGGTATTTGAACTACCTCCCTAATCTATGCTAGGCCCCTAGTAGTTAATAAGGGTTCATCTATATTAGACATGTCATGGTGATAATCTATATTTCTATTCATCTAATTGTGATGATCTTGTCTATGCTCATTTTGATGTCTTTGATTTTGCCCTTGGGTTTAATTTCAATCTTTATCTTGACCCCATAGTGAAGCTCTATCTCTATACCTACATTCATCTTCATCAGAACTAGACATTGAAGAGGAAGAGGAAGATGGTGAACTGGGAGAATTTCCATGGCTCCTATAGTTCTTCCTATGATCCCTCAATGTATCTCTTCTAGGTTTGGAGGAGGTCTTAGGCCTTGAGGTGCTCCTTGTTCTAGGACTTTCTCCATCCCCTCTAGAATTGTATGTACTAGTTGAACATAGTGCTTACATGTAGTAAGGTTGGAGATGAGCATATGAAACCTCTACTTCAGGGTGTTCACTCTAATTCTCTTTAGTATAGATCCTCTTATTTCTCTTATGAGAGTTTTCATCACATAATACATTATTGGTCCTGTGTGAAGAAGACATGGTTTTGTTTGATAATGTGTGTGACTTAAAATATTAATATTTTCTAAAAGATAGATCATTAATACGTTTATAATGATTGTGTATAATATAACTAATCTAGATAACTAGCACCATGCTTGGAAATGGTGCCAATGATGAGTGACGAGTAGTCCCTAGGCCCAACCATATGAATCACAAGTGTTCATGTGCAATTTAGTTGAATTCCATGAATGGGACTAGTTGTGGCATCTAGATCATTAAGCATTGATTGTAAGATGTTGTCTTCCCACTTGGACTAGTGGTAGCTTTGTCACGTATGGTTTAGTCCAAGGTGAGGCATATGATGATTGATGTTGTTTCAGCTTTATACTACGCCTATTGATAATAGACAGAATAATTATTTAATCTAATTAACAATGAAATGTAAAGTCTAAACTAGCCTATGGGTGATGAGTGTCTGTTCCCAACTTGTTGTACATGTTCTAAACCCACATATCCACTACTAGAATTACCAAGTGCTATTCTACTTGGTGAACTAAGGAATAACGCTACTGAGATTACCAAGCATTATGCTATTTGGTGAACCAAGCAATAACACTACTAGGATTAGCAAGTGAATACTTGTTTACGCTCAAAATTGGTCCTGCTCATTTCGCCAATTCATTAACGTGCATGGAAATTTAAATACTAACAAAGTACATGAAATTTAAATTTCATTAAAAGTAAATTTAATGTAAGTCAAAGTGTTGCAATGAATAAGAATAAACCTCGATCTTATTGCCATTCATGGAATGTGTCCAAGCACATTGCCACTCAAATAAAACATCATACAATTAACTTAGATCCACATTGCAGGCACTCATTGACTATTTTCTAAGACTACGAAATAAAATGGAAGAGTCTGGCTACCCTATTGACAAAATAATGGGTTGAATTATGCACCCCATTGTTGTATTTATAGGTAGGCATGCATCCTGTGATATTGGATATTTGATGTTGTAGCACGGGCTAAGAGATTAAATCCCTAATATCGGATATCTGATATCTTAGCCTATGAAAAACATGATTCATCACTAATGACTAAAAATATATGAAAGCTATCAATCACCAATTTACATGGAAATAAAAGAAGCACTAACTAGCTCATATGTAGAGAAGTTGGAAGAGATGAAGCATAAATGACAATAACTCTATCAAGAAAGGCATACACAAGAGAAAGATAGTAATTAGGACGAGTTAGAAATTCTAGAAGAACCTATAACTGAACTACTTAAGTTAAAAATATTACTAAAGTCACTGAGGTATGTATTTCTAAAAAAATAAAAAAATTGGTAATCATAAATATAGATCTAACAAAAGAATGAAAAAACAAGATACTAAAAGTTGTGAAAAAGTTCTTCACCATTTCTACTTGATCATATGGTGAGATAATAAAAATAGATCTATGCTTATGGTAACATAAAAGTTACAAACTTCCAACCATTAAGCCAAAACACCAACCATAGCATAGGTTAAATCCTAGGTTGAAGTAGGTTATTAGTAAAGAAATTGAAAAAATCTTGAAAGTTGGATTTGTCTATTCTATTTTGGATAGGGAATGGATGAGCTTACTTGTGATTGTACCAAATAAAGAAAACTATTGGTAGATCTATATCGATTTTAGGTTGTTGAATATGGCAACCTTCATGGACTAGTTTTCATTATCATTCATCAAATGTTGGCCATCATATCAGGACATAAATATTACAGCTTTTTGTATAGATATAGTAGCTATAACCAAATCCAAATTACAATTGAAAACCAAGCAAAAAAAAAAATTATTTACATGTCCTTGGGGGAGCCTATAAAAAAATGTTATTTAGCTTGTGTAATGCTTTTTATACCTTCCAATGCCTAGTTTTTAGCATCTTTTAAAAGAAAATCAATAATGTTATTAAAGTATTCATTGATGACTTCTCCATCTATAATTTAAATTTTGAACAAGTATTAGAACATTTGGAATAGGGATCAGAGAGGCATGTAACTTAACTAATAAAACAAATCACTACATGGTATAGAAAGACATTATTCTTGGACATAGGATATCAAAAAAAGATATTGAGATCAATCCTAAAAAGATCAAGATAATCAATGGAATCACGCAAAGATATCTAACTGATAAAAGATTTAAGGTCATTCCTTGAACACATAGGGTACTATAAGCACTTTATTATGAATTTCTTAAATATTACAAAGTCATTGGTAGAGCTTACAAAGAAGGATGCACATTGTTTTTGGTCAAGTGCTTGTGAGAAGGCATTTGAGCTTCTCAAGTAAAGACTTGTGGCAACTCTAATTCTAAGAGTACTTGATTGTTCATGATCTTTTTACATAATGATAGATGCATCAACTTACATCTTGTAATCCATGCTTACATATTTAAATAATTAGAAACATTCCTACTACATCCACTATACAAGTAGGAGCATTGCCAGTACACAACTCAACAACATCACTATTGAAAAGAAGTTGATGATGGTGGTGTATGTACTAGAAACTTTTAAGAACTATGTGCTTGAATGTCTAGTCTTTCTACACATTGGTCATAATGTAATCAAGTTATTAATGAATAGATCAATGATGAGCCCCTAAATTATTTAGTGATTGGTGATCTTGCAAGAATTTAATATCACAATAATTTATAAGAAGGGAACAAAAAATTTAGTAGCAGGTCATTTTTCTAGATTGAGATGGGATAATAAGGCTAGTAAAGAGCCTTTATCAAAGAAATTTCTTAATGTATCTTTATTTGCAAAGGCTACTACAGTTTTTTCATTAGTGACCATTTCTTATTTCATGGGTTATCTTATACATCTAAAAGAGAAAACATTCCATTTGAAATGGGATAAACATAGGATTTAATAGTTATAATACTAAATCAAAAAATTCATGGAAATAGATGGAAACCTATGCAAAATATGTGTTGGTGGATTAGTATGCTAGTGTATTCCAAAGGAGAACTAATTAAGATTTCTTCAAGATGTGCATGAAGAGATCACTATGGGATAAGAAGAACAACCATTAAAATTCTCATGGTTAGTTACTTTTGATCAATACTCTTCTACAATGCACATTATTTTATTGAATTCTACAAGTGTTATTAATACAATGGTATGGTATCAACACATTTTAAGGGATCAATGTAATGAATAAAATCAATAGAGATTTTTTATTCATGGAAAATTAACTTCACAAGGTCTTATCATCCCTTATTTGAAAGGAAAATCTTACATCATTATTATTGTAGACTATTGTACAAAGCAAGCTAAAAGTAGTTATAGTAATTGATTACACTACAAAAACCATTATCAAGTTCTTTGGGTAGCATATGGTAAATAGGTTTGGCATCCCATGAGCACTTATATTAGATAATGATACACACTTTACAAGAATAACATTTAAAAGACTAACGCAATGCTTAGAAATAGATCACTAGTTAACTATAGTATATCACCCCCAAGCTGATGACTAAGTCAAAGTTAAAAACCATGAGACTACCTATATACTAACACAAAGAGTTGGTAAGTATTGAAAGGATTGGAGCTCTAAACTTAACAATGATCTATGGGAATATAAATCAACATGGAAACTTTCTATCAATTACTCTTCTCATGAATTAGTCCATGGAATACAATCAAAATTATCAATCCAAGTAGAATTTTGTATAATAAATACTACATGTAACTTGGACCTAGATCTTACCTTAGCACAATGTGAGAAATTGATGAACTTAAATATGTTAAGTAAAAATAGGATTATTATCCTACTTCATAATGAGGTCTATAAAGTCTATAATAAGTAAAGGCACAATCTTTTTGTAGATACTTAGACCTTAAATGAAGTGATAAGGGCCTTCATTACAACCTAAATCATGTATTTTAACATATTAAGTTTCAAACATATTGAGAGGGAACATACTTAGTTCATGTAGTTTATAGGTTTGAGGCCATACAAATTTACCACTCATCCAACCCACATAAGTTTATCCTAGTAAACATACAACAAGTCAAGCAATTTCAAGAACCCTGTTAAACCAATGCCTCAAACACTTCCACAACTACTATCCCCAATCTGTATTTTGAATCTCCTCCTCAAAACTTAGTTATGAGGGGAATTCTTTCATTTGAGGTATGTGCATTTTCATATCTTTATTTTAGAATTTTTATAATTTTTAAATTTCTTGAATACTTTTTAGTTTTTTTTTTGGTATTTTCAAATTTTTCATATTTTTTTCATTTCTTAGAATTTTCACTTTCTTATATATATTTTTTAATTTCTTTAGATCATTTTGCAAGGTTTTATTAATAAAATTTTTAAATTTTATGTAGGAACCAACTTCATTGTTAGAATTGTATGCTATGCTATTAAAGTTATTAAAGGAATAATTGTACAAGGTAATGAGACCACATCATCCATCCCTTCATTTTTATTAATAAGAAGTACTTATTATGGGAATAATGTAATCCTTGTCTTATTTTGAAACTGAAAATAACCATGAGCATCTACCTTGAAGGAAGGAGAACAAACTAAGAGGGTTGAATAAGGGTATGACATATAATGGTTGATCTTGGGATTAACTATAAATGATATTGAAACATGTCTTGGGGGTAGAAGGACCATCATAACCAAGGTAGAAGAGACTAAGAGATGTAAGAGGATAAGGATGTGGACAAGAAGTAGAGTACGAAGAAACCCATGCAACAAGACCCTTGAGGAAGGAATGAAAGGTAGAATCTATTAGGTAGATTCCCATAGCACAAATATCTTAATCAATGTAAGATGAGGCACCTTAGAAATAATCCAATCTAGAAATGATCCTCATGGAGGCCTACTTAGCCAATATTAAGATAAATAGGATTTAAGAAATTATTCTACAAGAATCTAGGTTCATGTCCTTCTTAAAGTTTTCACTCCAAGATGTACAAGAGTACTTGTAAGCATCTCCTTTATGGCCAACCATATCAACCAATGAAGAGTAGTACCTTGGCAAAACATACCTCTTTTAAAATAATCTCTAGAAGGATGTGATCATAAAGATCAAAGACTTTACCATCTCCTATTTCATTAATGTGATTGTTGAATCCCTAGGAATTTCCAATGTGGAAACATAAGTTCTAGAAATGTCAAATTAATTTGATGTAGAGGCAAAGAAGAAATGGAGGTAGAGGGCTTATGGAGTTGATAAGAAGGAATCAAACACCCTCATCCAAGTAAAAAAAGATCTATTTTAAGATCATCTTGTACCATATCATTCTTATAATATGACCAAACAAGATTACATCCTTTTCTATAAGGTCATGTGTGGTACTTAGCAAGAAGAATTTGGTCAACCTACCATAATTAATCTTCTTGAAGATTGAGAAGAGGTTTAAAGAGAATTATAATGGTAAGAGGAAACTTTCCTTTCCCATGCCTCATCAAAAAACTTAGTTGAAAGGAAGGGATTATTTGCTATGCAAATGATATTTTCCATAGGGCATCTACTACATCATGATAAGAAATGATGAAAGAAAAACTATCGATAAAGCTTCAAGAGGATGAACCACCACCAAACACTAGAGTAATGTTAGAGATGATAGATGTTAGAGTAGGAGTAGGTGCACTAGAATCATCCCTTCAAGTAATTATTGGAGATGGTGGAGATCATCATATTGTAGTGAGCCACTTACAAGAAGTTTCTCAAATAATAAGTTGATAGTAGAATAACTTCTCTAACTTGTTCACCCCTCAATGAAGCCAAACCAAAATCTAAAGGAACCCTACTATAGAAAGAGTTATAGTTACAATATTCGCTGAAAAATATCTGAAAATATCTAGCAATGTGATAGCTTTTCAACTATGCTAGAGCAAAGGGATGGAGCCATTATGCTAGTCATGTCAAATAAAGGATAAGAAATTGTTGTGAAGGTAATGAAAAATTATATCAGTAAACCACTAAAGGTTCCTACAACTCTAGTACCAAACTTTGCAACAATGGCAAACATTCAAATATCTATAAGTGTTACATCCCATCTAGAGACAGTAGGTATGATCATTTGCTTATGAGTTATACATTACATGTGGAGTCCTGGTGGGTTTTTAGCAACAATTTAATGTATTTTATATGTTATGAGGCTTTGTTTTTATGTTACAATTATGCTATCTTTACATGCCTAACTAACTTGATTATGTACACTAGCCCTATGTGATGTGTTAGATAGGTGATGTTGATGAGATTGGTACAATGGGAATATTCTATTTTTGGGGCCTATTGGGGTGCAAGCATTTTTGGAAGTTCCAATCCTTTGGAGTGGTAATTAAATATTATTTAAATATTAGTTTATTAAGAAAACTTTAAACATGCATAACTTGCTTCTAGTAGTCTAATTTGGGTAAAATTAGTGTTGTTGGGATTGTTTTGGAAAGTACTTTCTAATCGTGGGATTAGTTTTCTCTTTTAGCATATATCATTTTGAAGGTTATTCTAGTGGTTATTTGTATAGAAGTACATGTATTTTGAGAAATATGGTATTGTTTTGTTATATCAATGTCTTCATGTTGTTCTGTTGCATTATGGTATTGTTTTCATAGAATGATTGTAATTGTTAGGGGTGGATATGTGCAGTTATGTTGTTTGGGTATGTTGTGCTTATGACATGTGTTGGCTTAAGCTAGCTAGACTGTGTATATGTTTTCACGATGACACTTGTGACGGTTGTTGGCAGGTGGTGCTAGCATGAGGGTGTGGACCAGTAGGTGATGAGGCATACTGGAGGTAGTATGGATTGACCCTTACTATGATGCATCGGTGAGGCTCCTATCTTAGGCCTCATCCTAAGAGTGGGTGAGTGTAGATGTGTGTTTGTCCCTATTACTAGTTTGTGTCATAGGTGTGTCTGTCCCTATCACCAGTCCTCTAGAAGGCTAGTGGTTGTGGGTCATAGGTTGATGGACCCTAGCATTGATTGGATAAATAAAAGACTAATAAAAGACCTAAAGGAAATGGCTATTATGAGTACTCATGGAAACGTTTCACATGCTACACTAAGCACAAATATGTTGGCAACCATGTGGGCTTTGTATGTGATAGTATTAGTTTGTGAGTCATATCATCGAGAATAGGTGTTTTTTTTGGATTATGATTGTGTGGATCATGGACCATTATGGTATATTATGGGTATGTTGATGATAAATCATGTTTTCATACACTCCGATATTAGAGTGGCCGCGATATCAGGTACGCGATATCGTGGCCCAAGATGCAATATCGTACATTCGATATCGTAGGGTCACTCCTGGGTCTATAAATATAGCCATCAGGCACAGAATTGAGAGTATTTTTTGGTAGTCAAGTAGTGAAACTCTTTTAGTTTTTCCATTTGAGAGTTAGAATATTTTCAAAGTGCCTATAGTAGGAGGTCTAAGTGTAAACGGATCTTTGGTCAAGCATTGATGTACCAAAACACACCATTTGTGTTGGCAATAAAGATGAACTCTTCGATTCATCCTTGTAACACTTGAGACTTTCTTTCTTATGCATTTATATATTGTGGTTTCAAGAAATTTTCATTAATGTTATTCATGCAGTAATTAATTGTGATTAATGAAGTAACTCATTAAAATACACAAGCATGACCTCTTCGAACATACATGTGACACTTGGTAGCTCAGAAAATGGTTAGCGTTTCACAACCCAGTAGTGTTTACACAAAGTTCAAGATGTATTTGGGAAGTGGGAATGGTTACTTGTGTTAAGCTAGATTAGGTTATAGTTTACTTAGCATTTAATTACTCTTACTTTTATTTTTGTTCTAGGTGAGTAATTTGATAAAACACAAAATAATAAAAATCTTACGCCTCAGTCACACTTAACCATACAATTGCATTCCACAAGTGGGACTAGGAAGATAATGAATTGACAACATGCATGCATTGTTTAGCTCTAGTGTACTTAGTAATTATAGTATGTGGAATTTGATTGGATTGCATTTGAATGCCTGTGATTCGTATGGTTGGGCATAGGGGTACCTCACTACTCATCATTGGTGTTGTTGTTGGGGACTGTATTTCTACGTGCGTTATCTAAACCGAGTGAAATTTAGTAACCTTATTATTTGAACCCTAAGAGTCAAATATTATGAAAAAAATTATTATTATAATTAAATTAAACCTTAATTGCACACTACCTATAAGTTCATTAACACAAAATATCTTCTTCTCACAGGAGCCCATCTCCACCTAGGGTAGTCCAGGTGCCTCAACAATACCGGGTGGTATATGCTCATCTTGATGAGTATGTACTTGACTTCACCTTCATTTTGCATCAAGATGAACTATTGTGGTGGTGTGACATGGAAGGCAACATTGTGTTATCACTTGATCGATCTATTCCAGTGATGCTTCAGCTAATGCTTGCATGACACGGGCTTCAACATCTTCATGGAGAATATGAGATGTGAGATCCTAACTTAAGGGATTATCATCCCACTGAAGCACAAAGATTAAGGGATTGTTAGTAGGAGCACCAACATGAGCTTGTGAAGGGCAAGGGGTCAAACACTTTTTCACCTTCGCTTGGCCTATTTGATAGAGGCGACCACTTCTTTAGTGATTCTCCTCTCTTTGACATTGTTTAGGGAGCCCTCAACCAGAACATGCAATCCATAATTCATAATCTAGGTTCTGGTCAAAAGAGATCCAATGAAAAAAATTGATTTGGAGAGGAAAGCAAAGATAAGGGGGAAAAAGAATGTCATGATTACAATCACGGTCGCAAGAATCAAAGAAAGGGTGATAGGCATCAATGCAGAGCAAGTACTCCTTCTTATTTCCCTTAATCATCTTCTTTCTCTTCTTCATCTAGCTCAAATCGTGGCCATAGAAGGAATAACCATGATGAAGATGATCGATGAGACCAAAACAATAGAAGGGACCATTGGGATAGTCGTGACTGAAGACATGGGAAATACAGAGAAACCCATCATCAAGAAAGAATGGCTAGTAGAGAACATCATAGGCACCATCACCATGGCATTGATGAACCTCTACTTACCACTTGGGGCATGTTGAACATTGCAGAGGCTATGAGAATTCCAACAAGGCACATGAAGGATAGCAGCATAAAAATGTTGGACATGAAAAACACCCCTTGATTTGAGGGAGGGTACGATGCTGATCCACAAAATCATCTTCAAGCCTTCCAAGATGCATGTGCCGTGTAGAATATTGAGAATGATTGGAAAAAGCTAAAATTATTTCCAAGGACACTCATAAAGGAAGAAAAAAATTAGTACTGATCCTTGGAACCAAAATCAATTAAGCGGTGGAGTATGATGTTGGAATTGTTCAATAACAAATATCAAATGTACTCCCAAGCATCCAATTTGAGGAAGCAAATTCAAGGGTGGAAACAAGAAAATCATGAGCCCTTGGATGCTGCTATTGGCTGATACTACTCTCTATTGCATAGGTGCCCTGTCCATGGATACTCTTAGCTTGATTAGCTTCGCCATATCATAGAAGGGTTACGGTTTGAAACAAGGAAAACCCTTGGCATCTATGCCCAAGGGAGATTGATAGAGTTAAGAACTCATCAAATTTAAAAGTTAATTGAGCAAGTAGCCAAAGAGGAGGGAGAATTGAGAAAATGAGAAAGTGCAAAGGAATACAATAGGGACCCTTGTATTTGTAAAAGGGAGGTTTGATTTTGTGGTAGTGAAGATGAATTAACTAGAGATGAGGTGGCTAATAAAAAAACCTTGCCACTCCAAAAATTGCAATAAGAAATCATGGCTAAGGTTGACCAATTATGGGACTCCATGGACAATAGGTTTCAAGCTATCTTAAAAATTTTTGAAGAGTCCAAGGATTAAAGTGGTGAGCGTGAGTGCCGCAGACGTAAGGAAGCTGAATGTGCCATATCTAAGGGTAAGGGTAAAATGGCTATGATAGAGATGGCTACAGATAGTGACTCAGATGATGATAGCGGTTGTCATGTCTATCAGTATGAAAATCCTAAGGAATGTTGTCTAGTTATGTCACACTTGCAGGAATCTGGGGTGTATGCCTTACATCCACGACTTGCACAAAGGTAAACACCCAAAAGATTGCCTTATCCACAAGGAAATCCTTGATAGTTTCACCAACCATAGTAGTTATATACAAGTGGAACTCCACTGCAACCCTACAAATTGTACCAATAGTGGTAACAACCACAATCGTGGGTGTTGCCACCTCCAAGATAGCAATACCCTTACTAGCAATCCCATCCCTATGGTTACTATGTTCAGCAACCTTCATCTCCATGGGACTCCTCTGGTCATGTTACCACTTACCAACCTCACTACTACCCTCTTGAAGTATACCAATTATCCTATCCTAGGAGGGATGCCACCTACTATCCTCATGCATGTCCTATCCCTGCACCTACTCCTCCATCTCCTGCATAGCTGCCACTTGCTTCATCCATGCAAGTCAGAACCATGAATAAAGAAAAGATCATTCTTCTGACCTTGAAGTTCACCAAAGCCCTTAAACACATCAATGGTTGGTAACCTTGCTCCTCCACCTTCCTCTATCTCACCTCTATCCGAGTCCCCTTCAAATCAAAATCCCTCTCGAATCCATACTGTAATGTTGATCCATGTTGTATTTGATTGGATTCAAGCTGGTAACTTGTCCAAAAAGTTAGCTAATTTCGAGAGTCCCCTAGTATATTTGCAAATTGCTAGGAATGAGCCTTGTCAAGCTCTTCTTAACTCTAGTTCTGGTGTTAATCTGATCTTGCATGAGATGTACATAATGTGGAACCTTCCTCTCTTGAAGAAGAGTAACATTTGGCTAGAACTAGTGGACCAATCTATCACTATTCCATTGGGATTGGTAGAGTACATCGTAACCAGCATTTGTGGGTGGTCATATCCTACCAACTTCCTAGTAATCGAGGTGGAGAACTACAAGGGGGACTTTCCAATTATTATGGGAAGGATGTGGTTAAGCACTATTAATGCCAAAATGGACATTAGAGATCTTTCCTTGGAGATATCAAAAGAAAATGAATTTGGAAAAATCAAGAAGAAGAGGGTTCCATGTATCCTAGACAGTGATTCAAGGTGCCATTGTGTGTAGAAGTTATGGTCATTGAAGTGAACATCTATCTCTGCATGCAAGCAATGTGCACTAGAAGCTGAAATCCAAAGATGCCTATACGTAGTAGCCACAAAACAAGAAGGCATCCAGTGGCTAATAAATGATTGTAGCAATAGTAAATTGTGCATTGAACCTATTGAGGGCCTAATATACGAGTATGTTGAAAGTATGGATGAACTTGAGTAGATTCATTACCAACTTTCTGAAGGAGTAAATGATGATATCAATTGGGGAGAGTTTGAGATTCGTGACAATTTTAGACAAGAATCCCTTAAATTGAAGGCACTATGGGCTGGGATGGAGTATGTATTCTTAAAAAATGGAAGGTTGGTCATCATTAATTCCAAGCTTGCTATAGAAGAAAAAAAATGTTGATAAAAGTTGTGAAAAAATGGTTAGCAGCCTTTGCTTGGTCATATTCTGAGCTCACTGAGATAGGTAGAGGAATATGCTAGCACTAAATATACATTGACCCTACCTTTAAGCCAAAATGATAGCCATAGTGGCATTTGAATCCCAAATTAAAGTAGATTGTCAAAGAGGAGATTGAACAACTCCTCAAAGTAGGATTCATCTACCTTATCATACATAATGAGTGGGTCAGTTCACTCATGATTGTACCCAACAAAGGAGGAAAATGATAGTTGTGCATCAACTTTTGGCTACTCAACATGGTAACTTTCAAAGATCATTTTCCATTGCTTTTTGTTGACCAAGTGTTGGACACCATTTTTGGGGATAGCTATTACAACTTTCTGGATGGTTATAGTGGCTATAACCAAATTTGGATTACACCAGAGGACTAGGAAAAGATAACTTTCATAAGTCCTTGGGGGACTTTCACTTACCATCAAATTCCATTTGGTCTATGTAATGCCGTAGCCACATTCCAATGATTAGTTCTCAGCATTTTCCAACAACAGATTGGTAGTGGGGTAGAAGTCTTCATGGATGAATTTTCTACCTACAGAGCTATGTTCGAGCAAGCCTTGGACCATCTTGAGCAAGTGTTGAAGAGATGTGTCAAAATAAACCTCCAAATTAATTGGCAAAAGAGCCATCTTATGGTCCAGGAGGACATATTCTTGGGGCACCGTATCTCAAAAGCAGGAATCGAGGTGGATCCTGAAAAAATAAGGGTCATCTAGGGAATAACCCATCAACCAAAAATAGTTAAAGAAGTGTGGTCGTTCATTGGTCATATGGGATGCTACCAATGCTTCATTGAGAATTTTTCCAAAATTGCCAAGTTGTTGGTAGAATTGACAAAGAAGGATGCATCATTTTTCTAGATCCATATATTTGAAACAACATTTTAGCAACTAAAGTAAAAGCTTGTTGAAACCCTAATTCTTCAAGCACTTGATTCATCTAGACCATTTCATGTGATGATCGATGCATGAAATTATGCTTTGGGGGTAGTGCTTACGTAGATGGATGATTAGAAACATCCATATTACATTCATTGCATAAGTCAAAGTATTATAGGTGCATAGCTGAAGTACACCACCACAGAAAAGGAATGAATGGTAGTGGTGTTTACGTTAGAGAAGTTCAGGCACTATGTTCTTGGATATGAAGTTTTTGTGCACATAGATCATAGTGCCATCCAATTTCTAATGAATAAACCAATGGTGAGCCCCTGTGTCATACGGTGGCTTGTGATTTTGTAGGAGTTCGATCTCATGATGGTAGATCAAAAAGGTGTGAAGAATGTGGTTGAGGATCACTTATCGTGACTAAGATGGGATGATAAGGAGAAAGAGAGCCCCTTATCTAATCACTTCCCTAACGAATATCTCCTTGCAAGGGCTATTAATGCACAAATGTCCAATGAACCAAAATGGTATGAAATCATCTGCACTTATCTACTCAAGCAAGAATTGCTGCAAGGGCTGGACATTAGAAAGAAACAATAGTTTTTTCACCAGGTCAAGCATTTCATGGAAATTACTGAAAACCTTTACAAAGTCTATCCTGATGGCCTGGTACATTGGTGTGTCTTTGATATGAATCAACTGCGCATTCTATGAGATGATCATGAAGGCCCTTGTGGGGGCCATTATGTTGGGAGACACACGACCATAAAAATCCTCATGGCATGATATTATTGGCCAATAATCTTCAGGGATGCACACCAATTTTTCCATTCTTGTGATCATTGCTAAAGGTATGGTAGAATGACAACTCAAATGAAGGGGACATAGCAATGGATTCAACCTGTTAAGCCATTTAATATTTGGAGCATTGACTTTATGGGTCCCATCACACCTTTATCAAATGGAAAGGCATATATAATAGTTTAAGTTGACTATTGCACCAAGTGGGTAGAAGCAACAGTCGTCATCGACTATACATCCATCACTACTTCTTGGTTTGTACAAAAAAATATCATAAATAGGTTTAGTGTGGCTCATGCATTAATTTATGATAATGAAACTCATTTTATAGGTGCCACTTTCTACAAATTAATGCGGTGCTTGGGGGTTGAGCATAAACTCACAACATTGAAGGGATCACAAAAATTCTAATGTGCACCATTAGCAAATATCAAAGGGATTGGAGCACCAAATTAAATGACATTTTTTAGGCCTATTGCTCCACATAGAAGCTTCCCATAGGTTGTTCTCCCTATGATCTCATGTATGGAAAACTACAAACACTACCCATCTAATCTAAGCTCCGTACACTCTCTACAGCCTGTGACCTTGACCTAAATCTAGGTCTAGCATAAAAGGAATGATTAATGAACCTCAACTTGCTAAATAAAAATTGGTTAATGGCCCTGTCATCCAACAAAATGCATAAGGTATTCAACAAGAAATGTCATGACCTCAAAATAAGAAAAGTCAAGTTTCAACCAGGAGACAAGGTTCTCTATTGGAATCCTGCACATGTACCCCGATGAACCAAATTTCAAACATTGTGGAAAGGACCTTACATTATTGATGAGAATTTTCCGTCTAGGGCCATGATTATCTATAAACCTGATGACCTAGATAAGAAACAATTAGTCAACATCCAACAAGTGAAACCTTTCCATGAGTCCAAGCCAACCAACTCAATAGACACCTCAACAAATGGACAACTATACTCAATCTTTTGGATCTTCCCCTTCCAACTTAGTCATGGGGGAGATGGCCACCCATACTAACACTTTGTGTGTCTCCTTAGTCTTTTGACTTTTTTGTTTTACACATTTTTTTTTTCATATTCTTTGTTTTACATCTTTGTTTTACATATTTGTGTTTTTCAAGTTATTGATCTTTTCTTAGTTTTTGTTTTACACCATCATTAATATAGTTGATATTTATTACATAATCTTTTACTTATTTTATATTTTCTTGTGTCTAATGTGTTTCTATACTCTTTTTGCTAATAAGGTGTTAGGTATAGTGGTAATGTGCTACTCGATGGTGGTATGTTTCATTTGTAATTTGATTGTCGATGTCTAGTTTTTGACTTTGAATGTTGTTACTGATGACTAGGACATGGCTTCTTTTCATGTAATAGGTAGTGAGTCCACATCATCCACCCATCCACATACTCTATGGTTTTCCTTATTTTGGAAACATGCATTCCCTTCTTTATTAATGCAACTTTAAAAAATTGTTGACTTTTGTAGTTTCAAGAATTAGAAAGTGATGAACTGCAATATCGGGGTTGCAATATTGCATTTGTGATATTGGATCCATGATATCAGAGCTCACCAAGAAATATCGGGCATCTAATGTTGAGACCCGCCTCTTCGCCTATAAATAAGAGGTAGCCAATCTTGGTTTGCATAGTTAGTCTTAGTCCCTTACCTGAACTCTTGCGGTTTTCCTTCCTTAGAGTTATAATTATTTCTGAGTGCCCACAGTAGAAGTCATAAAGTAAATGGATCTTTATTTGAGCATTGTGTACCTGAGCACACCTTGTGGCCAAAAATAAAGATGAACTTTGTGATAAACCTTGCAGCATTCAGAATTGCTCATTTAATGTTATTTACAATTATTTAATGTTTTTCTTAGTTAATTAATGTTCTCTCTCTCACCTTGTTAACTCTCCCAAGTAAGCATACTTAGTATGACCACTTCGAGCATGCATGGAACACTTGGTAACCCAGTAATGATTAGCGTTTGATAATCCTAGTAGTGTTGCACTGGTTCAGGATGTGTACAGCAAGTAGGAACGAATGCTGGTGTTAGGACTAGTTAGAGCATAGTTTATTAGTTAAATTAAATTAGTTACTTAATTAGTTCACTTCTCCCTTCATAGCACTAGGACATAAAACATTAGAAAATATATAAAAATCATATACCTCAAGTTTACTTAACCATACAATCGCATTATACAAGTAAGCTTGGGAAGACAACAATTGATTAACCCATTCGGGTTCTGTGAAGGTGCATAAGCACTTAGTCCTTGAAATTCAACCAAATCATGTGTGTATGTTTGTATTCATATCATTGAGCATAGGGATACCTCGTTGCTCATCATTGGAATCATTGCCAAGGACTTTGTTGTTTGTGCGCTAATTAGAACCTAGGAATCTTCCCATCGTTGGAATGAATCCTTCGGGTTGGTTATTTTAAAATTATTATAAAGACAAGAGAAAAGTGTCTCACATTGAAGAATTAATCATGTATCCTTCTTCTTACGAGAGTGTCTCACTACCTAGATCTGACATAATGAACAATTAGAGGCATAGTACACATGATGACCCACTAGTGCCCCAGCAATTTCGTGTGGTATACGTTCATCCTGATGAGTATATACCAAACTTTACTTTTATCCTCCACTAGGATGAAAAACTATATTGGCATGATTTAGAAGGTAACATAGTGTTACCTCCCAATTTTTCAGTGCAAAGCATGCTTCTTCATGCCCTCACATGAATTGGTATGCAACACTTATAGGTAGAGTACGTTATGCATGAACACGACTTGAGAGAGTATTGACCCATGAAGGTGCAACGTCAAAGGGACTTACAACAGGAGAGACATCATAAATCTATGGAGGAAAAGTGGTCATTGGATGTTCCATATGTCATAGGAAAAAATGAGGATGGTGAACCTGTCTTAGGAGGTCTTCCACATAATGATGTTCCTCTCATGGACTTTGGTCAAGGGGTTGTGTATCAGAATCTTCACTCAACTATCCATAATCTAGATTCTAGTATCGACGAACACAAAGGGTCTGAAAAAGGGACATGAACACATGACAAAGATGGACATTATGATCATAACTATGATTGAGGTCATGATCACCGAAGAGAAGGTAGCAGGCACCATCATGGTGATGGTCCTCCTCCCTCCTCACCTTCATCATCTCCTTCCCCCTCTCCTTTAGGATCGGAATACAGTCATAGATGGAAAGACCTTGAGGATAATGATAGGTGAAATAGGAATGATAGACAAAATGGTCAAGAAAGTGAATGAGAACATTCTAGAGAAACACCACGAAAGGAGGGAGAGTAGGAAACAACATAGGCATCATACACGCCATATAGAATATGATTACGATGAACTGCTACTTGCTACCCAAAGTATGCTAGATATAACTAAGGTTGTTAGAATCCCAACAAGGCACCAAAAAGATAGTAGGATCAAAAGATTAGACATGAATAATATTCCACGATTTGAAGGGGGACACAACATTGATCCTCAAAATCATTTGCAAGAATTTCACGATGCATGTGCCTTGCAGAACATAGAAAATGAGTGGCAAAAACTCAAGTTGTTTCCACGGAAATTGATCAAGGAAGCAGAAATCTAGTACCGGTCTTTAGAACTAGAGTCCATTCACTGATGGAGTACCATGTTAGATCTATTCAATGATAAGTATTAAACATACTCTCGAGTGTCCAACCTGCAAAAGAAAATCCAAGGATGAAAACAAGGAGGACATGAAACCTTGGATGCTACCGTGGGCTAATATTATGCACTGTTATATCATTTCCTAGGCCATGGTTACTTGCAGAGGGAACAACTACGCCATCTTGTAGATGGGCTTAGGCACAAAACATGAAGAATCCTTGGGACTTATGCCTAAGGAAGACTACTTGAGCTTAGAGTCCATCAAGTACAAAGGTTGTTGGAGCAAGTTGCCAAAGAGGAAGATGAGTTAAGGAAAAGAGAGTGTGTAGAGGAATACAATAGAGATCCTTCTCTCCAAAGGAAGGAAATTAGATTTTGTGAGGATGAAGAAGAGTCACCACTTGAAGAGATGGTGAATAGGAAAACTTTGCCCATTTATAAACTTGCATCAGAAGTATCAACAAAGGTGGACTAAATTTGGAACTCCCTAGATAATAGATTTTAAACCATTCTCAAAATAGTAGAGGAGTCTAGGGAACCCAGTAGTGATCGAGAAAGGAGTAAAAAGAAAGAAACTAAATATGCACATAATAAAGGTAAGGGAAAAGTTTACATCATCAAAGAGGTTGTGGATTCAGATAAAAACAATGATGGTGGATGTGAGATATGCCAATACGACCATCCTAAGGGATGTTGTCCTATAATCTCAAATTTGCAAGAGCCTGGGATGTATGCACTCAACCCATGATTAAATAGAACGTAAACACCTCGAAGGTTACCTTATCCCCAAGGTAATCTAAGATAGTTTCACCAACCCTTGACGTATTATACAAGTGGAACTCCACCACAACCAAATGAGTAGTACCAATAGTGGTAGCACCCACAATCATGGGGAATGCCACCACCACATCAACAATACCCTTATCATCAACCTAGCCCATATGGATACTACATGTAGCAACTGATCTCTCCATGTGACTCTATTGGTCATGTCACTCCCTAGCCTCACTACCAAGCCCATGAGTATTATAGAACTCTTTCTCCTAGGGGTGATGTTTCACAAAGATACTATCCTTCTCATCTAGCTGTATCGCTTCCACCCTTAACTCCATTACCACTTGCTCTAACTATGCAATGTGAGCTCCCTACCTAGTTGCAGCAATGTAACACTACAAGGGCTATTAATCATCACCCTACTATTGGTTCATAAAATCATGTAAAGAAGAGACATTTCTTTAGGATCGATAGTCCAACCAAGTCCTTGCAGTCACAAGTGGCTAACTCTCCAAAGGCCTCACCATCATTTGAAACTTTGGAACTCCCTTCAAATCAAAGGCCACATGCAATGCACATAGTCATGTTGATGCATGCCATTACTGATTGGATTAAGGCTAGCCATCTTCCTAGGAAATTTTATGATCCTGGGAGTCCTCTTATATATTTACAAATTGCTGGGAATGAACCTTGCAAAGCTCTTTTCGATTTAGGTTCTGGTGTCAACTTAATCTCTCAAGAAATATACAAAGCCTGGAACTTACCTCCACTATAAAGAGTGACATTCTTTTAGAGTTGATTGACCACTCGATTACTATCCCATTAGAACTTGTGGAGGACATTGTCACCACTATTTGTGGATGGTCATATCTAGCCAACTTCCTAGTGATTCAAGTCAACAACTATAAGGGGGACTTCCCAATCATAATGGGAAGAGCATGGCTAAGCACAATTGATGCATGTCTAGGAATACATGATCTTTCCCTAGAGATATCAAGGGAAAATACGTTCGAAAATATTAAGAAGAAGAAAGTTCCATGCATCACATACAGTGACACATGGTGTAATTGCATGTAGAAGTCCTAGTTCGTATAACGTTTAACATTGCCTACATGCAACTAGTGTGCACAAGTAACTAACATACAAAGATGCCTATATGTAGTAGCCACAAGACAGGAAGGCACCCAGTGCCTGACAGTTGACTAATAGAGCAATTCAACTATATGCATGGAACCAATTGAGGGTTTGACTTGCGCTTACATTGATAGCATAGATACATTAGAGCAAGTTCATTGCCAACTTCCAAGTCTTGACATTGAAAATATCAACTAGGGGAAGTTGGAAATCCTTGACAACTTTAAGAAAGAACACCTTGAGTTAAAACCATTGCCCATTAGTATGGAGTATACATTTCTCAAAAATGGAAAATTGGTAATTACTAATGCTAAGCTTGCTCGTTAACAAAAAGAGAGATTGCTGTGAATGGTGAACAAATGGTTGAAAGCCTTTGCTTGGTCATATTTTAAATTAATTAGAATAGACCCTAGGATATGCTAACATAGGATTTACATTGACCCCTCCATAAAGCCTCGATGACAACTACAAAGGTGATTGAACCCAAAGTTGAAGCAAGTGGTTAAAGAAGAAATTGAATGACTTTTAATAGCTGGGTTCATCTACCCCATTGCTGATAGAAAATGGCTTAGTCCATTAGTTATTGTGTCCAAAAAGGGAGGTAAATGGAGGGTGTGTATAGGCTTTAGGCTACTAAACATGGCAACATTCAAAGACCACTTTCCATTGCCATTCGTCGACCAAGTCTTAGAGACCATTGGAGGGCATCGCTACTATAGTTTTTTGGATGGGTACAGTGGATACGAACAAATCCAAATAGCACTAGAAGACCAAGCCAAGACCATGTTCTCAAGTCCTTAGGGGACATTTTCATACAAATAGATGCCGTTTGGCTTATGCAATGCTCTTGAAATGTTTCAATGTTTGGCTCTAACTATCTTTCAATAGTAAATAGGGAATGGTGTAGAGGTCTTCATGGATGATTTCTCCACCTACAGAACAAACTTTGAACATGCACTAGACCGATTAGAGCAGGTACTGAAATGATGTGTTGAAATCAACTTAAGGCTCAACTACAAAAAATCCATTTAATGGTCTAAGAAGGTGTAGTATTAGGGCATAAGATTTTACAAACAAGGATAAAGGTAGACCCTAAAAAGATCAAATTCATCCAAGGAATCACATGCCAACCTGAAACTGTAAAAGACATCCAATCATTCCTTGGACACAATGGCTATTATAGAAGATTCATAAAGAACTTTTCAAAGGTTGCAAAACCATTGGTTGAACTAATGAAAAAGGATATACCTTTTGAATGGACCAAGGAATGTGAACTAGCTTTCCAAACCTTGAAGAAAAAGCTTGTAGAAACACCCATTCTACAAGCTCTTGACTGGTCCAAGCCATTCCATATAATGACTGACACGTCCAACTTTGCCTTAGGATCCATACTCACGCAATTAGATGACTAGAAATGATCCTATTGCATCCACTATGCAAGTTGAAGTATTACTAGTGCACAACTTAACTACATAATAATAGAGAAGGAGTTAACGGTTATGGTGTTTACACTAGATAAGTTTAGGAACTATGTATTGGGCGATAAGGTATTTGTACACATAAACCATAGTGCAATTCGGTTCCTACTGAATAAACCAACGGTGAGCCCTCGCATCATACGATGGCTCATAATCTTACAAGAATTTGTTTTTATGATGATAGATCGTAAAGGCACTGAGAATGTTGTTGTTGATCATTTATCTCGGTTAAGATGGAACAACAAAGAGGATGAATATCCACTTTTTGATCACTTTCTTGATGAATTCTTTTTGTAGTGTAGTAAATAATAAATTAACCATGGAAATAAATTGGTATAGTAGCATTCTTACCTATCTCCTTTCACAAGAAACACCACAAGATTTAGACGTTAAAAAGAAATAGCAGTTTCTATACCGAGCCAAATATTTCATGGAAATCAACAAGCACCTTTATAAGGTATGTCTCAATGGCTTCGTTTGATGGTGTGTTCCCGATGTAGATCAATTACAAGTTCTCTAAGATACTCATGAGGGCCATTGTGGGGATCATTACGCAGGGAGATAAACAACCATTAAAATCTTGCTTATAGGATATTATTGGCCTACATTGTTCTAGGATGCTCATCATTTTGTCCAATCTTGTGAGCATTGCCAACGTGATGGGGGAATGACTGCTAGAATGGAGGATCCACAACAATGGATTCAACCTTTAGGACACTTCGATATATGGGGAATTTATTTTATGGGGCCTATTACACCAATGTTGAATGGAAAAGCCTACATTGTTGTTGTTGTTGTTGAATATTTTATAGAATGGGTAGAAGTAGCCACTGTTATGGACTGTACATCATCTACCACTACATGATTTATTGAAAAAAAAATCTTAAATAGGTTTGGCATGCCTCATGCACTTATTTCAGATAATGTTACACATTTTACAAGTGCAACTTTTCAGAAGTTGATGCAATGCTTAGGAGTGGAACACAAGCTGACTACACCATATCACCCTCAAGCAAATGGTGAATTTGAAGTCACCAATAGGGAGATTATGAAAATGTTAACATGAACCATTAGCAAGTATAGGTGAGATTGGAGCACCAAACTAATCAATGCTCTTTGGGCATACCGCTCCACATGGAAACTCCGTATAGGCTACTCTCCCTACGAGTTAGTGTACGATAAACTTCCAATGCTTCCTATTCAAGTAGAGCTTCATACACTATCCACGACATGTGACCTTAATGTTGACCTCAATCTAGCACAAAAAGAATAGTTAATGAACCTGAACCTGCTAGATGAGAACCAATTAGTCACCCTGTCATCTAATGAATTGCACAAGGCCTTTAATAAATGATGGCATGACTTGAAAATTAGAAAATTTAAATACCAACCAGGAGATAAGGTTCTTTATTGGAACCCCACACACATGCCACAACACACTAAATTTCAAACACCGTGGGAAGGACCTTATATTATTCATGCAACTTTTTCTTCAAGGGCCATGATGATTTACAAACCTGACATCTTGGATAAGAAATTGTTGGTTAACATCCAACAAACCAAACCTTTCCATGAGCCTAGAACAGCCAGTACCAATACTACCTTTGTTGGTGGAAAACCCTACTCGTTATTTTGGATCTCCTCCCTCCAACTTAGTCATGGGGGAGAGGGCCACCAATGCTAACCATTCTAAGTCCTCAACTCTTCTTTTGTATTTTTTATTTTACATATTTTTGTTTTACAAATTTTTTCATATTTACTTTTTTCTTTTACACCATCGTTACTATTTTTACTATTTCTTTATTTGTTTGATTTACTTTCATTCGTCATATAATAAGTGCTCACAATGGTGGATTGAATTATAATGGTGTTGATTGTAATGTTGGGTTTTTACCTTTGATTTTCAATGTTGATACTAATATATGGTTCTTTTGATAAAATAGGCAATGAGTCCACATCATCCATTCCTCCATTGAACTCTATGGTCTCCCTTGTCTTGGAAATGTACTGTTCTTTTTTCTAAATACACTGATTAATGAATTAGTGACTTGGTATTCTTCAAACCAAGGAAAGACTCAATGGTTGAAAAGGGTGTGACTTCAAGGGGATTTGACACACTTGTGCTAGCTATTCTCTTAGGTACTTGGATGCTTTTCATGGGTTTTCCACCATTTAGTCGATGACCAAACATCAAGAAGTTGAATGAATCAAATAATTCTTTGCATGGGGTGGTTCTCATGATAAAAAAGCCTATTGAGAATTCAAAGCACACCCCTTAGACATAATAACGAAATATGGGCTACACGCACTGGTTATGGCACTGGAAAGACATGTTACCCATGCCTAAAGGTTCCCTCTAACTAAGGCCCTTTCTCGCTTCCTACTGCTCTATCTTTCTCTCCTTGGAATGGTGATGACTTGATGGACATAGTCTTGTTGCTTCAAGAGGATGGGTTGGTCAAATGTATTGATGCAAGGTCACTGGATGTGGTTGGTTTGAATCTAGATTTGGAATGAATTCTATTCAGTCACCTTAACCATATAATACACATGGGACTTTACACAACCCTGCTCTTGGGATTCCATTCCATTTTCTCCTCTCCTTCCATATTTCCTTTCATATTCCACCTCATTGTTGATTTTCTGATTAGTCTATATCTTAGTTGAGGCATTGTTTGTCTTTGGTAACTTCTTGTGGGTAAAGTTCTTAACCATTGTTTCATACATCATTCCTAGAGCCTACAGACTCTTTGCTTTGTAGGTCTATTAGGGCATAAAAGGCATGAGCCTGCTTTGGGAAGGACCCAATGGCATTCCTTTTTGGTGTAATTGTTAAGTTCTTTCCTTTCAAAATTGTTTGCAATCAACCATTTCTCATTTCATCCTCATCCATGACATCCATTTTATTGGCTTCACCATTGTTATTTCTCTCATCTTTTTTGTTTCTTTAGTTTTTCCATCTTATTGCTACCAAAGGTTCATTATTAGTTGTGGGGGCCTTGTCACAAATTTTTCCATTCCATACCTATCTTACCCCTACACCTTGGGTAGTTATCAATCATAAACCTCTAACCTAGTATTTGCCATACCCACAACTTAGCCAAGATACTTCATATTGTGGAAAGGTATCAACTACATTGTATCTTATTTATCCTTGCAAATTCATGATTGTGTTGTGTGTGTAGATGGTGATCACATGAACAATGGACTAGGATAGAAGGGAAGCACTCAGGATGGATTGGAGTTGAAGCGTTTATGCAAGGAAAAATTTTGGTCATGTGGCTATAGATGAACAATGAAATGCACAATTTCGACATTGGCAGCAACACACCTCATTTTCTTCTCTCTCTCTTCAAGCTATAAAATAAGGGTTTGGATGTCATCTATGTAGAGTTTTTACCATAATGGTTATGAATACCAATGTTGTAATATGTTTGTCGATCTATTCTCGGGGCACTTTGAGTTTGTCATCCCATGTCACCGTTAGTTGTCATTCAGTCAATAATCCCATACCTTTCCAATATTTTGTAAGGAACTCGAGGATGAGTTTTCATTCAGTCATGGGGGTATGATGAACCAAAATATTGGGGCCACGATATCACATCCATGATATTGGATCTACGATATGCTCACCAAGCAATATCGAGCATCCAATGTCGAGACCTACCTCATTGCCTATAAATAAGAGGCAGGCGAGCTTGGTTTGCCTAGTTAGTCTTAGTCCCTTACCCGAACTCTAGTAGTTTTTCTTCCTTAGAGTTAGAAGTATTTCTGAGTGACCATAGTATGAGTCATAAAGTGAACGGATCTTTATTCAAGCATTGTGTACCTAAGCATACCTTATGGCCAGAAATAAAGAAGAACTTTGTGATGAATCTTACAGCATTCAGAATAGCTTATTTAATGTTATTTACAGTTATTTAATGCTTTTCTTAGTTAATTAATGTTCTCTCTCTCATCTTGTTAACTCTCCCAAGTAAGCACACTCAGTATGACCACTTCAAGCATGCATGGAACACTTGGTAACCTAGTAATGATTAGCGTTTGGTAATCCTAGTAGTGTTGCACTAGTTTAGGATGTGTATGACAAGTGGGAACAGATGCTGGTGTTAGGACTAGTTAGAGCATAGTCGATTAGTTAAATTAAATTAGTTACTTAATTAGTTCACTTCTCCCTTTGTAGCACCATGACATAAAACATCAGAAAATATATAAAAATCATATACCTCAAGTTTACTTAACCATACAATTGCGCTATATAAGTAAGCTTGGGAAAATAATGATTGACTAACCCNTTTTATTAGGACCACACCATGCAAGGACTTATTTGACTTCCTATTGGGGATGATGCAAAATGGTGAGAAGCTCATGAGAACACTCCCGCACACAAGAAAATNCAGGGTGTGGCTTCAAAGGGATGCAGTATTCTTCATGCTTTTTTATTTTCTTGTGTGCGGGAGTGTTCTCATGAGCTTCTCACCATTTTGCATCATCCCCAATAGGAAGTCAAATAAGTCCTTGCATGGTGTGGTCCTAATAAAAAAAGATTAGGATTCAAAGTACAACCCTTGGAAAAAATAAATGTAAAAAAACACATAGATCTTTGCATGGTGTGGTTCCCATTAAAAAAACATGGAAATTCAAAGCACTCCACTTATACCAAATAAAAGAGCTACAAGCACTAGTTATGGAACTTGTCTTGTCTCCTCTAACTAAGGACTTTTATCACTTCTTACTTTCTCTCAAATTTGGAATGATAGTTGTTTTGCAGAAGCATTCTTGTGTCTCAGGGGATGGACTAGTCTTAGAATGTCGATGTAAAGTCACTGAAAGTGGTTGATTTTGGTCTGGATTGAGGATGGATCTTACCAAGTTGTTTAATCACAAACTCCATAAAGGACTTCATGAGACCATAATTAGGAACTTTATTCCATTATCTCTGTCATCCATCTATGCTTTTCACGCCTCACCTCACTGCTAGTTTCATGTTTTGATTTAATGTTTTGGTTTGATGTGTCGGGTTTCTCAGTCAATTACTTTTGGGTTTTTGTACTTAAATTTTCATAACCATTAATCAGCCATGGAGCCCACGGACTACTTGGTTTAAAGTTATGCAAGGGCATAAAAGGCCTATGCCTGCTTTGGGGAGGGCCTACTTGCATATCTTTTGGTTTGGTTAAGTAAAGTTCTTTACCCTTAAACATTGTTACAATCAAATTCTTTTTATTTACCCCATCCATGTCATCCAATTGTATGCATCTTCACAACCATTTTTAGTGAAATTATTCTTTTTATTATTGTGAATTTTTATACCCTCTTTCTAGTATTCCTTGTGTTAAGATTTTTCTAAATTTTATGGACCACTCTTCTTACTTAACCCATTCATCAGTCTTTCCACTAACACTATCAAGAAACCAATCTATCACAATCACAACTTGGCTAGATAAAATCATTGATGAGATAAGGTATTCAGCTACTATATGTTATACCTTTTATACTAATCCTTGATTTTTTTGTGATTACAGTGTAAAGAATGAACTAGAAGTAGGACTGTCTTCACCAAGGAAAATGCAATAATATCACTCACTGGAGATTGTTCATGATTGCTGGATCTCTTCTACCTCTCCCTTATTCTTCTATTGCCAAGATGGGTTGGATGTCCTTTGGATCTGAGGGTGTTCTTTCCTGTTGTTATGAACATCCAATTTTGTACACAATTATAATGTTGTATGCTTGGGCACTTTTGTATTTTTCTATTTTCTCTATGTCACTCTGCATGTCAGTCAAATAGTCCACACCTAATATATTTTATAAAGGACTTGTTCCTCTTATTTTGTACTCGAGGATGAGTTTTCATTTAGTCGTGGGGGTATGATAAATTTTGTTTTCATACACTCCGATATCGGAGTGGCCATGATATTGGGTATACAATATCAAGGCCCAAGATGTGATATCATACATTTGATATCGTAGGGTTACTTCCAGGTCTATAGATACAGCCCCTGGGCACATGATTGAGAGTAGTTTTTGGTAGTCAAGTAGTGAACCTCTTGCAATTTTCCATTTGAGAGTTAGAATATTTTCCAAGTGCCTGTAGTGGGAGGTCTAAGTGTGAATGGATCTTTAGGCAAGCATTGATGTACCTAACCAGACCATTATGTTGGAAATAAAGATGAACTCTTTGATTCATCCTTGTAGCACTTGAGATTTTCTTTCTTATGCATTTATATATTGTAGTTTCATGCAATTTTCATTAATGTTATTCATGCAACAATTAATTTTGATTAATCAAGCAACTCATTAAAATACACAAGCATAACCCCTTCAAACATACATGTGACACTTGGTAGCTTAGAAATGGTTAGTGTTTGACAACCAAGCAATGTTCAATAAGAAATTATAAGATAAATTTACAAAAATTTGTGTTCAATTATTTAATTCAATAATTCTTTAGCTTGGCCTCACAAGGGATGAAGCATTTAATCAATTAAGACTAAGTAGTGAAAGATCAAAATCAAGGAAAAAATTCACATGGAATGCATTCCTATCTAATGCCATTGTTAATTGGCTCAACAAGAACATTGTCATGTTGGCAAAGAAAAATAAACATCTAGCCAAAGAAAATAAAAGTTTGCTAAATGTTGAAAAAAGAAGATTTAAAAAGAAGATTACCTAAATTACTTCCAAGAGAAATTAATCCAAATTAATGTAGATATATGTAGACTAGTGATGAGTCATGATTTTCCTATCTTGACATCGGAGCCTTGACATCTGATGAATCACTATGTTTTGTCTGCTCTGATGTTAGGTACACGATGTTGGAGCTTGGATGCAATGTTAGGTACTCTATGTCAAGGTATATACTTTGGCCTATAAATACAATGCCTAGGCTCCTATTTTGATTTAGTTTTCAAGATAGTTTTTTAGTTAGAGTAGTAGAGCCCATACAATTTATTTTTCTCTAGAGTTAGAATATTTTTTGAATGCCTGTAGTGTGATGTTTGTAATCGTATGACAACTTTGTTCAAGTGTGACATACTTGGACATGTTAAATGATTGACAATAAAGATCAAGATTACTTCCATCATTGCAACATCCACTTAGATTATTATTGTTTTTGAATTGTTAATTATTTACTACTTTCCTTAGTTAAATGTTTCCCTTTATTACTATTTACTATTCTTATTATTAAGCGGAATGTGTACGCCTTAATCATGAGCATTTAAGTGGAAGTACTTGGTAAACTAGAAGTGTATTGTTTGGTACACCCAGTGACATATGCTTGGCCATCCTAGAAGTAGTTTCATGAAGTCCAAGATGTATGCAGATGATTAAGGGTGGATACTCATTACACATAGGCTAGTTAAATCTTACTTTCCATTTTCCAATAGTTTAATTACTTTATCTTTTTATCATCATCAGAAGTAGCACAAAATTAGGAGCAACATCATATGCCTCACTTTGGACTACCCCATACATGACAAAGCTACCACTAGTCCAAGTGGAAAGATAGCAAACTACAATTAATGCACAACTAGTCCCATCCATGGAATTTGACCAGATCATGCATGAATGCTTATGATTTGTATGGTTGAGCGTAGGAGTACCTCATTGATCATCATTAGTTTTGTTGCTGGGGATGGTGTTGGTTATCTAGATTAGTTATATTATACAAGATTGCTGTAAAAGGCCTTAATGATATATCTTTTAGAAAATATAAATAACACACATTATAAACCAACAACCATGTCTCTTCCACATGGAAATGACAATGCATGGTATAGTGAACATATTCATTGGAGAAATAATGAGATATATGATGAATAAGATTAGAGTGATCAACCTTATGCAGGGGTTTCTTATGATCATGACCATCCTAACAACACTCAAAGACTACATTCACCTAAGGCAGACTGTCTTGGAGAAGATGACATAGGTCTTGAACTAGAGAAGGCCTCAAGGCCTAAGACCTTCTCAAAACCCAAAAAAATAAACCAAGGGACCTTGAGGAACACTATAGAATCCATGACAATTCTTCCAGTTCCTCATCTTCTTCTTCCCCTTCAACATCTAGTTTTGACGAAGATGAATGTAGGTGTAGAGATAGAGCTCCACTAAAGGTCAGAATAAAAGTAAAAATTGAATCCATAGATACACTCAGGGTCATCAACATGAACACAAGTCCAATCATCATCATCAACCAAATAGAGATTTTCATCACAACTTGTATGATGATGATGAACCCTTCTTGGCCATCAAGAGCCTAATGCAGAGCCATTAAGATATCTTGCAAGCATCACAAAAAATTTGTTTACCTAAGCTTAACATGAACAATATTCCTAAATTTGTAGGAGGCTATGATTCAGATTTGCAACAACATTTACAAGCCTTCCAAGATGCCTGTGCCTTCTATAACATTGAAAGTAAATGGAAAAAGCTTAAGCTTTTTCCTAAGATACTAATTGATAGATCCCAAATGTGGTATAGATTGTTGAGACCAAACTCAATTTGATGATGGTTCACAATGTTGGAACTTTTCAATGAGAAATACCAAACCTATGCAAGAGTTTCTGAGGAGACAAATCCAAGAGTGAAAATAAGAATAACATGAACCCTTGGATATGGCCTTAGATAGATATTATGACTTATTGAATTGATGCCCAGGTCATGGTTTCTTCGAGGAAGAGCAACTTTACCACATCATAGATGGGATTTATAATGAAATAAGGGCGAACCTTAGGATGTATGCCCTAGGGAAATTATATGAGCTTCAAGTCCATCAGATCAAAGAGATAATAGAGCATGAGGCAAAAGAAGAAGGAGATATGTGCAAATGGAAGAATGTTAAGAAACATCATTGGGACCCAACTCTTCAATCAAAGGAGGTCCAAATTTATGGTAAGAAAAATGAAACTACTTTTGATAAGGTGATTCTGCAAAAGGCTTTATTGATAAAGGAGTTTATTGATGATCTAGAAGAAAAGTTTAATAGGATGTCTAAATGGATAGATGAGAATGTCACAACTCTTATTGAGATGGCCATGGAGAAGATCATGCAACACATGCTAGGCGATCACAATAAATAGAGGACACAAAACCAAGAAACTATTAGGAATACTTTTCGGAAAATGAGAAAAGTGGCTGACAAAAGTGAGGCTAAAGACTCCACCATAGATGAAGATGATGAATGTGACCTATGCATATATGACCATCCAAAGGGCTAATGCCCCATATTTTTGCATCTACAGGAGTATTGGGTAGGTGTCTTAAATATAAAGTTTGTGCAAAAGCACATGCCTGGAAGACTTCCTCTTTCACAAGGTAATTTTGGATAGTCCCACAACTGATCGTACCATCCTAGGGGGACTTATTACCAACCTCAACATGGTCCTCAACCATAGTGGTAATAACCATGGTCATGGATAAGGCCACCACCACATGAACCAAATCCACCAAAAACACATGGCTATTATGTTCAACACCCTATTTCTCTAACTAGTTCTACATCTTCCACTTCAAATCACCACTACCACTCTCTTGAGTATTCTCAATACATGACATCTCCTAAAGGATCACCACATCATGCCTCTTATCATCCAACTTACCCTCAATATTCTCATAATCCACCTCCTTATATGCCATCACAAGTAATTCAGGAAGGTTTATCTCCACAATATCAACCAATGAGTGCCACTTGTGCTAAAAATGTGCAAAGGCATGCTAACACCAATGGGTCCCAACCGCAACATTGAAAACACCCTTATGGAGGAAAGTTCGTAAGATAAAGTAAACCATGGATGGACCTACCACATCATCCAAGCCAACACAATGCTAATCTAGTGCACCACCTTCCTTTTCTCCACCACTATCCTTTGAGCCTACACAAGAGCCACCATCCATTAGTACTTCAATCCCAAATCCAACCAATGAATCTACAAGCATGAGGAGAAAAAAAAAATCCATGCATACCATATCATGATCAAGGGTGCAACTGTGGGCTAGCCAGCCAGATGTTCACACACCTCATACCTTGACCCACCATACATTTAAGAACCAAGTGTGTGATCAATGATTTTTCTACCTAGTCAACGCACCACCAATAGACACCTAGTGGCCAAGGCATGAAAGGTTTCCAATGTTTCATACATGCATGGATCCTATTTATCCACTTATTGATCCTTGTCATGGCCAAATGTTTAGTTGTGGGGGTTATCCCCTATTCTAGTCTTTAGGATTCTTAATTGTTTTTCATCTTTTTGTTTTACAACATTTTTTTTACACAATCTTTATTTTACATCTTCTTGTTTTTATGTTATTAATATTTTCTAATTTTTTTATACCATCATTAGTACATTTACTATTTCTTGAATATTTTACACTTTCTTTTATATTTTCTTTTATTTTGGTGTGATTTTCTAACTTTTTGTTAATAAGTGCCAAGTATAGTGGTAATGCGTTGGTTGAAGGTGGTATGTACTATTTTGTTATTTTATTGTTGGTGTCTAGTTTTTGGCTTTGAATTTTGTTATGGATGATTAGGATATGGTTTCTTTTCATGCAATAGGCAATGAGTCCACGACATCCACCCATCCACAAAACCTATGGTTTTCCTTGTTTTGGAAATGTGTAGTTCCTCTTTCATTAATAGAACTTTGATAGATTTGTGACTTTGATAGTTTTTGGAATTGGAAAGGATTCAAAGGTTTGAATAGGGTGTGGCTTCAAGGGGATTTGGTATTCTTTATGCCTTTCTATTTTCTTGGATATATGTGTGTTTTCATGGAATTCTTATCATTCTGTGTTGACCAATAAAAGAAAGTTGAATAAGTCCTTGCATCGTGTGGTTCTCATAAAAAAAACATGATGAGAATTCAAAGCACATCCATTGGATAAAATAAATTCATGTGTCTTTACATGGTGTGGTTCCCATTAAAAAAAACAATGGGAATTCAAAGCACACCCCTTAGATAGAATAAATGGGCTACAAGCACTAGTTATGGGACTAGTCCCCTCTAATTAAGGCCTTTCCTCACTTCCTACTTCTTCTCTAATAAGGAATGATGGTTGTTCTGTGGGAGCACTCTTGTGTCTCAGGGGATGCATTGGTCTTAGAATGTCAATGCGAAGTCACTGAATGTGGTTGGTTTTCTTCTGGACTAAGGATGGACTCTATCAAGTCACTTAACCAAAAAATCTACAAGGGACTTCATGTGACCTTGGTTAGAAACTCCATTTCACTCTCTCTCATCCATCTATGCTTTCCATGTCTCACCTCACTATTGGTTTCATGTTCTTGATTCGATGTCTTGGTTTGATGTATTAGAATTCTTAGTTAGTTTCTTTTGGTTTTTTGTACTTAACCTTTCGTAACCATTAATGATCCATAAAGCCCACGAATTCTTTGGTTTGAAGTTATGAAATGGCATAAAAGGCTTGTGCCTACTTTGGGAAGGATCCACTTGCATATCTTTTGGTTGGATTAGTTAAGTTGTTTACCCTTAGACATTATTACAATCAAATATTTTTGTTTACCCCATCAATGACATCCAATTGTGCACATCTTCACAACATTTTTTAGTGAATTTTCCTTTTTATTGTTGTGAATTCTTACACCCTCTTCAAATATTTCCTTATATCAAACTTTTTCAAATTTAATGGACCGCTTATCTATTTGATCCTATTTGTTAGCCTTCCTACTAACACTACTAAAGGAAGCAATGTACAAGGTATTTAATAGCTATGTGTTACACCTTACATACTAATTCACAATTTTGTTGTGATTGTAGTGGGAGGCATGGACTAGAAGCGAGACTATCTTCATCAAGGATGATGCAGCAACACCTTGTCATGAGGACCATTCATGATTGTTTGATCTTCTATCTTTCTCTTTAGTTGCCATGAGGTGTTGGATGTTAGTTTTTTTTCCAGGGTGTTCACTTCTCTTATCATGAACATCCAATTTTGTAAAGCTTGTAACTCTATACACTTGGGCACTTAGCATCTATCTATTCTACTTGTGTCAGTTTGTATGTTAGTCAATAATTCCATACGTACCCAATATTTTGTAAGAAACATGTTCCTAATTTTTTTTAACTCGAGGGTGAGTTTTTATTTAGTTGTGGAGGTATGATGAGTCATGATTTGCCTATCTTGACATCAGAGTCTTGACATCTAATGAATCACTATTTTTTGTTTCCTCCAATGTCAATTATGTGATGTTGGGGGCCACGACGTTACATACATAATGTTAGGGCCTAGATGTGACATTAGCTACTTGAAGTTAGGGTATATACTCTGGCCTATAAATATAATGCCTAGGCTCCCATTTTAAGTTAGTTTTCAAGATAGTTTTTCAGTCAGAGTAGTGGAGCTCTTGTAGTTTGTTTTTTCTAGAGTTAGACTATTTTCTGAATGCCTACAGTGTGATGTTTGTAATCGTATGACACCTTTGTTTGAGTGTGACGTACTTGGATACATTATATGATTGACAATAAAGATTGAGATTACTCCCATCATTGTAGCATCCACTTAGATTATTATTGCTTTTGAATTGTTAATTATTTACTACTTTCCTTTGTTAAATGTTTCCCTTTATTACTATTTACTATTCCTATTATTAAGCAAAATGCGTATGCCTTAATCATGAGTGTTTAAGTGGAAGTACTTGGTAACCCAGAAGTGTATTGTTTGGTACACCTAGTGACATACGCTTGGCCACCCCAGAAGTAGTCTCACGAAGTGCAAGATGTATATAGACGATCAAGGGCAGATACTCATCACACATAGGCTAGTTAGATTTTACTTTTCATTATCCATTAGTTTAATTACTTTACCTTTTTATCATCATCAGGAGTAGCATAAAATTAGGAACAATATCATATCCCTCACTTTGGACTAAACCATACATGACAAAGTTACCACTAGTCCAAGTGGGAAGACAATGAAATACGATCAAAGCATAACCATCTAGATACCACAACTAGTCCCATCCACAGAATTTGATCGGATCATGTGTGAACACTTGTGATTCATATGGTTGAGCGTAGGGCTACCTCACTACTCATCAACTGGTAATGGAAAATGACATTATCTCATTGGAGAAAGTACAGGTAATTAGGCAAAAGTTAGCTATCAAAATTTTATCTTAAGAGAATGAGATCACTAAATATAAAAGAATTAAAAATCATTATAGGAAGAAAGTAGGCCTTCAAAAAGAAATCATTGAGAAGGAGATCCAATTAGCTAAAGCAAAATTAAATGTCCTCCTCTAGAAATTTTCATGTAATACATGTCAACACACTTTTGATGGCCTTCACACCTATAATTAATCCAATATCAAAAAGAAAGAGTTGTAGATTAAGGACATGATGAAATACATGAAATTGACCAATCTACATTACACAAATCTTATAATGTTAACTACTAGAAAAATACGTAATGAGTTGAGCTAACAAGTAACCACCTCATTCTTACTATATAAGAATGAACATAATATCCACTGCCAAGCACTTTAAAAGTTATAGATTGCAAACATGAAGCTTAAGGTCCTTAAGGATAAATTCACAAATTAGAGAGATGTGGTAGACATCACTAAAAGAATAATAGACTACTAGGAACTAAAGGTAACAATGAAGTTATTTGACATTGAACACAAACATTTTATAACCTCTAGGAAAGATATTCTCAATTCTATTTTTTCCTTAAAAAGTATTCATAATAATAGCTCTAGGCAAGATTACCTGGAGAATTAATGATTTATGAAAAAAGATGAGAAGATACAAGCCTTGACAGAATCATGAGGATTAGCTGCATGAACCAAGGCATGAGGGTCCATCACCACTAGGCACCACTTAAGGCATATGCCTTTGTCATTTTTATAAATTTTTCATAGATTTTATAAGGATCAATGTGTCCATTTTTTTTTTACAAATTATTAAATCACTTTTAAAAAATTCTATAATGTGATACTCAGGTCTCAATTAGGCAATCAATCAATCAATTGGTCAGTTAGAGTGATTACTCTTATATATTGTAAAAAAACTCCAGTCAAATTTTGTTTAACTTGAGAATAAACTTTTAGTTAGTTGTAGAGGTATGATGGATAGTGGTCAAGCTGACTATGTTGACACATTAGCATCGATGTAGCTACATTGACACATCAATGTTGACATAGAGTAGGCTATGTTAACATATTAATGTTAACATAGTTGTTAGTTTTTCCTATATACTATATAAATGTACTACCTACAATAGTGATGATATCATTTAATTACTAGTACAACGAAGTTCTTGGAATCGTAGAATTTAGAAACAATCAACGAGTGTCCATAATATGAAATTTAGTTAATTGATGGAGTCTTATGTAAGTGATCTTATATTTGAACAACATTTTATGATAGTAATAAGATCAAGATTAATTCACTTTCATTACAACACTTTGACTTAGATTAATATTTTTGTACTTGCACTTTATCTCTATTATTTTTTATTTTCATGCACTTAACTAAATTTTTAATTCCAAATGCTCATTATTTATGTTGAATGAATATGATCAACTTTGAGCATAAACATGCTACTATTTGGTAATCCTAGCAATTTTATCACTTAGTACATCTAGTAATGGACACTAGGTAACCCAAAAACATAACATGAGTTCATGATATGTATAATAAGTTAGGAATTCCTATGTATCACATAGGTTAGATTGGGTTCTAATTTCTTGTTATTAGATTAATTAATCATTTTTAATATTTTTAATAGTATTTTAATCATGATAGTTACAACATCATGATCATATGTCTCAATTATACTTAATCATATGCATTAATGATTGCAAAAATATAATTGGGAAGATAGTGATATGTGATCATAGTTAACAATTTAGATACATCAATAGTTTAGTCTACAGATTACCATTAAGTCATGCATGAATGCTTGTGATTTATATGATTGAGCATAGGTAACACTTGTCACTCATCACCAATAATGCTATTACTTAGTTTTCCCAATAGCATAACTCTTATTGGTAATCCCAATGGTGGATGTGTGATTTTAAGGTATGTGTGGAAAGTTGGAATTAGAAAGTTATCATCCTTAGGGCTAAATAAAATTTACTTCTTAGTTAACTAGGTTAATTAAATATTTTATATATTTTAAATAATTTTATTAAATGACCTCATAACATCATAATCATATGTCTCACCTTAGACTAAACCACATGTACTAGAACCACTACTAGTTTAGGTGGGAAGACAATGATCTTAAGGTAGAGCATTGGGGATAATCATTTCAAATCACTAAGATAATTCAAAACTTTTAAGAAATAAATAATTGATGACTCATTGCTACCTCACTAAGAGTAGGATCAACGAGCATGAAACTAGTAGGTAGGGAGTTGGAAAAATCTTTGGTTTTCAAAGCCAACATTGCACTAGTGTTGAACTAGCATTCAAATATTGCTCAAAAATTAGTAATTTTTTACATATTCTTTACTAATATTATACTAGTGTTAAAATAACACTATTGCAATGCTTTAAGACTTGGTCAAATTTTGTCATGTCGCATTAGCACTCAAGTCATGCTTCAACCTCACACCCAACTCATTCTTAAGTCTTTATCCTCTTAATTTATTTATTTCTTAGTAGGACAAACCTACCATAAATCATGATGAGGTCTACCTCAGTCAAAACATTCCTACTCAACTCATACCCTACTACTTCAACACTCAAAATCATTAACATTCATTTATGATAACTCACAAGCATCTAGTGATAAATTTTCATTTACTATTGTGAGCTTTTAAGACTCATATTAAGGTTGTGTTCACTTGGAAATTGTGTATTTTGATTATAATTTACATCATTTCTACTTTTTTTTCTTAGCTTCTACCACTACTAGATCATTCACTATGAAAATATTGTGTTGACTATATTGAAGAGAAGTGGAAGGGTGTTAAAACCAAATGACTATATGTATCCCCAAGATAAAGTCATGAAATTTTATAGAACTTAAGTAAAACATAATGATTTGTTAGATCAGCATACTTATTAGAATTGAACTTGTGATTTGCAAATCACATGTAGCATGCTATAATCAATAGAGCAATGTCTCACTAACATTATGTTTGCTATATAATGTTGATTTACATGTATGCTCATTTTTTCTCTCTTTCTGGTGCTAGGATTTCATCAACAAAATTGATTCTCCAAAACTTTTCTTTGATAGAAAATTCTCAATTACTTTTCACTTATTCAACCAATGATGACATTATTATTATTTTTCATATTATAAATTTACATGTTGATGAGTAATATCTATGAGAGGTTATTTTATTAATGTTGTTACAAATAAATGTTTGATTTTATTCTTCCTAATGAAGTATATGAGTCATTGATTACTAATTTTACATCACAATAAATGTTCATTTAAATTTTTATTTGCCTCATAATCAAAGTAATATTTTGCAACTAAATATTTTGATGCAAAAGTATAACATTTAAGTTATTTATACTAGGTACAATTTTCATTTTTTTACTTATTAAATTAGGTAATGTTTTGATGGTGTAGTATGCTCCAAATATAGGATAATATATACATAACCATGCAATGTTGATCATTTGCAATTGAACTCCAAATTTTGATATATAGTTTGAAGAATATTTTAAAGCTCTATGTTTTGTCAAGCTATTTAATCTTTTGTGGATTTTTTAGAGAGTTGAGCAATAAATTGTTAGTCTTCTTAATTCAATTTAGCACATTGAATCTATTTTCATAGCATTTGGTTCTTATAAACAAATTTTTTATTTAAAATAAATATTCTTAACCATAAAATAGAATTAATATTGTAGGAAATTAGGAAGACTTACATTTAACTAATTATATATAATAATCTTTCAAATACTTGCAACTCTTATTAGAATGAAGAACACTTATTTAATGCATGTTTTCTTCTATTCAAAAAGAAGAAGAAGCAAAAGGTAAGGAGAGAAAAACATATGTTAAAGTTAAGAATAAAAAAAACGATTATATAGAGGATAGAAAAGTCAAGCCAATTTGAGGATAAGTAAATACAAGTAATAGTAAAGAAACTAAAGGATACAAAAGCTTCCAGCAGTATTTTTACCTTTATTACAAGAAGTGCTAATATGATAGATTCATTTTCATCTAATAATAATAATGTTAACTCAAAGATAAAAAATATTATTAAAAAGTAACCTATAGTTAATGCTAATGGTTCCCAACATAATGTTTTACTTAAATAAAAAAGCAATAGTGAAAGTAGGTGATGAGCGATGAGTAAACACTATGCCCAACCATATGAATCACTAAGCGTTCACATGAAATCCAGTTGAATTTCATGGACTTATAGCCTTCTAAGTACACTAGTCTTTAGGAAGTGAAATTAACCATTGCAATTGTTGCCTTCCCAATTACACTTGTGGAATGCAAAGGTATGGTTAAGTGTAACTGAGGCATATGATTTTTATCATTTTTATGTGTAGTGTTTTAAGTTTCCTAAGGATAAAGAATAATGAATAAAATAAAATTATTAAATTGCTAATTTAATCTAGCTAGCTACACCTAACATAAGCATTCATTCCTAGTTTCCGTACACATCTTGAACATGTTTAACGCTACTGGGTTATCAAACGATAACCGTTACTAGGATTACCAAGCATCAAGCATATGCTTGAAGTGGTCATACTTATGTGCTTAATTAACTGCTATTTAATCTAGCTTAATTTAGCTTAATTACTTAAAGAATTAAAGGAAATTGCATAAAACATTAAATGCATAAATAAATAATTAATCTATTTCAAAGTGCAACAAGGTTTATTAGAAAGCTTGTCTTTATTGTCACACACATTACCGTGCTCAAGTACAACAATTCTTGAATAAAGATCCATACACTCTTTAACTCCTACGTCAGGCACTTAGAAAAATATTCTAACTTTCAAATGACAAAATTGTAAGAGCTCCGTGACAACTATGAAAAAAGATGCCATAAACACGTCAAATGACCACGTATTTATAGGTAAAAATAGACACTGTTTTAACAAGGCCACATCAATGCATCAATTCCAATGTCGATGGGACCACATTGATGCAGATGCATTGACAGGATCCAAGAACATGCAACTCATCATGCCTCCATGACTAAATGAAAACTCATCCTCAAGTGAACATAAGGAGAAACAAGTTTCTTACAAAATTTGGGAAGGTATGGGATTATTGACTAACTACTAACATACACAAACACAACACCCATGGACAAATACTAAGTGCTTGAGTGTACAAAATTACAATCATTATAAAATTTTTATGTTTAGGAAAATAAAATTGAACACCAAGACAAAAATGAGAAACATAATTCTTTTGATGGTGTGAAGATAAGGAAGAAGTTCAAATAGTCCTAAGTGGTGGAGGCTCCTTAGGCTTCAAAGAACCTTCTCCTACTTTAGGCACACATGGTGGTTGAGGTGGTTGTGGTTGTCCTGCGACAACTACAACTTTTGATGGAAGATGGAAGTTTTTCAATAGTGCCTTCATCTTCTTCTTATTCTTGGGATCATTCATGATCCATGCCACATTACAAATGTGGGCCAGTGTGGGAACATCCCAAGGATAAGGCATTGCTAGGAACAACTCCTTCACATTGATGAACCAAGTAGTAAAAAGTTTGCATTCAACATTGAACATCTTTAGTACATTCTGTAGCTCTTGGTAGTCACTTAGTCTCCTAGCTAGGTTCTTAGTTGTAGACCATTAATTAGTTAGGCATTGCCTAAGAACATCTAGTTTTGCATTTGCCACCTCAAGCTTATGCTTAGTGTCTTTGTGATTCTTGAACTTAGCTGCATACAACAAGTACAAGTTGGCCACCTGTTTCTCCAATTTGGATTGTAGCTGTCCAATAGTTAGAATCACTAAATTTGCACAATGAAGATTGGCAACCTCCATGTACTTCATCATCTCCTTGATTTGCAACTCCTTCATACAGATCTCTACCTTGTTGTAGTTATTAAGCCCATCAAAGATAGGCTGCCAGACATCTCCTCCTTAAGATGTTAGAGGGCCTCGTTAACTTTTTTCTTTACTATTTAAATATGTTTTTCATTTATTTCTTTCTCTACACAAACATGGTCTTTGTGGTGATCTTTGACTCTCTCAAATTTGAGAGCCTCATTTTTCCAAGTGACTGCCTCTATTGAAACTTTCTAGCAAAGGGCTTGAACTTCCTCCATGAAGAGACTTCTATTTTTAGCTACCAATCTTCTCAATTTAATGTTTACTCTAGCTAGTTGTTCTTGCTATTGATGGATGAAATCTTGCATTTTTTGCTTTTGCACATCAACATTCCACAGGCGGTGATTTTTTGTGGTCAAGGTGACATTATCTTAGCGAGTTTGATCTAAGCCCTTTTGGATATTGTGCATGGTGATATTGGCCAAGGACTAATAAAAAATCATCGTCTCCTTTGCATCCTTAGCCTTCTTGAGCTTTTCTTAAAGTTGTTGAAAAGCTTAATTATGTGTTGATGTAGGGTTGAGAAGTGTAGGATTAGCAAGGTGGGCTCTTAATTCAGCAACCTCTACAGCTATGCATTGGTTTTGAGCTTGGGCTATTTTGAGTTACCCCTCCATGATAATGCGTTTACCCCTTGCTTTTACCAGCTTTGACTGGATTGTAGTGATTGTATCTGGAAGGTTAAAGACATCTAGAATTGATTACTCGGTTTCTACTAGTTGGTCTAGCAACTCTTTGGGCTAAGATGCACTTAATTTGTCACTAACTATTCTTGCAGATGTTTGCACATATTGGAGTGTAGAAACATTTGGTACAAATGTTGCAGGTGCATTTAAAGCCTCAAAAATTCTATTAGCAACCACCTCTGTTACTATCTCCTGCCCATTGTGCCACATCACTAAGACAGTTACCCCCTCACCCTCCTCCAGATGCACTAAGAAAGTAGTAGCATTCCCAAAGATGTTTGGGAATTACTATTGTTGTGAGAGAGAGACCATTACCTCTCAGGCACTAGGATTCAATCTCACACGCAGCTATGTTCTTTGGGCTAAAAGTATTGGTCCATCTTCCTCCATCTAGCTGATGGTTTAAGCCACTTCATTGAGGTGACTTATTATTGTGAAATACATAGATGGACCACCACTCATTCTTGCTCGCTGCTCTTACTCACGGAATATTTGCTCTCAGATCTCATGCATTTGTTCAAGGGTAACGTAGGACTCTAGCATTGTTTTGTGAGTGGATGGTGGAGGTGGTTGTTGATGCTTCTCTTCCTTGGTTATGGTAGGAGTCTTGTCCTTCATCGTTTATGCCCAAGAGGTAGAAAGAGTATGCCAAAGTGTATCCTTAGCATACTGAACTATTCTTACCCTTTTACATAATTTTCTAATGAGGCAGGGAAAGGGTAGGGCCTTCCTTTCATGTTCATTTTTCTTAAATCACTTCTCTATCTCTAGATAGATCAGTTGTGGAAGGTTCACAAGGAATGTTTCATTCAGAGTAGCACACACACAAGGGAATAAGATAGTCACCTTATTGGGCCTCACTATCAAATTGAGGAGATAGGCCACTATCTTGAAATATACACACTCCACTAAGGTGAGTATGCCATAATCCTTGTGCTTTACTCCATAGAATTGCTGGGTCCACTCCTTCTTTGCCTCTGCATTTTCTTGTGTAGAGATCTCTTCCAGATTTGTTCCAATATCAGGTAACCCTAGTGCCTATGCAATAGCTACCACTAAGTAGGACACATGAATGTTCTTGATCTTCAAAATGGCTCTTGCCCACCTATCATTCCAAAAGAGATATGTCTCTCCCATGTACCACTCCCTATTGGAAGTGATGCTTTGCCACATGGGAGAGTTCTGCAACTACATCTTAATGTTTGGTGGAGCATGTTCCAAGAATGGTCCAAAGTTCAATTCTTGGAGAATTGAACATTGGATGTCATGAGGCATAATCTAATCAAGGTAGGTTTGAGTTAATGTGACCTTAGGTCTTGGCACTAGTCCTAGTGCCTCATCTCAATGGAATTTTTCTATTATAGCCACTTCCTTAGAAATTTGTTGGACAAATTCCACTTCAAGGTCCCCCCTAAAGAGGTCCTATTACATGAGTTTTTGCAACATGTTCTTGGGCTTGCTCTTACTACTCCCTTTTAGCTCTTGGTCATTTGTCCCTTGGTTAATATTGTGCTCCCTCCTATAGGAATTTTAGTCTAGGTGCCATCTGTAATCACAACATGACCAAGGATTAACACCTAATGTGTAACTTTGAAACATTTGGAATACCTTATCTCTTAGGGTAGTTACACTTGGCTAAGTTGTGATCATGGCCTATTTGGTTATTTTAATATTATTTAATTAGATAGGTTATTGGAATGTGTTGGAAGGGTTTAACTATCATAGGTTGATGATTTAATATTATTTTATTCATTAAACCCATGGGGGAGTTGGAAAAATTTTGAATTTTTTTTCTAAAAAACCTAAGGTTTGTGGCCCCCATGATGTAAAGCATACCTCTAGAAGTTACAGGGCTGAAAAACAAAGTGAATAAGACAAATAGTTTAAAAGTTACAAGCTCTGGAAGGTTTTGGGCTTTGAAAAATTGCAAAAAATTCCCTTAAGTTTGAAGCAAATGGCAAAAATATCCTAAGTGATGAGCACTATTTATAGAATTTTTCCCTTGCATCAATTAGGCCTAGTCGATGTGGCTATTTACCACTATTGACCAAGTTAAAATTTGAAAAATATTAGGAGTTTTTGAATGAAATTCGAGTCAAATGGAAAACCAAAAAGCCAAGAATATAATGAAATACATGAAGAGGATTTGAGAGTGCACAGAAGATGGAGAATGATTGGAGAAATGCCTTAAGGAGCTCACAGTTGGATGCAACTAATGGGGAATGCAAAATATTTGATTTCAAAAATGTCTAAGGATAAGGGACTTAACTAGCCCAACCAAGAGCTATGCAAGTGGTTCCTCCCCATAGTAGGCTTATGCCCTTTTTTCCCTTACATAACCTCCACTAAGGAGTTAGTGGGTCCTATAGTTAATTAATGATTACAAAAAGTGAAGGACCAAAACCTAAACAATATACCTAAGAATTTCAACACGTCAAACTAAGACATTAAATAAAAGCATGAAAACTGATAGTGAGGTGAGTTATGGAGAAAATTGATGGATGCAATAGAAAATGGAATGGATGTCCCAATCATGGTCACATGAAGTCCCTTGTGAATGTCATGGTTAAATAACCCAATAAAGTCTATCCTTGATCCTAACCAAAACCAACCACTTTTAGTGACTTCACATCGTCACTCTAGGATCAATCCACCCCCTTGAGACACAAGAATGCTCCCAAAACTAGCCACCACTCATTATTTAAGAAGAAAAGAGAAGTAAGAATTGAGAAAGTTCCTTAGTTGGAGGGGATCTTCAGGTATGGGTAACATGTCTTTCTAGTCTAATAACCAGTGCTTGTAGCTCATTTATTTTGTCTAAGGGATGTGTTTTGAATTTCCATCATGCTTTTTTTGAATATTTTATGTTTTTTATGAATTCTTGGATGGGAACCACACCATGCAAAGACTTATTTAATTTCTTGTTATTGGTCAACATGGAATGGTAAGAAATCCATGAAAATGCATGTGCACTCAAGCAAGTAGAGAGGAAAAAAGACTATTGAATCTCCTTGAAGTTACATCCTTTCCAAGTCTTTGAATCTTTTCCAATTTTGAAAACTACCAAGGTCACAAGTTTGTTAAAGTTTTATTAATGAAAAAGGAAAATCATATTTCCAAAACTTGGAAAACCATAGAGTTGGTGGATGGGTGGACGACGTGAACTCACTACCTATTCCATGAAAAAGAAACTTGTCTTGGTTATCAATCATCAAAATTCAAAAATAGAAACCAAACATTAGGTACAAACCACCATTAGTAACTAGCTACACCATCATTGAGTCCTATTAGCAATAAAGCACTTTTTATTGGAAGGTAAGAAAAATTCATACCAAAATAAGGTATATAAGAAATTGTAAAAATATTTTTAAAAAATAAAACATACTAATGATGTTTTAAAATAAAAAATTTGGAAGAATAAAAAAGTATAAAACAAAAATGGTATAAAAACAAAAAAAGTGTAAAACAAAAAAGTGGAAAAATGATAGAGCCACTCAATAGATTAGCATGGATGGCCATCTCCCCCATGACTAAGTTGAAAGGAGGAGATCCAAAAGATTCAATGTGGCTGTCCATTCAATGAGATGTTAATTACATTGGCTTGCATGGGATGATGGAAAGGTTTTAGTTGTTGCATGTTGATCAACTATTTCTTGTGTGGGCTCTCAAGTTTGTAGATTAACATGGTCCTAGAAGAAAAATTTTCATAAATGATGTAAGGCCCTTCCCACAATGTTTGGAACTTAGTTTGTTGAGACATGTGTGTGGGGTTCCAATAGAGAACCTTATCTCTAGGTTGAAATTTCACTTTTCTTATTCTAAGGTCATGGTGTTGTTTATTAAAGGATTTGTGCACTTCATTCAAGGATAGGGCCACCAATCAATTTTCATCTAGCACATTAAGGTTGATCAATCTCTCTTTTTTTTCTAGGCTCAAGTCAAGTTCAAGGTCCTAAGTTGTTAAAAGTGTATGAAGCTTAGATTGAATTGGCAAAGTTGGTAATTTTCCATACACCAGCTCATAGGGAGAGTAGCCGATAGGGAGTTTCCATGTTGAGAGGTATGCCCATAGGGCATCATTAATTTTTGTGCTCTAGTCTCTCCTATATTTGCTAATTGTCCTTGTTATGATTTTCATGATCTCCCTATTGGTAACCTCTACTTAACCATTAGCTTAGGCATGGTAGGGTGTTATTAATTTATGCTTAACCCCCAAGCATTACATGATCTTTTGAAAGGTAGCACCTATAAAATGAGTACTATTATAAAAATTAGTGCATATGGCACTCCAAACCTATTTACAACATTTTTTTTTACAAAGTGTGCAACAATGGATGATGTATAGTTGGTGATGGCTACTACTTATGCCCATTTTGTACAATAGTCAACAACGACTATTATATATGTCTTTTCACTTGACATGGATGTGATGGGACCCATGAAGTTTATGCTCCATATGTCAAAGGATTCTAGTGGTTGAATTCACTATTGAGGTCCCTTCATTCAAGTGGTCATACCGCCATCTTATTGATAGCATTCACAAGCGCAGACGAATTGGTAGGCATCCCTGAAGATTGTTAACCAATAGTACCATACCATCAGGATTTTAATGGTCGTGCATCGCCATGCATTATGTCTCTTACAAGGACCCTCATGAGCATCTTGGAGAACATGTAATTAGTTAACATTAAGAACACACCAATGAACCAAGCCATCACCCTACACCTTATAAAGGTGTCCATTAATCTCCATGAAGAGTTTGGCTTGATGAAGAAACTATTGTTTCTTTTTATGGTCTAATGCTTATGGCATCTCTTGAGTGAGAACATAAGCAAGGATGCCATCATACTATTTTGGTTTAGCAAGCACTTATTCATTTATTTCTCTAGCAAAGAGGAATTCATCAGGAAATTGATCAGAGAGTGGGCTCTTATCCTCTATGTTATCCCATTGTAATTAAGAAAAGTGATCAGCAACCACATTCTGAGTCCCCTTTTGATCTACCATTATGAGATTGAACTCTTTCAAGATCACTAACCATCATATGACATGGGGGCTCATCATTGGTTTATTCATTAAAAATAAAATGGTACTATGGTTAGTGTGCACAAACACCTTATATCTAAGTACATAGTACTTGACCTTCTCCAAAGCATACACCATGATCATTAGCTCTTTCTCTATCATGGTGTAATTAAGCTATGCACCCATAATGCTTTAGCTTACATAGTGGATGTAATATGGATGTTTTTGATCATCCAACTATGTAAGCACAGCTTCCAAGGAATAGTTTGATGCATCCGTCATGATGTGAAATGGACAGAACCAATTAGGTGCTCATAGAATTGGAGTTTCTACAAGCTTCTCCTTAAGTTGTTAGAATGTCTTTTCATATTCCTTGGTCCATATGACTGGAGCATGTTTCTTTGTGAGCTTGACTAATGATTTCACAATATTAAAGAAGTTCTCTACAAATCACCAATAGTCGCTAGTGTGTCCAAGGAATGACTAGACATCTTTAATAGTTTTCAATTGGTAGGTTATTTCTTGGATGACCTAAATCTTTTCAAGGTCTACCTCAATCCTTACTTGAGAAATTTGGTGCCCCAACATAATGCCCTCTTAGATCATGAGATGGGTCTTTTTCCAATTGAGCTAAAGATTAGTCTCCATGCACCTTTTAACCACTTTCTTAAGGTGGTCTAGGTTGCTCGAATGTAGTGCTATAGGTGGAGAATTCATCCATGAAGACTTCCACCCCACTACTAGTTTGTTGTTAAAAAATACTTAGGACAAGGCATTAGAAAGTTGTAGGAGGATTACACAGATTAAAGGGCACCTTACGATATGCAAAAGTCTCCTAGGAACTTGTGAATGTTTTTTTGGCTTGATCCTTGGACGTGATCTAAATTTGGTTATAGCGACTATAACCCTCCAAGAAGCTATAATAGCAATGCCCAGAAATAGTGTCCAGCACTTGGTTCACAAATGGTAATGCAAAATGATCTTTGAATGTCACCATGTTCAACAACCTAGAATTAATACAGATATATTATTTGTTATCTTTCTTTGGCACAATTACAAGTGGGCTAATCCACTCACTATTTGAAATTGGATAGATGAACCCTACCTTGAGGAGCTGTTCAATTTTCTCTTTGATGATCTATTTCAATTTGGGGTTTAGCCATCACTGTAGCTGGCTCTTTAGCTTCATGGCTAAATTGGTAGAGATGTGATGTTGGCATATCCTAGGATCAATCTCTGTGAGTTTAGGATATGATCAAGCAAAGGCTATTGACCATTTGTTGACCACCTTCAATAGCATATTTTTTTGCTTAGGAGCAAGGTTAGAAATGATTATCACTAGCTTTCCATTGTTAAGAAATGCATATTCCATGCTGGTAGGTAAATCTTTTAACTCTAAAGGCTCTTGTTTAAAACTGTCAGGGATTTCCAACTCTTTCCAATTGATATCATCAGGTTCTTCATGAGAGAGTCGGTGATGAACTTGCTCTAGTTTATCCATGCATTTAACATAGGCACAAGTTAAGCTCTTAGTAGGTTCCATGCAAAGTGTGCTAATCTTAGAATTAGTTGTAATTCATTGGGGTACCCTCCTATTTTGTGGTTTCTACATATAGGCACTTTTGAATTTCAAATTCATCTACACACTATCTGCATGCTTTGATTGATGTTCTTTTAATAAACCATAGTTTCTGCACATAGTTGCACCCTATATCATGTACTCTTCAATGAAGAACCTCATAATATCAATTGGAAAGAGTTGGAAATACCTAACAGCTTTAAATAGGAGCCCTTGGAGTTGAAAAATCTACCTATCGGCATGGAATATGCATTTCTGAAAAATGGCAAGCTAGTGATAATCAATGCTAACCTTACTCCTAAGTAGAAAAGGATGCTATCGAAGGTGGTCAAAAAATGACCAATAGCCTTTGCTTGGTCATATCCTAAACTCATGGGGATTAATCCTAATATATGTCCACATCACATCTATACCAATCTAGCCATGAAGCTAAAGAGGTGGCCACAACAATGGCTGAACTCCAAATTAAAATAGATCATCAATGAGGAAATTGAACAACTCCTAAATAGTTTCTACACACTATTGATGCACAAATGGACATCAAAGATTTTTATTTAGAGATTTCCAAGAAAAATGCATTTGTGCTTTTAATAAACTATAGTTTTTGAATGCATTTTCCTTAGAAATCTCTAGGGAAAGATCTTTGATGCTCATTTGTGCATAAATAGTACTCAACCAAGCCCTTCCCATAATGATTGGGAAGTCCCCCTTGTAATTGTCAACTTTGATTACTAGGAAATTGGTAAGATACGACCACCCATAGACAGTGGTCACAATGTCCTTCACTAGTCACAAAGGAACACTGATGGACTGACCTACCAATTCTAAATAGATGTTGCTTTTCTTGAGAAGAGGCAAGTTCTAGGTGTTGTACATTTCATGGGAAATTAGATTAACTCTAGAATTCAAGTTAAGAAGAGACTTGCATGGCTCATTCCTAGCAATCTACAAATAGATGAGAGGACTTCCAAGATCAACTCTTTTCCTAGGAAGGTTTCCAGCTATGATCCAATCAAATATAGCATGTGTTAATATGACTATGCAGATCTTGGGAGGCATTTGGTTTGAAGGGATCTTAAAAGGAATGGATGCAGAGGATGAAGGAAATATAGGATGACCAACTACATAAGTAGCTAAGGGCTTAGTAGGGCTATTGATTCAAAAGAATGGTCTCTTATGGGATTTGGGTTCCATACCACTTAGCTGAGGAGCAAATTGTAAGTTAATGGCCCTGGTAGCATTACATTGCTACAGTTACATAGGAATTTCTCCTTGCATGGATGGAGTAGGTGGTAATTAGGTTGAGGATGGAGGAACATGTGTTGAAGAATGATGAGGTTGATAGGGTTATGGAGTTTACCCTCTAGTAGAGGAAGACTGAGTTCTGTAATACCCTAGAGGGTAGTAGTGATGCTAAAGAGAAGAGTGATTAGAAGGGTCACACAAAGACATTGGTTGCTGAACATAGTACTTATATGGATTTGGCTACTTGTAAGGGTATTGTTTCCTTGGTGGTGACATCCCCCATGACTACAAGTGTTGCCACTACTTATACTACTCATACAATTGTGGTGGAGCCCCACTTGGATAATAAACTTATTATTGTTGATGGAACTATCTTGGGTTGCCTTGAGGATAAGGCAACCTTCTAGGTGTTTTCCTTCATGCTAATTTAGATTTCAGAGCATACACCCTAGATTCCTATAAGTGCAACACAATAGGACAACATCCATTGGAATGTTCATATTGGTAGATATCACACCCACTATCATCCTCTAATTCTAACTCCACAACCTCTTCTACTATCGCAACCTTGTCCTTACCCCTTTAGAAGGAATGTTCAACTTCTTTCCTTCTCCTGTAGTCATGATCACTACCTTATTTTTTGGATTCTTTCATAATTTTCAAAGTAGTTTAAAATTTTTTATCCAAATATTTCCACATTTTATCAACCTTAGCCAAAATTTTAGATATAGATTTTTGAATTGGCAAGATTTTTTACTACACCACCTCATGAAGTGGTGCTTCCTCCTCACTATCATAGAATTGGACCTCCCTTTTTCTGATGGAAGGATCTTAGTTGTACTCCTTAGCACTTTTCCATTTTCTTAACTCACCTTCTTTTTTTGCAACTTACACAATCAACCTTTGAATCTAATGGGCTCTTAGTTCTAATAGTCTCCCTTAGGGGTAGATCCCAAGAGTTCTCCTTGTTTTGGATCAGAGCCCATCTATGATATGGCGAAGTTGTTCTCATTTAAAATAACCATGGCTAGGACATCTATGCAAAAGAGAATAATACCTACCCATGGTTGTGTCCAAGGGTTCATGTGTTCCTTGTCATCAACCTTAGATTTGCTTTGTCAAATTGGATAGTCTAGAGTACATCTAATATTTTTCATTGAATAGCTCAAGCATCATACTCCATTTGTGAATTGATTTTAGCTCTAAGGAGTGGTACTAACTTTCTACTTCTTTTATGAGTGTTTTGGGAAATGACTTAAGTTTCTCCTACTCATTTTCTATGTTTTGCAAGAAACAGGCATATTGAAAGGCCTGAAGATGGGTTTGTGAATCTGAGTTATATTCCCCTTCAAATCTGTGGATATTGTTCATATCCAATCACTTGATTTTGCTATCTTTCATATGCCTGGTTTGGATTTTGCCTACCTCTGTGATGTTTAGCATGCTTCAAGTTACTAGTAAGGGCTCATCATCATCATGATTTTGATGATGCCTATGATGTCCCTTACTATCCCTTTGATCATGGCAGGGCCTACAATCATTGTCCCACCATTCACCTCCATTATGGTTTCATCCCCTTCAATTTTGATTAGAATCAAAGGAGGAAGAAGAAGATGTAGATGAAGAGGATGAAGAGGGAGGAGGATTTCCACCACCATGGTGTCTACCACCTCCTCTCTGCTTGTCATGACCACTATCATTAGGTTTTCTATCATCATGATGCTTTCCTAAGCCCCTACCTTGACTCCCACTTTTTCCTAAACTTGGATTATTGATAGTGGACTACAAATTTGGGTTTAAGCCTTCATCACCAATGTAAAGGAGTGGAGAATCTTCATGTTGAGAACCCCCAGAGGAAGGATCCTCAATTCATTTTGGTTCAACGAGAACAAGGGATTAGTGAACTATTTCTTCTCTATACGTCATGGTGCTTCTCCTGCTACCGATCTTGTTTGCATTATGTTTCTGTGGGATGGTAGTCTCGATAGTGATATTCTTGCATGACGTATTCATCATGGAGGTTCTAGATGCCCAACCTCTTAAGAGTTTGGAGCAGCATCCCAAGAACAAATCAGTCGAGAGGCAATATAATGTTTCCCTCCATATCTCCAACCATAACTACTCATCCTGATGCAATATGAAGGTGAAATTAGGTACAAACTCAACTGGATGAGTGTAGACTACTTTAAATTCTTAGGGCACTAGAAACTTTGAATCATCATGCTTATGAGAAGAAGACATTTTGGATTAGAGAAAAATTTAGTGTGCTTAAATTATAAGTATAATTATTAATTTTTTGAATGATTATGACTTTAGGGTTCATTCCAATGATCTTAAATAATATTCACTAAGTTCTAAATAGTGCATGTATCAAACTACAAGTGCCTGGTAATGGCACCAATGATGAGCAGTGAGTAAATCCTATGCCCAACCATACAAATCACCAAGCGTTCATGCATGATCTAGTCAAATTTTGTGGACTTATAACCTTCTAAGTACACTATTCTTCTATTCAGAAAGAAGAAGAAGCAAAAGGTAAGGAGAGAAAAACATATGTTAAAGTTAAGAATAAAAACAAACAAGATTATATAGAGGATAGAAAAGTCAAGCCAATTTGAGGATAAGTAAATACAAGTAATAGTAAAGAAACTAAAGGATACAAAAGCTTCTATTAATATTTTTACCTTTATTACAAGAAGTGCTAATATGATAGATTCATTTTCATCTAATAATAATAATGTTAACTCAAAGATCATAAATATTATTTAAAAAGTAACATATAGTTAATACTAATGGTTCCCAACATAATGTTTTCCTTAAATAACAAAGCAATAGTGAAAGTAAGTGATGAGCGACAAGTAAACACTATGCCCAAACATACGAACCACTAAGCATTTATGTGCAATCCAGTCAAATTCCATGGGCTTATAGCCTTCTAAGTACAGTAGTCTCCAAGAAGTGAAACTAAACATTGTAATCGTTGTCTTCTCAATTACACTTGTGAAATGCAAAGGTATGGTTAAGTGCAATTGAGGCATATGATTTTTATCATTTTTATGTTTTATGTTCTAAGTTGCCTAAGGATAAAGAATAATGAATAAAATAAAATAATCAAATTGCTAATTTAATCTAACTAGCTACACCTAACTAATCCTAACATAAGCATCCATTCGCACTTGCTGTACACATCTTGAACACATTTAACGTGATTGGGTTACCAAACATTAAGCATTACTAGGATTACCAAGTGCCAAGAGTATGCTCAAAGAGGTCATACTTATGTGCTTAATTAATTGCTATTTAATCTAGCTTAATTATTTAAAGCATCAAAGAAAATTTCATAAAACATTAAATGCATAAATAAACAATCAATCTATTTCAAAGTGTTGCAAGGTTTATCTGAAAGCTCATCTTTATTATTGCACACACTACCATGCTTAGGTACAACAATGCTCGAATAAAGATCCAAACACTCTTTGACTCCTATTGCAAACACTTAGAAAATTATTCCAACTTTTAAATGAAAAAATTGCAAGAGCTCCACTACAACCATGACAAAAGATGTCATAAACATGGTGGGTAAGCTTTTATTTATAGGGAAAACAAGACACTGCATTAATGAGGCCACGTTAATGCATCAAATCCCATGTTGATGGTGTTGCGTAGATGAGGCCTTGTCAACAGGACCCAAGAAAATGCAACTCTTAGTAGGACATCAAGTAAATAAACCTTTCTAAAGAAGATTCCTACCTCATCATAACATTTTTTTCCTACCTCAAATTTATTTATTATTCTAAGGTCAAGGATGGAGGTTACATAATTGATAGTGATATAAATATTGTCAATATTGAAACTAGCTTTCCTACAAAAGTAAATTTTCTTTTTCTAATTTTTAAAGATTTGTTGTAAATTTCTACATTTAAATAGATATCCTTATAATTAAAGAGATTTCTCTTTCTATGTTACTAGGGAGTTTTACATCTCCTTAATGCTTAACGTGTAATGTAATTTGAATTCTTTTCTTATTATAAAGATTATTTTTGGCTTTCAACACCTCTTAAACTTGGTGCATATGTAGTTAAATAGGTTTCTTGGGGGTGATTTCAAACCCCAAAAAATATTAATAATAAAAAAATTAAGATTATATCATATGATTAATCATTAAGGAGAGAATACTAAAAACAATATGAAACTGAAAAATTTTCCAATTTTAGGAGTGTCTACTTAAATGTACAATCTTACAATTGATACTTTGAAAAATTAAGAGAGGAAAATTGATTATTAATTGGAAGGATGATTCCCATTCTAACAACATTTACATCACTTTTAACATTTAGACTTCAAATTAATATATAAAAAGGAATTGAGGTAGTAATAGAAAGCTTTAGCAAAATATGACCTTTTGTAGGAAAGAAAGATCTAATAGAAAATGATAACATGTATTATCCATCATTTTAACCTTACAATGAGAATATTTTTTTTATAGCCATAGCCCACTTGTCAACAAAATTTTTAATCTTTGAGTTGGTAGTATTCTTTTCAAATAATGAAAAATTTGTTTTACAATCTATCCATTTGAATTGATTGATATTTTTTGTAATGAAAGTAAAAATATTCACAAAAGCTTTTGTCTTTACTTGTTTCACTATTTTCATGTGATCATTCTTATCATTGACATTAACTTGATTTTTTATATTTTTAGGATCAAATTTTCTTTTTTATATCATCAATTTCAATACATTTTTTCTTAGCATATTTTCTCTTAAGCAAAAAAGGACAAACATTAAATAAATGTTCCTTACAATGAAATAAATTACAGGAATTAGGAAGATTACAATATGTAATTACTTGATGATAAGTCTTCCTATTTACTTGTAATACCAATTCCTTGTTACAATTAAGAAGATTTATTTCAACAAAAAAAAACATTTATGAGAATCATCAATAATCTCTGCAATGAAGCTTCCCTTCTTTAAGTTGTGTGGAGTCACCATTTGGAAGTCTCTCTATCCTTTACTGAGTGCTCTCCACCTCATTTAAACTTATTCCATTCTCTCTTGTAACAAGCCAGTTTGTTTTGATGATTCGTAGTGCCCTAGATCGAGTTTCCTCTTTTAGAGATTGATTATTTATAAGGTTTTTCTCTGAGTCTCATTCACAGTTATCTTAGTTCCCCCTTTCTTTTAACCCTATGACTTAATGTGGTTAATGTACTTAATACTCTTTTAATATTAATAAAATTGCTTTTTAGGGTCCAACACCCCCACCCCAAAAGCTCTAGAAATAGATTCATACACTTAATGGGATCAAGAAGATTAGCATTGTACTACTTAGCTCTCTAAAAAATTAACAGAAAATGAAATAACTCAACAAAACATAAAACTTTTACATACTCTTTAGATTAGGTATCAAAATTTGGTGTATATTTATAAATGATCAATATTACATGCTTATGTATAAATGATTCTATATCTAGGACATGCTACACCATCAAAGCATTACCTAGCTTAGCAAGTAAAAAGAAACAAGAATAGTACCTAGCATGAATGACTTCATTGTTAGAATCACATCTTTTATTATGAAGCAAAACTTTGATTACGAGATAGGTAATCCAAAATTTGAATAAATACATATTCTAATGTGGGATTAGCAAACAATGACTCATATACATCATTAGGAAAAACAAAAACTTATTTGCATCAACATTACTAAAAGAAGATAGTTTAAATTTTTTTTTGCTACTAAGCAAATCTACATTATGAGAATTAATAGAAATTTTTGCATCAATGGAAGAAATTTTAGCATCAATAGAAAAAGTTATAAGGAATCTAAAATTCCCTATGGAGGGATAATAATTCTAGAAAAATTAGATATGCTAAAAAAGCCCTTAAGATTCATAAAACTTTAAAACACTTAACTTGTGAAAGAAAATCACTCAGGGAAGAGACTATCCATTAATATTTTGTTAAATAGTTTTGGGTTTCAACTCATGATGGACAAAAAAATCCTATTATTATACTCATCCAAATTTGATCTAATTTTTATTTAACAAAACTATCAATGCTCAAATTACTAAAATTGATCATTATATTTTAAGATAACTTTCAATTTAGATGATAAAAAGCATACATCATTATTAAGGAACTAGGGAATGCATGCAAGGAGAAAGGGAGATGGAAAGGGAAAAGGATAAGTATTAATTATTTAATTTAAAGCTATTATATGCATTCTAATAACTTATTTTTAATTTCATTAATTAAATAATAGAATTATATTGTTACTTTAGTTAAGTAGATGCAATCTACTAGTGAAAGTTTTGTATCCTCTACTTCATACTGCTATTGATGTTGTTTTTATATATTTAATTGTTGCATGATGAAATCTAGTTACCCCTAGAAGTTTTTTCTTTGTTAGGTATTCTATCGTTTTGAATAGATGATCCAAAGAAATTGTGAATAAACAAATATTTAGCTCTTCATAAAGATGAATGATGAAAAAAACTCATGTAGCCAACACCATTTTGTTGGCACAATGCTATGATGATGATGATGATGATATTTTATTCTATGTCATGTGCATATGATTATGTAACACTCTCTTCATGAAGCATTTAGGATCCTATCCCTACTAAGGTCATGTTTCTTGTAATTTTTTATCATTAAACTAGAGACCTAAGGTTTTTTTTTAAATAAAATTAAATATCTTTTAAAATAGTTTTGCTAAGAAAGTACCCAAGGATGTTGTTCCACCTACAATCTAATCTTATCAACATATCCAAGATGTTCAAAAATGCTAAATTTGATCCTTGGTTTCATTCAAATTGGAGCTATGATGATCATTTTCAGTAAATTTGCAAATGAAAACCCTACAAGGAATTGTTTGCAAGTAAGATGTTATGTGTGTATCTATGGGAAAAGAAACCACAGTTGCTTACATGTATCCTCAAGACATGCTGCATTAATTGTGATCCTTTCATTTTCTAAATTAGCCCTTATCCTTTCACTAGATTTCATTTTCATTTGTGGGAGGCTTTAAGAAAGTGGGTTTGGATGGAAGATAGAGAATGTTGCATATTTTTTAGGAGTGAAAAGAAGTGAAATAAGAGGATTTTGAAAGGCTACAAATATTGTACAAGAAGGATTATTTAATTTTACTTTCTATGAGATTATCTTATTTTGCTATGAATTTTGTACACTTTCTACTTGCTTTTTTATTTGTTGCTATTATTTTATTATTTTAATTAAGAATATGAAATTATATCAAGTTTTTGTCATTTTAAATTAATTTGTGTAGAAACTATATTAAAATTCTATCCAATATATTTACTGTGTTTTTAGTAAATTTTCTAGGGTATATGGGAATTCTTAGAGTTACATGACCAAAGATGCAGATGATTAAAGTGGTGAGCTAGCCCAAATTAATCTAGAAATTCCTTTGTTAAGTCCATTATCAAGAAATTAAGAACCATTAACATTTTTGAAACTATGCAATTGATTCATGTGAATGGATCATCACTTGGAGCCACAGTACTTATCCCACTCAGTAGGGTTTTAGAAGACTCAGTGGATAAGTTAAGGCATAAGCTCTTTGAGTGGCTGTAGCTAGGCTTGAATCCAAGTCTTCAACTTAAGAAATGAGCAACTTACCACACTCAAAATGACAATCCTTGTTACTAAACTAGCACTCTAACCAACTAAGCTATGCTAATGATATTCCAATTACTATTTAAAAAGTCAACAATGACAGCATCGAAACTTGTAGCTTTACCATTAGCCATACTAAATGTTACATCTTTAATTTCATCTAAAGAGATATCTTGCTCTAGAAAATGATTATGATGATTGAGTACAATTGTAGAAAGATGATATGATTTACTAAAAAAATTACTCTTCAAAAAACTTTTAGAAGAAAAATTTAGGTAATTTAGCTCTCAAGAAATTGCTCAAACTTGACCTAATTAAAAGTGGTATTATTATCAATTGTTGAAGTTTCAAGATTGGGTACATTATTCTTACCTTTTATAAATTTGAATAATTTTCAATGTTCTTCTTCTTATTTTAACTAAGAACAATGATCCTTAATAAGAAAACTTTTAGAATTATGCATATCATATTTATGCTTTGCTAAAAAAATAATGAGGTATTACCTTCATAGTAAGAATCTTGATTTGGAAGCTCCAAGTTCTGAGTTTTATTCAAGTTTATTTATTACTTCATCATTGCAACATTCACTTAGTTTTATTCATAGTTATAAACTTCTAATTTGACTATATGTCTTAGGGGTGAGTATTAGAAAAAAAAATTGTAAACATAAGATAGGTGTTCTTGAAATTTTGTATTAAAAGATTTTATTGTAATGCAATATTTAAAGATTGAATTTCTTTATAAATTTTATGTTTTTATGTTTCCATTTCAAACCATCTTACATTATTCCTAATACGAGATGTAGTACACAAGCACTCATTAATCTACTAGATCTGATAATAATTTTAAAATATTTTTCTCCCTTAATGAAGGAAGATAAAAACATGCATTCAAATAAATCTCATAAGAATATGTATGATGATGATAGCCAAAAAATAAATTTATAATAATTAAAAAATAATTTAAAAGCATAGAGTTATTGTGAATGATGAGTGGCGAGGTACCCCTACACTCAACCATATGAAACAAGCGTCGCACGCGTGATCCGGTCGAACTCCGCAGATGGACTAGTTGTGGCACCTAGATAGTTAGCCTTAGGTCACAGTTCATTGTCTTCCCATCTAGACTAGTTTTGCATATGTCATGTATGGTTTAGTCTAGATGAGGTGTAT